>CATQJL010000316.1:31086902-31419801 GCA_958299035.1 Cylicocyclus nassatus
AAGGGCTCACAAACAAACTACCCTTGGGTTTTTTTCACTGAGGAATCCCTATTTTTTAACAAAATGAAAAGAGCAGGGCGAACATGGTCCCTTGGAAGTCACCAAGGGCTTTATGGGCAATTTGTCTGTAAAACATTGGAACTTCGAAGTTTTTGAAGTTCCAATGTTTTACAGACAAAATTTGATATCGAAAGAAATTTTAGGTTTTTAACTCACTGAGGAATTCCTACTATTGCTCAAATAGAAAAGAGCAGGGCGAACATGGCCCCCTTGGAAGAGGCTAGGGACTCTATGCGGCACGTATTTTATTTCTAACGAACTCCAAGGGCTCACAAACAAACTACCCTTGGGTTTTTTTCACCGAGGAATCCCTATTTTTGCCCAAAAAGAAAAGAGCAGGGCGAACATGGTGCCCTTGGAAGTGACCAAGTACTTTATGGGCAATTTATCTGTAAAACATTGGAACTTCGAAATTTCCGAAGTTCCAATGTTTTACAGACAAAGTTTGACGTCGAAAGAAATTTTAGGTTTTTTTCTCGTTGTGGAATTCCTACTTTTGCCCAAATAGAAAAGAGCAGGGCGAACATGGTTCCCTTGTAAGGGACTAGGGACTCTATGCGGCACGTATTTTTTTTCTAACGAACTCCAAGAACTCACGAAAAACTACCCTTGGGTTTTTTTCACTGAGGAATCCCTATTTTTTAACAAAATGAAAAGAGCAGGGCGAACATGGTCCCTTGGAAGTCACCAAGGGCTTTATGGGCAATTTGTCTGTAAAACATTGGAACTTCGAAGTTTTTGAAGTTCCAATGTTTTACAGACAAAATTTGATATCGAAAGAAATTTTAGGTTTTTAACTCACTGAGGAATTCCTACTATTGCTCAAATAGAAAAGAGCAGGGCGAACATGGCCCCCTTGGAAGAGGCTAGGGACTCTATGCGGCACGTATTTTATTTCTAACGAACTCCAAGGGCTCACAAACAAACTACCCTTGGGTTTTTTTTTCACCGAGGAATCCCTATTTTTGCCCAAAAAGAAAAGAGCAGGGCGAACATGGTACCCTTGGAAGTGACCAAGTACTTTATGGGCAATTTATCTGTAAAACATTGGAACTTCGAAATTTCCGAAGTTCCAATGTTTTACAGACAAAGTTTGACGTCGAAAGAAATTTTAGGTTTTTTTCTCGTTGTGGAATTCCTACTTTTGCCCAAATAGAAAAGAGCAGGGCGAACATGGTTCCCTTGGAAGGGACTAGGGACTCTATGCGGCACGTATTTTTTTTCTAACGAACTCCAAGAACTCACGAAAAACTGCCCTTGGGTTTTTTTCACTGAGGAATCCCTATTTTTGCCCAAAGAGAAAAGAGCAGGGCGAGCATGGTCCCCTTGGAAGTGACAAAGGACTTTATGGGCAATTTGTCTGTAAAACATTGGAACTTCGAAGTTTTTGAAGTTCCAATGTTTTACAGACAAAATTTGATATCGAAAGAAATTTTAGGTTTTTAACTCACTGAGGAATTCGTACTATTGCTCAAATAGAGAAGAGCAGGGCGAACATGGCCCCCTTGGAAGAGGCTAGGGACTCTATGCGGCACGTATTTTATTTCTAACGAACTCCAAGGGCTCACAAACAAACTACCCTTGGGTTTTTTTTTTCACCGAGGAATCCCTATTTTTGCCCAAAAAGAAAAGAGCAGGGCGAACATGGTCCCCTTGGAAGTGACAAAGGACTTTATGGGCAATTTGTCTGTAAAACATTGGAACTTCGAAGTTTTTGAAGTTCCAATGTTTTACAGACAAAATTTGATATCGAAAGAAATTTAGGTTTTTTTCTCGCCGTGGAATTCCTACTTTTGCCCAAATAGAAAAGAGCAGGGCGAACATGGTTCCCTTGTAAGGGACTAGGGACTCTATGCGGCACGTATTTTTTTTCTAACGAACTCCAAGAACTCACGAAAAACTACCCTTGGGTTTTTTTCACTGAGGAATCCCTATTTTTGAACAAAGAGAAAAGAGCAGGGCGAGCATGGTCTCGCTGAAAGCAAAGAAAGGGGGACTCTATGCGGCACGTATTTTATTTCTAACGAACTCCAAGGGCTCACAAACAAACTACCCTTGGGTTTTTTTCACTGAGGAATCCCTATTTTTTAACAAAATGAAAAGAGCAGGGCGAACATGGTCCCTTGGAAGTCACCAAGGGCTTTATGGGCAATTTGTCTGTAAAACATTGGAACTTCGAAGTTTTTGAAGTTCCAATGTTTTACAGACAAAATTTGATATCGAAAGAAATTTTAGGTTTTTAACTCACTGAGGAATTCCTACTATTGCTCAAATAGAAAAGAGCAGGGCGAACATGGCCCCCTTGGAAGAGGCTAGGGACTCTATGCGGCACGTATTTTATTTCTAACGAACTCCAAGGGCTCACAAACAAACTACCCTTGGGTTTTTTTCACCGAGGAATCCCTATTTTTGCCCAAAAAGAAAAGAGCAGGGCGAGCATGGTCTCGCTGAAAGCAAAGAAAGGGGGACTCTATGCGGCACGTATTTTATTTCTAACGAACTCCAAGGGCTCACAAACAAACTACCCTTGGGTTTTTTTCACCGAGGAATCCCTATTTTTGCCCAAAAAGAAAAGAGCAGGGCGAGCATGGTCTCGCTGAAAGCAAAGAAAGGGGGACTCTATGCGGCACGTATTTTATTTCTAACGAACTCCAAGGGCTCACAAACAAACTACCCTTGGGTTTTTTTCACTGAGGAATCCCTATTTTTTAACAAAATGAAAAGAGCAGGGCGAACATGGTCCCTTGGAAGTCACCAAGGGCTTTATGGGCAATTTGTCTGTAAAACATTGGAACTTCGAAGTTTTTGAAGTTCCAATGTTTTACAGACAAAATTTGATATCGAAAGAAATTTTAGGTTTTTAACTCACTGAGGAATTCCTACTATTGCTCAA
Source organism: Cylicocyclus nassatus (assembly GCA_958299035.1). NCBI lineage: Eukaryota > Metazoa > Nematoda > Chromadorea > Rhabditida > Strongylidae > Cylicocyclus > Cylicocyclus nassatus. The sequence goes on from CATQJL010000316.1 coordinate 31,089,856, forward strand.
ATAGAAAAGAGCAGGGCGAACATGGCCCCCTTGGAAGAGGCTAGGGACTCTATGCGGCACGTATTTTATTTCTAACGAACTCCAAGGGCTCACAAACAAACTACCCTTGGGTTTTTTTCACCGAGGAATCCCTATTTTTGCCCAAAAAGAAAAGAGCAGGGCGAACATGGTACCCTTGGAAGTGACCAAGTACTTTATGGGCAATTTATCTGTAAAACATTGGAACTTCGAAATTTCCGAAGTTCCAATGTTTTACAGACAAAGTTTGACGTCGAAAGAAATTTTAGGTTTTTTTCTCGTTGTGGAATTCCTACTTTTGCCCAAATAGAAAAGAGCAGGGCGAACATGGTTCCCTTGTAAGGGACTAGGGACTCTATGCGGCACGTATTTTTTTTCTAACGAACTCCAAGAACTCACGAAAAACTACCCTTGGGTTTTTTTCACTGAGGAATCCCTATTTTTTAACAAAATGAAAAGAGCAGGGCGAACATGGTCCCTTGGAAGTCACCAAGGGCTTTATGGGCAATTTGTCTGTAAAACATTGGAACTTCGAAGTTTTTGAAGTTCCAATGTTTTACAGACAAAATTTGATATCGAAAGAAATTTTAGGTTTTTAACTCACTGAGGAATTCCTACTATTGCTCAAATAGAAAAGAGCAGGGCGAACATGGCCCCCTTGGAAGAGGCTAGGGACTCTATGCGGCACGTATTTTATTTCTAACGAACTCCAAGGGCTCACAAACAAACTACCCTTGGGTTTTTTTTCACCGAGGAATCCCTATTTTTGCCCAAAAAGAAAAGAGCAGGGCGAACATGGTACCCTTGGAAGTGACCAAGTACTTTATGGGCAATTTATCTGTAAAACATTGGAACTTCGAAATTTCCGAAGTTCCAATGTTTTACAGACAAAGTTTGACGTCGAAAGAAATTTTAGGTTTTTTTCTCGTTGTGGAATTCCTACTTTTGCCCAAATAGAAAAGAGCAGGGCGAACATGGTTCCCTTGAAGGGACTAGGGACTCTATGCGGCACGTATTTTTTTTCTAACGAACTCCAAGAACTCACGAAAAACTACCCTTGGGTTTTTTTCACTGAGGAATCCCTATTTTTGCCCAAAGAGAAAAGAGCAGGGCGAGCATGGTCCCCTTGGAAGTGACAAAGGACTTTATGGGCAATTTGTCTGTAAAACATTGGAACTTCGAAGTTTTTGAAGTTCCAATGTTTTACAGACAAAATTTGATATCGAAAGAAATTTTAGGTTTTTAACTCACTGAGGAATTCGTACTATTGCTCAAATAGAAAAGAGCAGGGCGAACATGGCCCCCTTGGAAGAGGCTAGGGACTCTATGCGGCACGTATTTTATTTCTAACGAACTCCAAGGGCTCACAAACAAACTACCCTTGGGTTTTTTTTTCACCGAGGAATCCCTATTTTTGCCCAAAAAGAAAAGAGCAGGGCGAACATGGTCCCCTTGGAAGTGACAAAGGACTTTATGGGCAATTTGTCTGTAAAACATTGGAACTTCGAAGTTTTTGAAGTTCCAATGTTTTACAGACAAAATTTGATATCGAAAGAAATTTAGGTTTTTTTCTCGCCGTGGAATTCCTACTTTTGCCCAAATAGAAAAGAGCAGGGCGAACATGGTTCCCTTGTAAGGGACTAGGGACTCTATGCGGCACGTATTTTTTTTCTAACGAACTCCAAGAACTCACGAAAAACTACCCTTGGGTTTTTTTCACTGAGGAATCCCTATTTTTGAACAAAATGAAAAGAGCAGGGCGAACATGGTCCCTTGGAAGTCACCAAGGGCTTTATGGGCAATTTGTCTGTAAAACATTGGAACTTCGAAGTTTTTGAAGTTCCAATGTTTTACAGGCAAAATTTGATATCGAAAGAAATTTTAGGTTTTTAACTCACTGAGGAATTCCTACTATTGCTCAAATAGAAAAGAGCAGGGCGAACATGGCCCCCTTGGAAGAGGCTAGGGACTCTATGCGGCACGTATTTTATTTCTAACGAACTCCAAGGGCTCACAAACAAACTACCCTTGGGTTTTTTTTCACCGAGGAATCCCTATTTTTGCCCAAAAAGAAAAGAGCAGGGCGAACATGGTACCCTTGGAAGTGACCAAGTACTTTATGGGCAATTTATCTGTAAAACATTGGAACTTCGAAATTTCCGAAGTTCCAATGTTTTACAGACAAAGTTTGACGTCGAAAGAAATTTTAGGTTTTTTTCTCGCCGTGGAATTCCTACTTTTGCCCAAATAGAAAAGAGCAGGGCGAACATGGTTCCCTTGGAAGGGACTAGGGACTCTATGCGGCACGTATTTTTTTTCTAACGAACTCCAAGAACTCACGAAAAACTACCCTTGGGTTTTTTTCACTGAGGAATTCCTATTTTTGAACAAAATGAAAAGAGCAGGGCGAACATGGTCCCTTGGAAGTCACCAAGGGCTTTATGGGCAATTTGTCTGTAAAACATTGGAACTTCGAAGTTTTTGAAGTTCCAATGTTTTACAGACAAAATTTGATATCGAAAGAAATTTTAGGTTTTTAACTCACTGAGGAATTCCTACTATTGCTCAAATAGAAAAGAGCAGGGCGAACATGGCCCCCTTGGAAGGAACTAGGGACTCTATGCGGCACGTATTTTTTTTCTAACGAACTCCAAGGGCTCACAAACAAATTACCATTGGTTTTTTTTCCACTGAGGAATCCCTATTTTTGCCCAAAGAGAAAAGAGCAGGGCGAGCATGGTCTCGCTGAAAGCAAAGAAAGGGGGACTCTATGCGGCACGTATTTTATTTCTAACGAACTCCAAGTGCTCACAAACAAACTACCCTTGGGTTTTTTTTCACTGAGGAATCCCTATTTTTGCCCAAAGAGAAAAGAGCAGGGCGAGCATGGTCTCGCTGAAAGCAAAGAAAGGGGGACTCTATGCGGCACGTATTTTATTTCTAACGAACTCCAAGGGCTCACAAACAAACTACCCTTGGGTTTTTTTTCACCGAGGAATCCCTATTTTTGCCCAAAAAGAAAAGAGCAGGGCGAACATGGTCCCCTTGGAAGTGACAAAGGACTTTATGGGCAATTTGTCTGTAAAACATTGGAACTTCGAAGTTTTTGAAGTTCCAATGTTTTACAGACAAAATTTGATATCGAAAGAAATTTTAGGTTTTTTTCTCGCCGTGGAATTCCTACTTTTGCCCAAATAGAAAAGAGCAGGGCGAACATGGTTCCCTTGTAAGGGACTAGGGACTCTATGCGGCACGTATTTTTTTTCTAACGAACTCCAAGAACTCACGAAAAACTACCCTTGGGTTTTTTTCACTGAGGAATCCCTATTTTTGAACAAAATGAAAAGAGCAGGGCGAACATGGTCCCTTGGAAGTCACCAAGGGCTTTATGGGCAATTTGTCTGTAAAACATTGGAACTTCGAAGTTTTTGAAGTTCCAATGTTTTACAGACAAAATTTGATATCGAAAGAAATTTTAGGTTTTTAACTCACTGAGGAATTCCTACTATTGCTCAAATAGAAAAGAGCAGGGCGAACATGGCCCCCTTGGAAGAGGCTAGGGACTCTATGCGGCACGTATTTTATTTCTAACGAACTCCAAGGGCTCACAAACAAACTACCCTTGGGTTTTTTTTCACCGAGGAATCCCTATTTTTGCCCAAAAAGAAAAGAGCAGGGCGAACATGGTACCCTTGGAAGTGACCAAGTACTTTATGGGCAATTTATCTGTAAAACATTGGAACTTCGAAATTTCCGAAGTTCCAATGTTTTACAGACAAAGTTTGACGTCGAAAGAAATTTTAGGTTTTTTTCTCGTTGTGGAATTCCTACTTTTGCCCAAATAGAAAAGAGCAGGGCGAACATGGTTCCCTTGTAAGGGACTAGGGACTCTATGCGGCACGTATTTTTTTTCTAACGAACTCCAAGAACTCACGAAAAACTACCCTTGGGTTTTTTTCACTGAGGAATCCCTATTTTTTAACAAAATGAAAAGAGCAGGGCGAACATGGTCCCTTGGAAGTCACCAAGGGCTTCATGGGCAATTTGTCTGTAAAACATTGGAACTTCGAAGTTTTTGAAGTTCCAATGTTTTACAGACAAAATTTGATATCGAAAGAAATTTTAGGTTTTTAACTCACTGAGGAATTCCTACTATTGCTCAAATAGAAAAGAGCAGGGCGAACATGGCCCCCTTGGAAGAGGCTAGGGACTCTATGCGGCACGTATTTTATTTCTAACGAACTCCAAGGGCTCACAAACAAACTACCCTTGGGTTTTTTTTCACCGAGGAATCCCTATTTTTGCCCAAAAAGAAAAGAGCAGGGCGAACATGGTACCCTTGGAAGTGACCAAGTACTTTATGGGCAATTTATCTGTAAAACATTGGAACTTCGAAATTTCCGAAGTTCCAATGTTTTACAGACAAAGTTTGACGTCGAAAGAAATTTTAGGTTTTTTTCTCGTTGTGGAATTCCTACTTTTGCCCAAATAGAAAAGAGCAGGGCGAACATGGTTCCCTTGGAAGGGACTAGGGACTCTATGCGGCACGTATTTTTTTTCTAACGAACTCCAAGAACTCACGAAAAACTACCCTTGGGTTTTTTTCACTGAGGAATCCCTATTTTTGCCCAAAGAGAAAAGAGCAGGGCGAGCATGGTCCCCTTGGAAGTGACAAAGGACTTTATGGGCAATTTGTCTGTAAAACATTGGAACTTCGAAGTTTTTGAAGTTCCAATGTTTTACAGACAAAATTTGATATCGAAAGAAATTTTAGGTTTTTTTCTCGCCGTGGAATTCCTACTTTTGCCCAAATAGAAAAGAGCAGGGCGAACATGGTTCCCTTGTAAGGGACTAGGGACTCTATGCGGCACGTATTTTTTTTCTAACGAACTCCAAGAACTCACGAAAAACTGCCCTTGGGTTTTTTTCACTGAGGAATCCCTATTTTTGAACAAAATGAAAAGAGCAGGGCGAACATGGTCCCTTGGAAGTCACCAAGGGCTTTATGGGCAATTTGTCTGTAAAACATTGGAACTTCGAAGTTTTTGAAGTTCCAATGTTTTACAGACAAAATTTGATATCGAAAGAAATTTTAGGTTTTTAACTCACTGAGGAATTCCTACTATTGCTCAAATAGAAAAGAGCAGGGCGAACATGGCCCCCTTGGAAGAGGCTAGGGACTCTATGCGGCACGTATTTTATTTCTAACGAACTCCAAGGGCTCACAAACAAACTACCCTTGGGTTTTTTTTCACCGAGGAATCCCTATTTTTGCCCAAAAAGAAAAGAGCAGGGCGAACATGGTACCCTTGGAAGTGACCAAGTACTTTATGGGCAATTTATCTGTAAAACATTGGAACTTCGAAATTTCCGAAGTTCCAATGTTTTACAGACAAAGTTTGACGTCGAAAGAAATTTTAGGTTTTTTTCTCGTTGTGGAATTCCTACTTTTGCCCAAATAGAAAAGAGCAGGGCGAACATGGTTCCCTTGTAAGGGACTAGGGACTCTATGCGGCACGTATTTTTTTTCTAACGAACTCCAAGAACTCACGAAAAACTACCCTTGGGTTTTTTTCACTGAGGAATCCCTATTTTTTAACAAAATGAAAAGAGCAGGGCGAACATGGTCCCTTGGAAGTCACCAAGGGCTTCATGGGCAATTTGTCTGTAAAACATTGGAACTTCGAAGTTTTTGAAGTTCCAATGTTTTACAGACAAAATTTGATATCGAAAGAAATTTTAGGTTTTTAACTCACTGAGGAATTCCTACTATTGCTCAAATAGAAAAGAGCAGGGCGAACATGGCCCCCTTGGAAGAGGCTAGGGACTCTATGCGGCACGTATTTTATTTCTAACGAACTCCAAGGGCTCACAAACAAACTACCCTTGGGTTTTTTTTCACCGAGGAATCCCTATTTTTGCCCAAAAAGAAAAGAGCAGGGCGAACATGGTACCCTTGGAAGTGACCAAGTACTTTATGGGCAATTTATCTGTAAAACATTGGAACTTCGAAATTTCCGAAGTTCCAATGTTTTACAGACAAAGTTTGACGTCGAAAGAAATTTTAGGTTTTTTTCTCGTTGTGGAATTCCTACTTTTGCCCAAATAGAAAAGAGCAGGGCGAACATGGTTCCCTTGGAAGGGACAAGGGACTCTATGCGGCACGTATTTTTTTTCTAACGAACTCCAAGAACTCACGAAAAACTACCCTTGGGTTTTTTTCACTGAGGAATCCCTATTTTTGCCCAAAGAGAAAAGAGCAGGGCGAGCATGGTCCCTTGGAAGTCACCAAGGGCTTTATGGGCAATTTGTCTGTAAAACATTGGAACTTCGAAGTTTTTGAAGTTCCAATGTTTTACAGACAAAATTTGATATCGAAAGAAATTTTAGGTTTTTTTCTCGCCGTGGAATTCCTACTTTTGCCCAAATAGAAAAGAGCAGGGCGAACATGGTTCCCTTGTAAGGGACTAGGGACTCTATGCGGCACGTATTTTTTTTCTAACGAACTCCAAGAACTCACGAAAAACTACCCTTGGGTTTTTTTCACTGAGGAATCCCTATTTTTGAACAAAATGAAAAGAGCAGGGCGAACATGGTCCCTTGGAAGTCACCAAGGGCTTTATGGGCAATTTGTCTGTAAAACATTGGAACTTCGAAGTTTTTGAAGTTCCAATGTTTTACAGACAAAATTTGATATCGAAAGAAATTTTAGGTTTTTAACTCACTGAGGAATTCCTACTATTGCTCAAATAGAAAAGAGCAGGGCGAACATGGCCCCCTTGGAAGAGGCTAGGGACTCTATGCGGCACGTATTTTATTTCTAACGAACTCCAAGGGCTCACAAACAAACTATCCTTGGGTTTTTTTTTCACCGAGGAATCCCTATTTTTGCCCAAAAAGAAAAGAGCAGGGCGAACATGGTACCCTTGGAAGTGACCAAGTACTTTATGGGCAATTTATCTGTAAAACATTGGAACTTCGAAATTTCCGAAGTTCCAATGTTTTACAGACAAAGTTTGACGTCGAAAGAAATTTTAGGTTTTTTTCTCGTTGTGGAATTCCTACTTTTGCCCAAATAGAAAAGAGCAGGGCGAACATGGTTCCCTTGTAAGGGACTAGGGACTCTATGCGGCACGTATTTTTTTTCTAACGAACTCCAAGAACTCACGAAAAACTACCCTTGGGTTTTTTTCACTGAGGAATCCCTATTTTTTAACAAAATGAAAAGAGCAGGGCGAACATGGTCCCTTGGAAGTCACCAAGGGCTTTATGGGCAATTTGTCTGTAAAACATTGGAACTTCGAAGTTTTTGAAGTTCCAATGTTTTACAGACAAAATTTGATATTGAAAGAAATTTTAGGTTTTTTTCTCGCCGTGGAATTCCTACTTTTGCCCAAATAGAAAAGAGCAGGGCGAACATGGTTCCCTTGTAAGGGACTAGGGACTCTATGCGGCACGTATTTTTTTCTAACGAACTCCAAGAACTCACGAAAAACTACCCTTGGGTTTTTTTCACTGAGGAATCCTTATTTTTGAACAAAATGAAAAGAGCAGGGCGAACATGGTCCCTTGGAAGTCACCAAGGGCTTTATGGGCAATTTGTCTGTAAAACATTGGAACTTCGAAGTTTTTGAAGTTCCAATGTTTTACAGACAAAATTTGATATCGAAAGAAATTTTAGGTTTTTTTCTCGCCGTGGAATTCCTACTTTTGCCCAAATAGAAAAGAGCAGGGCGAACATGGTTCCCTTGTAAGGGACTAGGGACTCTATGCGGCACGTATTTTTTTTCTAACGAACTCCAAGAACTCACGAAAAACTACCCTTGGGTTTTTTTCACTAAGGAATCCCTATTTTTGAACAAAATGAAAAGAGCGGGGCGAACATGGTCCCTTGGAAGTCACCAAGGGCTTTATGGGCAATTTGTCTGTAAAACATTGGAACTTCGAAGTTTTTGAAGTTCCAATGTTTTACAGACAAAATTTGATATCGAAAGAAATTTTAGGTTTTTAACTCACTGAGGAATTCCTACTATTGCTCAAATAGAAAAGAGCAGGGCGAACATGGCCCCCTTGGAAGAGGCTAGGGACTCTATGCGGCACGTATTTTATTTCTAACGAACTCCAAGGGCTCACAAACAAACTATCCTTGGGTTTTTTTTCACCGAGGAATCCCTATTTTTGCCCAAAAAGAAAAGAGCAGGGCGAACATGGTACCCTTGGAAGTGACCAAGTACTTTATGGGCAATTTATCTGTAAAACATTGGAACTTCGAAATTTCCGAAGTTCCAATGTTTTGCAGACAAAGTTTGACGTCGAAAGAAATTTTAGGTTTTTTTCTCGTTGTGGAATTCCTACTTTTGCCCAAATAGAAAAGAGCAGGGCGAACATGGTTCCCTTGTAAGGGACTAGGGACTCTATGCGGCACGTATTTTTTTTCTAACGAACTCCAAGAACTCACGAAAAACTACCCTTGGGTTTTTTTCACTGAGGAATCCCTATTTTTGCCCAAAGAGAAAAGAGCAGGGCGAGCATGGTCTCGCTGAAAGCAAAGAAAGGGGGACTCTATGCGGCACGTATTTTATTTCTAACGAACTCCAAGTGCTCACAAACAAACTACCCTTGGGTTTTTTTTCACTGAGTAATCCCTATTTTTACCCAAAGAGAAAAGAGCAGGGCGAGCATGGTCTCGCTGAAAGCAAAGAAAGGGGGACTCTATGCGGCACGTATTTTATTTCTAACGAACTCCAAGGGCTCACAAACAAACTACCCTTGGGTTTTTTTTCACCGAGGAATCCCTATTTTTGCCCAAAAAGAAAAGAGCAGGGCGAACATGGTCCCCTTGGAAGTGACAAAGGACTTTATGGGCAATTTGTCTGTAAAACATTGGAACTTCGAAGTTTTTGAAGTTCCAATGTTTTACAGACAAAATTTGATATCGAAAGAAATTTTAGGTTTTTTTCTCGCCGTGGAATTCCTACTTTTGCCCAAATAGAAAAGAGCAGGGCGAACATGGTTCCCTTGTAAGGGACTAGGGACTCTATGCGGCACGTATTTTTTTTCTAACGAACTCCAAGAACTCACGAAAAACTACCCTTGGGTTTTTTTCACTGAGGAATCCTTATTTTTGAACAAAATGAAAAGAGCAGGGCGAACATGGTCCCTTGGAAGTCACCAAGGGCTTTATGGGCAATTTGTCTGTAAAACATTGGAACTTCGAAGTTTTTGAAGTTCCAATGTTTTACAGACAAAATTTGATATCGAAAGAAATTTTAGGTTTTTAACTCACTGAGGAATTCCTACTATTGCTCAAATAGAAAAGAGCAGGGCGAACATGGCCCCCTTGGAAGAGGCTAGGGACTCTATGCGGCACGTATTTTTTTTCTAACGAACTCCAAGAACTCACGAAAAACTACCCTTGGGTTTTTTCACTGAGGAATCCCTATTTTTGAACAAAATGAAAAGAGCAGGGCGCACATGGTCCCTTGGAAGTCACCAAGGGCTTTATGGGCAATTTGTCTGTAAAACATTGGAACTTCGAAGTTTTTGAAGTTCCAATGTTTTACAGACAAAATTTGATATCGAAAGAAATTTTAGGTTTTTAACTCACTGAGGAATCCCTATTTTTGCCCAAAGAGAAAAGAGCAGGGCGAGCATGGTCTCGCTGAAAGCAAAGAAAGGGGGACTCTATGCGGCACGTATTTTATTTCTAACGAACTCCAAGTGCTCACAAACAAACTACCCTTGGGTTTTTTTTCACTGAGGAATCCCTATTTTTGCCCAAAGAGAAAAGAGCAGGGCGAGCATGGTCTCGCTGAAAGCAAAGAAAGGGGGACTCTATGCGGCACGTATTTTATTTCTAACGAACTCCAAGGGCTCACAAACAAACTACCCTTGGGTTTTTTTTTCAGCGAGAATCCCTATTTTTGCCCAAAGAGAAAAGAGCAGGGCGAGCATGGTCTCGCTGAAAGCAAAGAAAGGGGGACTCTATGCGGCACGTATTTTATTTCTAACGAACTCCAAGGGCTCACAAACAAACTACCCTTGGGTTTTTTTTCACCGAGGAATCCCTATTTTTGCCCAAAAAGAAAAGAGCAGGGCGAACATGGTCCCCTTGGAAGTGACAAAGGACTTTATGGGCAATTTGTCTGTAAAACATTGGAACTTCGAAGTTTTTGAAGTTCCAATGTTTTACAGACAAAATTTGATATCGAAAGAAATTTTAGGTTTTTTTCTCGCCGTGGAATTCCTACTTTTGCCCAAATAGAAAAGAGCAGGGCGAACATGGTTCCCTTGTAAGGGACTAGGGACTCTATGCGGCACGTATTTTTTTTCTAACGAACTCCAAGGGCTCACAAACAAACTACCCTTGGGTTTTTTTTCACCGAGGAATCCCTATTTTTGCCCAAAAAGAAAAGAGCAGGGCGAACATGGTACCGTTGGAAGTGACCAAGTACTTTATGGGCAATTTATCTGTAAAACATTGGAACTTCGAAATTTCCGAAGTTCCAATGTTTTACAGACAAAGTTTGACGTCGAAAGAAATTTTAGGTTTTTTTCTCGCCGTGGAATTCCTACTTTTGCCCAAATAGAAAAGAGCAGGGCGAACATGGTTCCCTTGGAAGGGACTAGGGACTCTATGCGGCACGTATTTTTTTTCTAACGAACTCCAAGAACTCACGAAAAACTACCCTTGGGTTTTTTCACTGAGGAATCCCTATTTTTGAACAAAATGAAAAGAGCAGGGCGCACATGGTCCCTTGGAAGTCACCAAGGGCTTTATGGGCAATTTGTCTGTAAAACATTGGAACTTCGAAGTTTTTGAAGTTCCAATGTTTTACAGACAAAATTTGATATCGAAAGAAATTTTAGGTTTTTAACTCACTGAGGAATCCCTATTTTTGCCCAAAGAGAAAAGAGCAGGGCGAGCATGGTCTCGCTGAAAGCAAAGAAAGGGGGACTCTATGCGGCACGTATTTTATTTCTAACGAACTCCAAGTGCTCACAAACAAACTACCCTTGGGTTTTTTTTCACTGAGGAATCCCTATTTTTGCCCAAAGAGAAAAGAGCAGGGCGAGCATGGTCTCGCTGAAAGCAAAGAAAGGGGGACTCTATGCGGCACGTATTTTATTTCTAACGAACTCCAAGGGCTCACAAACAAACTACCCTTGGGTTTTTTTTTTCACCGAGAATCCCTATTTTTGCCCAAAGAGAAAAGAGCAGGGCGAGCATGGTCTCGCTGAAAGCAAAGAAAGGGGGACTCTATGCGGCACGTATTTTATTTCTAACGAACTCCAAGGGCTCACAAACAAACTACCCTTGGGTTTTTTTCACCGAGGAATCCCTAATTTGCCCAAAAAGAAAAGAGCAGGGCGAACATGGTCCCCTTGGAAGTGACAAAGGACTTTATGGGCAATTTGTCTGTAAAACATTGGAACTTCGAAGTTTTTGAAGTTCCAATGTTTTACAGACAAAATTTGATATCGAAAGAAATTTTAGGTTTTTTTCTCGCCGTGGAATTCCTACTTTTGCCCAAATAGAAAAGAGCAGGGCGAACATGGTTCCCTTGTAAGGGACTAGGGACTCTATGCGGCACGTATTTTTTTTCTAACGAACTCCAAGGGCTCACAAACAAACTACCCTTGGGTTTTTTTTCACCGAGGAATCCCTATTTTTGCCCAAAAAGAAAAGAGCAGGGCGAACATGGTTCCCTTGTAAGGGACTAGGGACTCTATGCGGCACGTATTTTTTTTCTAACGAACTCCAAGGGCTCACGAACAAACTACCCTTGGGTTTTTTTTCACCGTGGAATTCCTACTTTTGCCCAAATAGAAAAGAGCAGGGCGAACATGGTTCCCTTGGAAGGGACTAGGGACTCTATGCGGCACGTATTTTTTTTCTAACGAACTCCAAGAACTCACGAAAAACTACCCTTGGGTTTTTTTCACTGAGGAATCCCTATTTTTGAACAAAATGAAAAGAGCAGGGCGCACATGGTCCCTTGGAAGTCACCAAGGGCTTTATGGGCAATTTGTCTGTAAAACATTGGAACTTCGAAGTTTTTGAAGTTCCAATGTTTTACAGACAAAATTTGATATCGAAAGAAATTTTAGGTTTTTAACTCACTGAGGAATCCCTATTTTTGCCCAAAGAGAAAAGAGCAGGGCGAGCATGGTCTCGCTGAAAGCAAAGAAAGGGGGACTCTATGCGGCACGTATTTTATTTCTAACGAACTCCAAGTGCTCACAAACAAACTACCCTTGGGTTTTTTTCACTGAGGAATCCCTATTTTTGCCCAAAGAGAAAAGAGCAGGGCGAGCATGGTCTCGCTGAAAGCAAAGAAAGGGGGACTCTATGCGGCACGTATTTTATTTCTAACGAACTCCAAGGGCTCACAAACAAACTACCCTTGGGTTTTTTTTTCACCGAGAATCCCTATTTTTGCCCAAAGAGAAAAGAGCAGGGCGAGCATGGTCTCGCTGAAAGCAAAGAAAGGGGGACTCTATGCGGCACGTATTTTATTTCTAACGAACTCCAAGGGCTCACAAACAAACTACCCTTGGGTTTTTTTTCACCGAGGAATCCCTATTTTTGCCCAAAAAGAAAAGAGCAGGGCGAACATGGTCCCCTTGGAAGTGACAAAGGACTTTATGGGCAATTTGTCTGTAAAACATTGGAACTTCGAAGTTTTTGAAGTTCCAATGTTTTACAGACAAAATTTGATATCGAAAGAAATTTTAGGTTTTTTTCTCGCCGTGGAATTCCTACTTTTGCCCAAATAGAAAAGAGCAGGGCGAACATGGGTCCCTTGGAAGGGACGAGGGACTCTATGCGGCACGTATTTTTTTTCTAACGAACTCCAAGAACTCACGAAAAACTACCCTTGGGTTTTTTCACTGAGGAATCCCTATTTTTGAAAAAATGAAAAGAGCAGGGCGAACATGGTCCCTTGGAAGTCACCAAGGGCTTTATGGGCAATTTGTCTGTAAAACATTGGAACTTCGAAGTTTTTGAAGTTCCAATGTTTTACAGACAAAATTTGATATCGAAAGAAATTTTAGGTTTTTAACTCACTGAGGAATTCCTACTATTGCTCAAATAGAAAAGAGCAGGGCGAACATGGCCCCCTTGGAAGGAACTAGGGACTCTATGCGGCACGTATTTTTTTTCTAACGAACTCCAAGGGCTCACAAACAAATTACCATTGGTTTTTTTTCCACTGAGGAATCCCTATTTTTGCCCAAAGAGAAAAGAGCAGGGCGAGCATGGTCTCGCTGAAAGCAAAGAAAGGGGGACTCTATGCGGCACGTATTTTATTTCTAACGAACTCCAAGTGCTCACAAACAAACTACCCTTGGGTTTTTTTTCACTGAGGAATCCCTATTTTTGCCCAAAGAGAAAAGAGCAGGGCGAGCATGATCTCGCTGAAAGCAAAGAAAGGGGGACTCTATGCGGCACGTATTTTATTTCTAACGAACTCCAAGGGCTCACAAACAAACTACCCTTGGGTTTTTTTTCACCGAGAATCCCTATTTTTGCCCAAAGAGAAAAGAGCAGGGGGAGCATGGTCTCGCTGAAAGCAAAGAAAGGGGGACTCTATGCGGCACGTATTTTATTTCTAACGAACTCCAAGGGCTCACAAACAAGCTACCCTTGGGTTTTTTTTCACCGAGGAATCCCTATTTTTGCCCAAAAAGAAAAGAGCAGGGCGAACATGGTCCTCTTGGAAGTGACCAAGGACTTTATGGGCAATTTGTCTGTAAAACATTGGAACTTCGAAATTTTCGAAGTTCCAATGTTTTACAGACAAAGTTTGACGTCGAAAGAAATTTTAGGTTTTTTTCTCGCCGTGGAATTCCTACTTTTGCCCAAATAGAAAAGAGCAGGGCGAACATGGTTCCCTTGGAAGGGACTAGGGACTCTATGCGGCACGTATTTTATTTCTAACGAACTCCAAGGGCTCACAAACAAACTACCCTTGGGTTTTTTTTCACCGAGGAATCCCTATTTTTGCCCAAAAAGAAAAGAGCAGGGCGAACATGGTCCTCTTGGAAGTGACCAAGGACTTTATGGGCAATTTGTCTGTAAAACATTGGAACTTCGAAATTTTCGAAGTTCCAATGTTTTACAGACAAAGTTTGACGTCGAAAGAAATTTTAGGTTTTTAACTCACTGAGGAATTCCTACTATTGCTCAAATAGAAAAGAGCAGGGCGAACATGGTCCCCTTGGAAGGGACTAGGGACTCTATGCGGCACGTATTTTTTTTCTAACGAACTCCAAGAACTCACGAAAAACTACCCTTGGGTTTTTTCACTGAGGAATCCCTATTTTTGAACAAAATGAAAAGAGCAGGGCGAACATGGTTCCCTTGGAAGGGACTAAAGACTCTATGCAGCACGTATTTTTTTTCTAACGAACTCCAAGGACTCACGAAAAACTACCCTTGGGTTTTTTTCACTGAGGAATCCCTATTTTTGAACAAAATGAAAAGAGCAGGGCGAACATGGTCCCTTGGAAGTCACCAAGGGCTTTATGGGCAATTTATCTGTAAAACATTGGAACTTCGAAATTTCCGAAGTTCCAATGTTTTACAGACAAAGTTTGACGTCGAAAGAAATTTTAGGTTTTTTTCTCGCCGTGGAATTCCTACTTTTGCCCAAATAGAAAAGAGCAGGGCGAACATGGGTCCCTTGGAAGGGACGAGGGACTCTATGCGGCACGTATTTTTTTTCTAACGAACTCCAAGAACTCACGAAAAACTACCCTTGGGTTTTTTCACTGAGGAATCCCTATTTTTGAACAAAATGAAAAGAGCAGGGCGAACATGGTCCCTTGGAAGTCACAAAGGGCTTTATGGGCAATTTATCTGTAAAACATTGGAACTTCGAAATTTCCGAAGTTCCAATGTTTTACAGACAAAGTTTGACGTCGAAAGAAATTTTAGGTTTTTTTCTCGCCGTGGAATTCCTACTTTTGCCCAAATAGAAAAGAGCAGGGCGAACATGGGTCCCTTGGAAGGGACGAGGGACTCTATGCGGCACGTATTTTTTTTCTAACGAACTCCAAGAACTCACGAAAAACTACCCTTGGGTTTTTTCACTGAGGAATCCCTATTTTTGAACAAAATGAAAAGAGCAGGGCGAACATGGTCCCTTGGAAGTCACCAAGGGCTTTATGGGCAATTTGTCTGTAAAACATTGGAACTTCGAAGTTTTTGAAGTTCCAATGTTTTACAGACAAAATTTGATATCGAAAGAAATTTTAGGTTTTTAACTCACTGAGGAATTCCTACTATTGCTCAAATAGAAAAGAGCAGGGCGAACATGGCCCCCTTGGAAGGAACTAGGGACTCTATGCGGCACGTATTTTTTTTCTAACGAACTCCAAGGGCTCACAAACAAATTACCATTGGTTTTTTTTCCACTGAGGAATCCCTATTTTTGCCCAAAGAGAAAAGAGCAGGGCGAGCATGGTCTCGCTGAAAGCAAAGAAAGGGGGACTCTATGCGGCACGTATTTTATTTCTAACGAACTCCAAGTGCTCACAAACAAACTACCCTTGGGTTTTTTTTCACTGAGGAATCCCTATTTTTGCCCAAAGAGAAAAGAGCAGGGCGAGCATGATCTCGCTGAAAGCAAAGAAAGGGGGACTCTATGCGGCACGTATTTTATTTCTAACGAACTCCAAGGGCTCACAAACAAACTACCCTTGGGTTTTTTTTCACCGAGAATCCCTATTTTTGCCCAAAGAGAAAAGAGCAGGGGGAGCATGGTCTCGCTGAAAGCAAAGAAAGGGGGACTCTATGCGGCACGTATTTTATTTCTAACGAACTCCAAGGGCTCACAAACAAACTACCCTTGGGTTTTTTTTCACCGAGGAATCCCTATTTTTGCCCAAAAAGAAAAGAGCAGGGCGAACATGGTCCCCTTGGAAGTGACCAAGGACTTTATGGGCAATTTGTCTGTAAAACATTGGAACTTCGAAATTTTCGAAGTTCCAATGTTTTACAGACAAAGTTTGACGTCGAAAGAAATTTTAGGTTTTTTTCTCGCCGTGGAATTCCTACTTTTGCCCAAATAGAAAAGAGCAGGGCGAACATGGTTCCCTTGGAAGGGACTAGGGACTCTATGCAGCACGTATTTTTTTTTCTAACGAACTCCAAGGACTCACGAAAAACTACCCTTGGGTTTTTTTCACTGAGGAATCCCTATTTTTGAACAAAATGAAAAGAGCAGGGCGAACATGGTCCCTTGGAAGTCACCAAGGGCTTTATGGGCAATTTGTCTGTAAAACATTGGAACTTCGAAGTTTTTGAAGTTCCAATGTTTTACAGACAAAATTTGATATCGAAAGAAATTTTAGGTTTTTAACTCACTGAGGAATTCCTACTATTGCTCAAATAGAAAAGAGCAGGGCGAACATGGTCCCCTTGAAAGGGACTAGGGACTTTAAGGGTGCGATTTCGAAGTTCCAAGGTTTTACAGATAAATTTTGATGTCGAAAGAAATTTTAGGTTTTTTTCTCGCCGTGGAATTCCTACTTTTGCCCAAATAGAAAAGAGCAGGGCGAACATGGCCCCCTTGGAAGGGACTAGGGACTCTATGCGGCACGTATTTTATTTCTAACGAACTCCAAGGGCTCACGAAAAACTACCCTTGGGTTTTTTTTCACTGAGGAATCCCTATTTTTGAACAAAATGAAAAGAGCAGGGCGAACATGGTCCCTTGGAAGTGACCAAGGGCTTTATGGGCAATTTGTCTGTAAAACATTGGAACTTCGAAGTTTTTGAAGTTCCAATGTTTTACAGACAAAATTTGATGTCGGAAGAAATTTTAGGTTTTTAACTCACTGAGGAATTCCTACTATTGCTCAAATAGAAAAGAGCAGGGCGAACATGGTCCCCTTGGAAGGGACTAGGGACTCTATGCGGCACGTATTTTTTTCCTAACGAACTCCAAGGGCTCACAAACAAATTACCTTTGGTTTTTTTTCCACTGAGAAATTCCTATTTTTGCCTAAAGAGAAAAGAGCATTACGAGCATGGTTCCCTTGGAAGGGACAGGAACTTTATGCGGCACGTACTTGTTTTCTAACAAACTCCAAGGGCTCACAAAAAAACAACGTTTGGGATTTATTTCTCTGAGGAATTCCTATCTTTGCCCAAAGAGAAAAGAGCAGGACGAGCATCGTCTCGCTGAAAGCAAAGAAAGGGGGACTCTATGCGGCACGTATTTTATTTCTAACGAACTCCAAGGGCTCACAAACAAATTACCTTTGGTTTTTTTTCCACTGAGAAATTCCTATTTTTGCCCAAAGAGAAAAGAGCAGGGCGAGCATGGTTTCGCTAAAAGCAAAGAAAGGGGGACTCTATGCGGCACGTATTTTATTTCTAACGAACTCCAAGGGCTCACAAACAAACTACCCTTGGGTTTTTTTTTCACCGAGGAATCCCTATTTTTGAACAAAATGAAAAGAGCAGGGCGAACATGGTCCCCTTGGAAGTGACCAATGACTTTATGGGCAATTTGTCTGTAAAACATTGGAACTTCGAAATTTTCGAAGTTCCAATGTTTTACAGGCAAAGTTTGATGTCGAAAGAAACTTTAGGTTTTTTTCACTGAGGAATCCCTATTTCTGTCCAAAAAGAAAAGAGCAGGGCGAATGTGGTCTCCTTGGAAGGGACAAGGGACTCTAAGGGTGCGATTTCGAAGTTAAGGTTTTACAGATAAAGTTTGATGTCGAAAGAAATTTTAGGTTTTTTTCTCGCCGTGGAATTCCTACTTTTGCCCAAATAGAAAAGAGCAGGGCGAACATGGTTCCCTTGGAAGGGACAAGGAACTTTATGCGGCACGTACTTGTTTTCTAACAAACTCCAAGGGCTCACAAAAAAAACAACGTTTGGGATTTATTTCCCTGAGGAATTCCTATTTTTGCCCAAAGAGAAAAGAGCAGGGCGAGCATCGTCTCGCTGAAAGCAAAGAAAGGGGGACTCTATGCGGCACGTATTTTATTTCTAACGAACTCCAAGGGCTCACAAACAAACTACCCTTGGGTTTTTTTCCACTGAGGAATCCCTATTTTTGAACAAAATGAAAAGATCACGGCGAACATGGTCCCTTGGAAGTGACCAAGGGCTTTATGGGCAATTTGTCTGTAAAACATTGGAACTTCGAAGTTTTTGAAGTTCCAATGTTTTACAGACAAAATTTGATGTCTAAAGAAATTTTAGGTTTTTAACTCACTGAGGAATTCCTACTATTGCTCAAATAGAAAAGAGCAGGGCGAACATGGTCCCCTTGGAAGGGACTAGGGACTCTATGCGGCACGTATTTTATTTCTATCGAACTCCAAGGGCTCACAAACAAACTACCCTTGGGTTTTTTTTTCACCGAGGAATCCCTATTTTTGAACAAAATGAAAAGAGCAGGGCGATCATGGTCCCCTTGGAAGTGAGCAATGACTTTATGGGCAATTTGTCTGTAAAACATTGGAACTTCGAAATTTTCGAAGTTCCAATGTTTTACAGATAAAGTTTGATGTCGAAAGAAATTTTAGGTTTTTTTCTCGCCGTGGAATTCCTACTTTTGCCCAAATAGAAAAGAGCAGGGCGAACATGGTTCCCTTGGAAGGGACAAGGAACTCTATGCGGCACGTACTTGTTTTCTAACAAACTCCAAGGGCTCACAAAAAAAACAACGTTTGGGATTTATTTCCCTGAGGAATTCCTATTTTTGCCCAAAGAGAAAAGAGCAGGGCGAGCATCGTCTCGCTGAAAGCAAAGAAAGGGGGACTCTATGCGGCACGTATTTTATTTCTAACGAACTCCAAGGGCTCACAAACAAACTACCCTTGGGTTTTTTTCACTGAGGAATCCCTATTTTTGAACAAAATGAAAAGATCACGGCGAACATGGTCCCTTGGAAGTGACCAAGGGCTTTATGGGCAATTTGTCTGTAAAACATTGGAACTTCGAAGTTTTTGAAGTTCCAATGTTTTACAGACAAAATTTGATGTCTAAAGAAATTTTAGGTTTTTAACTCACTGAGGAATTCCTACTATTGCTCAAATAGAAAAGAGCAGGGCGAACATGGTCCCCTTGGAAGGGACTAGGGACTCTATGCGGCACGTATTTTATTTCTATCGAACTCCAAGGGCTCACAAACAAACTACCCTTGGGTTTTTTTTTCACCGAGGAATCCCTATTTTTGAACAAAATGAAAAGAGCAGGGCGATCATGGTCCCCTTGGAAGTGAGCAATGACTTTATGGGCAATTTGTCTGTAAAACATTGGAACTTCGAAATTTTCGAAGTTCCAATGTTTTACAGGCAAAGTTTGATGTCGAAAGAAGCTTTAGGGTTTTTTCACTGAGGAATCCCTATTTCTGTCCAAAAAGAAAAGAGCAGGGCGAATGTGGTCCCCTTGGAAGGGACAAGGGACTTTAAGGGTGCGATTTCGAAGTTAAGGTTTTACAGATAAAGTTTGATGTCGAAAGAAATTTTAGGTTTTTTTCTCGCCGTGGAATTCCTACTTTTGCCCAAATAGAAAAGAGCAGGGCGAACATGGTTCCCTTGGAAGGGACAAGGAACTTTATGCGGCACGTACTTGTTTTCTAACAAACTCCAAGGGCTCACAAAAAAAACAACGTTTGGGATTTATTTCCCTGAGGAATTCCTATTTTTGCCCAAAGAGAAAAGAGCAGGGCGAGCATCGTCTCGCTGAAAGCAAAGAAATGGGGACTCTATGCGGCACGTATTTTATTTCTAACGAACTCCAAGGGCTCACAAACAAACTACCCTTGGGTTTTTTTCACTGAGGAATCCCTATTTTTGAACAAAATGAAAAGATCACGGCGAACATGGTCCCTTGGAAGTGACCAAGGGCTTTATGGGCAATTTGTCTGTAAAACATTGGAACTTCGAAGTTTTTGAAGTTCCAATGTTTTACAGACAAAATTTGATGTCTAAAGAAATTTTAGGTTTTTAACTCACTGAGGAATTCCTACTATTGCTCAAATAGAAAAGAGCAGGGCGAACATGGTCCCCTTGGAAGGGACTAGGGACTCTATGCGGCACGTATTTTATTTCTATCGAACTCCAAGGGCTCACAAACAAACTACCCTTGGGTTTTTTTTTTCACCGAGGAATCCCTATTTTTGAACAAAATGAAAAGAGCAGGGCGATCATGGTCCCCTTGGAAGTGAGCAATGACTTTATGGGCAATTTGTCTGCAAAACATTGGAACTTCGAAGTTTTTGAAGTTCCAATGTTACAGACAAAATTTGATGTCTAAAGAAATTTTAGGTTTTTAACTCACTGAGGAATTCCTACTATTGCTCAAATAGAAAAGAGCAGGGCGATCATGGTCCCCTTGGAAGTGAGCAATGACTTTATGGGCAATTTGTCTGTAAAACATTGGAACTTCGAAATTTTCGAAGTTCCAATGTTTTACAGGCAAAGTTTGATGTCGAAAGAAGCTTTAGGGTTTTTTCACTGAGGAATCCCTATTTCTGTCCAAAAAGAAAAGAGCAGGGCGAATGTGGTCCCCTTGGAAGGGACAAGGGACTTTAAGGGTGCGATTTCGAAGTTAAGGTTTTACAGATAAAGTTTGATGTCGAAAGAAATTTTAGGTTTTTTTCTCGCCGTGGAATTCCTACTTTTGCCCAAATAGAAAAGAGCAGGGCGAACATGGTTCCCTTGGAAGGGACAAGGAACTTTATGCGGCACGTACTTGTTTTCTAACAAACTCCAAGGGCTCACAAAAAAAACAACGTTTGGGATTTATTTCCCTGAGGAATTCCTATTTTTGCCCAAAGAGAAAAGAGCAGGGCGAGCATCGTCTCGCTGAAAGCAAAGAAAGGGGGACTCTATGCGGCACGTATTTTATTTCTAACGAACTCCAAGGGCTCACAAACAAACTACCCTTGGGTTTTTTTCACTGAGGAATCCCTATTTTTGAACAAAATGAAAAGATCACGGCGAACATGGTCCCTTGGAAGTGACCAAGGGCTTTATGGGCAATTTGTCTGTAAAACATTGGAACTTCGAAGTTTTTGAAGTTCCAAGGTTTTACAGACAAAATTTGATGTCTAAAGAAATTTTAGGTTTTTAACTCACTGAGGAATTCCTACTATTGCTCAAATAGAAAAGAGCAGGGCGAACATGGTCCCCTTGGAAGGGACTAGGGACTCTATGCGGCACGTATTTTATTTCTATCGAACTCCAAGGGCTCACAAACAAACTACCCTTGGGTTTTTTTTTCACCGAGGAATCCCTATTTTTGAACAAAATGAAAAGAGCAGGGCGATCATGGTCCCCTTGGAAGTGAGCAATGACTTTATGGGCAATTTGTCTGCAAAACATTGGAACTTCGAAGTTTTTGAAGTTCCAATGTTACAGACAAAATTTGATGTCTAAAGAAATTTTAGGTTTTTAACTTACTGAGGAATTCCTACTATTGCTCAAATAGAAAAGAGCAGGGCGAACATGGTCCCCTTGGAAGGGACTAGGGACTCTATGCGGCACGTATTTTTTTCCTAACGAACTCCAAGGGCTCACAAACAAATTACCTTTGGTTTTTTTTCCACTGAGAAATTCCTATTTTTGCCCAAAGATGCGGCACGTATTTTATTTCTAACGAACTCCAAGGGCTCACAAACAAACTACCCTTGAATTTTTTTCACTGAGGAATCCCTATTTTTGCCCAAAGAGAAAAGAGCAGGGCGAGCATGGTCTCGCTGAAGGCAAAGAAAGGGGGACTCTATGCGGCACGTATTTTATTCTTAACGAACTCCAAGGGCTCACAAACAAACTACCCTTGGGTTTTTTTTCACCGAGGAATCCCTATTTTTGAACAAAATGAAAAGAGCAGGGCGAACATGGTCCCCTTGGAAGTGACCAATGACTTTATGGGCAATTTGTCTGTAAAACATTGGAACTTCGAAGTTCCAATGTTTTACAGGCAAAGTTTGATGTCGAAAGAAACTTTAGGGTTTTTTCACTAAGGAATCCCTATTTCTGTCCAAAAGAAAAGAGCAGGGCGAATGTGGTCCCCTTGGAAGGGACAAGGGACTTTAAGGGTGCGATTTCGAAGTTAAGGTTTTACAGATAAAGTTTGATGTCGAAAGAAACTTTAGGGTTTTTTCACTGAGGAATTCCTAGTTTTGCCCAAAAAGAAAAGAGCAGGGCGAACATGGTTCCGTTGGAAGGCATCAAAAGAAAGTGCTGTTAAAAGCTTTTCCTTCTATAAAATCTACTTTTGCCGCAGAGAAAGGCAGTAAGGTTAAGTCTTGTTTGAAGAGAAAGCGAGGGTCCTGGGGAAAGGACTTCAGTACGAATTTTCTCATCTATCTCTTTCTTAATTTGCTAAAATATCTATCCTTTGAAAGCAAGTATTAGGTTGTCCCGAAAGTTTTGTCCGTTTTTTTAACCTATCATAAAAATACGTGGAACAAAGATAGGGAAACGCTCTAAGCACTACCCGACGCATCCTTTTCCTCCTCTTTCTAACTGTCAAGCCCGCATGCCGATTACTCTTTTGCTCACTGAGATAAACGCCAAAATTTCGAACCCATGGTTTTTACTATTTCCAAGTTTGACAATTTTTCACAATCTTCATTTTCAACTTTTGGAAGACCTTTGATAGCCCTCAGATAGAGTAAGCAAAGGGCAATGCAATGCAATTATTTGGATATCTAGCTGGCTTTTCAATATTTTTAAAGATAATTTTTTCGAAAGTCTTCACTTTTGAGAAGTTCTTAAAATGCAGAAACGCCTCGAACACTAACAAATCATCGGATTTTAAAGCTTTCAAAAACCGATTACGATTATTCACTATTTTTACGAAGCAAATGAGCGTTTACCGCTTTGAAATATAAGATTTTGCATTTTACGTGCACACGCTGGGGTGGGGTCAAATTCATGAATTATGAAAATTTTATCGCCAAAGACCCCGAAAATTGGAAAGAAAATACAGTCACTGGAAAGAGGAGGAAAAGCTCGAATAACACCTTAGTTGTGCTCCGTTTCTTGATCTCTGGCTTTTGGCATCACCAAAAGTGGAATTTGTTAGCATCAGAAAATAATTCTAAGAAATTTTCAGGGCTGGCTACAGATGCCGCAAAATTGCGTTTATATTGCCCTTTGTTTGCTCTATCTAACTGTTGCCAAAGCTTTTCCGAAAGTCAAAAATAAAGATTGTGAAAAATTTCCAAACTTGGACATAGTAAAAACCATGGGTTCGAAATTTCGGCGTTTATCTCCGTGAGCAAGAGAGTAATCGGCATGCTGGCTTGACAGTTAGAATGAGGAGGAAAAGATGCGTGGGCTGGTACTTAAAGCATTCTCCTATCTTCGTTCCATGCGTTTTTATGATATGTTGAAGAAACGGACAAAACTTTCGGGACAACCTAATATTTTGGGAGAATCTCACTCAGATAATCTCGGATTTTTTTTTCGCGAGCGAGCTTTTGTAAATTGTAGGGAGAACCGCATGGAAAATTCTCCACGTTATCATATTTTGCTCAAGGAAAGCTGTGGCTAATAGTACCTCGCTTCAAGCCGGCTGAAGCCGGCTCCGCCTCAATGCATGGTTCTCATGCATTTTCTGAAAAGTCTGCTTTTGAGATCACCCAATATAGGCATGCCACTTTTACAGTCCAGCAATGTACAAACCACGGACAGGGAAAAGCCGACTTAAAACTCTATGCCAATTTTTTTGCACAAAATATCAAATTTTCATGAAGTAGTTAAGCAAAATCTCACTTTCGCTTTCTGGACAGCAGCTTGGAAAGCGGTGAAGTTAAAGCGTGAAAAGCGGTAAAGCGTGAAAACAGCTTAACACCTCTAAGGCAAAACGCTTCAACGCAAAATGTCTTTCGGAACTAATTTCTTTAAATTTGTGGGTAGCTGATCAAAACGACTAATGAAAGCGGGGTATTTGAGCAAAATCGAACTTTCGCTTTCAAAACAGCAGCGTGGAATCATCAGTTTCGCGGAGAAGCTAGCTTAGAACCACGGGGTTTATGCGTCAGGAACTTCTCCTCAAAAATCACAAGCTTTACATACAGATTTTCGAAATCTCCCGAAAGATGCTCGAATTCAAACACTAACAAAATCCTACTTCCGTCCTTAAAGGCAGGGTCCACGCTGAACCTAACCGTCTCCGATTACCGTCGATCCTGAATGTAGGCCCCAGAAAAGGGGCATCTGCGTTGGTCCGGTCTTCTAACGTTGTCTCTGAATGGAGATAAGGGGCCTGGAAGTCCCTGGCTGGCAGAGTGTGATATCAGATTCCGCCCAGTTAGGGACTACCTCCCGACACGTCTTGACATGGTAGTGAGCAGAAGCTGCACACTGCTGAACTTCGCCCATGCAGTTCCAGCTCCTCCCCGCTGGCCTGCCGACGGGGACGAGCGATTCGAAACTCGTCCGCGCCCTCAAGACAGGGTCTCCAGGAATCGGATTTTTTGTGAGTTTTGGAGAGTTTGAAGTTCGAAACTGTAATCAGGGCCACGGAAAGGCCCCAGAATGACGGAAACATGGGGGGCCAAGTTCTGGGTGGACGCTGCCTTTAAAGAAAAGAGGCAGGACGAACATGGTCTCGTTGAGAGAAAGGACCAGGAACCTTATGGGGCACGAACTTATTCTTAGGAACTGCAAGGCTTCATGGACAAATTTTGAAATATTGTCGAAAACTCCCAGGTTTTTCCAATGAGAAAATCCCACTTTTGTTCACAATAACAGAACAGTGTGAACATGGTCTCTCTGGCAGAAAAGACCACGGACTTCATGCGGCACAAACTTTTTCTTAGGAATTACAAGGTTTCACAGACAAATTGCGAGAAATTTGTTGAAAAATACTTCTTTCTTTTTCACTGAGAAAATCCTACTTTTTCCCCAAAAATAAAAGAACAGGGCGAGCATGGTCCCGCTGGCAAAAAAAACCAGGAATTTTGTGGGGCGAAATTTTTTTGGGAGTTTCCAAGCTTTACTGACAAAATTTGATCTCGAAAAGACTTTAGGTTTTTTCACTGAGGAATTCATACTCCTGCCCAAACAGAAAAGATCAGGGTGAGCATGGTCCCGCTGGCAAAAAAGACTAGGGGCTTCGGGGAGCGAAATTTTTTTTAGGAGTTCCAAGCTTTACTGACAAAATTTGATGTCGGAAGAACTTTCAGTTTTTTTCTCACTGAGGAACTCTTACTTCTGCTCAAAAAAAGAGGGGCCAACACGGTCTCGTTGACAAGGACCAGGGACCTTATGCAACACGAACTATTTCTTAGGAGT
This sequence comes from Cylicocyclus nassatus, assembly GCA_958299035.1. NCBI lineage: Eukaryota > Metazoa > Nematoda > Chromadorea > Rhabditida > Strongylidae > Cylicocyclus > Cylicocyclus nassatus. The sequence continues at coordinate 31,115,158 of CATQJL010000316.1, forward strand.
CTTAAGGTTTTACAGCCAAATTGCGAGAAATTTGTTGAAAAATACTTCTTTCTTTTTCACTGAGAACCTACTTTCTCCCCAAAAATAAGAGAGCAGGGCGAGCATGGTCCCGCTGGCAAAAAAAAAACCAGGAACTTTGTGGGGCGAAATTTTTTTAGGAGTTTCCAGCTTTACTGACAAAATTTGATGTCGAAAGAACTTTCGGTTTTCTTTTCACTGGGGAATTCATACTCCTGCCCAAACAGAAAAGGTCAGGGCGAGCATCCCGCTGGCAAAAAAAGACTAGGTGCTTCGTGGGCGCGAAATTTTTTTTGTGAAGATTCTTAGGAGTGTTAGAAGATGTTGTATTTTTGATAGGAAAGCTTTGGAGGTAATGAGTGTGTTCCGCGTCCTGGGAAGAACAGAGGCCTTGAAGTATTATAGTTATTTGGATCAAATGTATGAAAATTTAGAATTACAAAGAAATTCCACTTCTTTCGAAAGAACCGGTTAATCAATAAATTTCGCTTCACTTAAAAAAACCTTGAATTATCAAAACCTTTGGATCCATTGCAAGAATTTTTAGGCACAACAAAGTGGCGGTGGTTCTACAATAGGACTGAGAGGTGTTTCGCGAACTCCGTGTCTTTTAAGGAAAAGCCTAAAGATAAAAAGGAAATCTTTAGCGCTAGCAAAAATTTTGTGGATTTAAAGGAAAGGCTGTCTTGTGGAAAAACTTTAATAATCGATGTTACCGCTTAACCTCTGATAGAACCTAAGGTGCGAAAGGAATTCGAATCGAATGCACGGAATTTTGGAGAAGTGGTTGCTGGAACTTCAGAGGAATTTTGATCACGTTGCTAAGAAGCCTTGTTTGGAAAATATTTACAGAACTTACCGAGTAACCTATGGGTAATCGAGATTAACTTTGGTAAGACTATTAGTGCTCAAAAACGGTGCAGCAAATTGTGAATATTCTTTTTTGTCATTGTACCGTAAGCTGCAACATGAAGCAAATAGTTTTTGTTCAGATGTCCCTATTGTTAGTGTGCAAATAAGTGTAGCTTTGACTCACTAATGAATTGGCCTCAACCCACTTGCTAGCGACCCGTAGGGTCGCTAGTGCTAATATATCATTTGAATCGATTGTTGTACATATTTATACATATTTACGTATTGTAGAAAATCATAGCTGATTGTAGAAATAGTGACTTTTTTGCAGTAGATAGCTCGTTTCAACTGCCTAGAAATTATTTTCGTTCACTGTCACCCAATATACCTTTACAGAACTGCAAAACGAAGTAGCAGCAACAGGGCTCGAACCCTCCACCATATGCTTCGTAGTCCGCTGTCTTGCCACTGCGCCACTGCCACACTGTTGCGTTGTTCTAGCGCCAGGCTTATCACTGGGTGCTCTGGCTGCGCCGGAGGAAAATGGCCTTGTAACTGCCCCCACAAAACCGCTCGGCACCTAGCGAAAGTAGTTATGAGTGTGTCTCACCGAGGACGGTTTTTTAATATACAGCTCTTTCCAAATGGCCACTTCGATCGATCATCCTTCCTTTGTAAGATGTCTAATTCGTTCCTCAATAGCTCCTCAACAGTTCCTCTATTCACTGTTCTGTATTAGTTCGTCTGTATCTCATCAGCTACTCTTATTCTCTGTATTTGCATATCAGCTTCTTTTGTGGTTTGTCATATTTTGTGATAAACCATTTATATTTTACCAGTTGTTCTGCTAAGTCAGTGGAACCTGTAGTTTAGACCGTCCTACCGCCACTCTTGTCATCTTAAGGGAGAATGAGCAGTTTCACTGAAGATCGACTCGATGTTACCTCAACTATGCGAAGAGCTTACTGCGCCCATAATCCAAAGTCACGCGTTGACGAATCTATAGGACATCTTTTCGTGAACGACATCTCGATTTTGTTCGCTCAGAGAGGAAGACGACTTTTCTTTTTTATATACATTCCCCACTATCTCAAGTTTGCAAATAGTCTGAATGTGAATGATTGAGTGAAAAACATCTGGTATGCGGTCTGCATTGCCAAAGTTTGAGACGTGCATGCAAGACCTGTTTGGAGGTGCTTACCAATTTATGAAACATTGAATTGATTAATGGAGAGTATGCAAGAAAACTGCAACTTTGATGGAGCTTGCGTGATTCTCGTTCATCTATTTTGGAGAAATGAATACGTGCTGCTAGATGCATTGCAAACGGCATTCACCATCAGCCGCATCCGGCAGCATCGCGTTAATTCTCGTATTTTGAAACTATAATATTTTTTGACGTTTAGCGCGTGCATCGTATAATTTGTGGTTTTACCCTCGAATGCTCACTGTATTAGCTCTATCCTGTCCTTGTCGCCCCCGTTTGTCCGCCCTCCCCACAACTTTTTTGAAAATGGAATGAAAGCTCATAAAAAAGGTGCTACCCAAGTATATTAGGTTGACGCAGAAGTAATGAGGGTTTCCTCAGTTGTAGTGTGAATATCAAAAATGCTTGAGAGCACTGTTTCCTACAGCAAACTATGCTTTACAAAATCATTACCAGCTATCCGCGTAAATCAAACTCCGTTTGTAGTCTAAAACCAATTCAAATTGGCCAGAAATATTTTTGAAGAGCTTCTACTTAGTCGGCATAAAATATCAAGTCGATTCATAATTAAAACAAGTTTTCGTAACTCTTCTTTCAAACGCTGTTTGTTTTCCAATAAACCAATCATCTTTGACCAAATTTGACTGGATTACGGCCTGCACGGGCACACCTACCCGATCGTGAAATTATTACATACTGCCTCATGTCCTAAAAACTTTTTGAGTTTCAGGCTGTATGTTCAACTTTCTGCGATTGCACATGTTTCACGAGTACATGCAATTTAACGGCGGATTTTCATTGTAATGGTCCTTTCGAAAGAGCCATAATTACCCCAGGAATGAGATGTTTGTTCCCAAGTTTTCATTGTAGCAAGGAGAGGCTATGTGCTCAATACTTACAACGAGAAAGGGGCTATATCTAAATTTTCAAGACGATAAGGGAGTTAGGCACAAGGCTACAAATGCTAAGGCTGAGTTCTAGTCACGAGTTTTCGAAACAGTTCCAGCACAGTTCTCCCACTGTGCTGACTGTGCCGGAACTGAAAGCCAAAAATTGACATCTCGCACCTCAAAACCACATGCGGCGGCTGCATGCTTTGCTTTAAATTAAGTAATGAATTTGATGTACGCCTGATTGAGCGTGAGATAACCAGTCCGTTGGTGAAAGCTCCCCGTGCACTAGAATTGACTTGATCCGTTAGCTCAACCTGTAGGCGAGTTGGTAAGTTCTGCAACTTGTCATAACTTTTCTCTGTATAAATGAAGTGCACCGTATTTTGGCTATCTAGAAAAGATAAGCTACAAATCTGCTCAGGTTTTTGGTTTTTGGTGATAAAAGAAATAAAATGCACATATTCTTAAGAGTTGTCAAACTCAAGCAGCGAACTCATTTTCTTAAGAGTTGTCTCCCCCCCTTGAATTTCAGACCAAATTTGTCAAGGAAAGACTTGTCAAGGAAAGACTGGCTTTGTTTTACCTGAATGTGTAGCGGTGTTTATAGGGGCTATTATAATATTATGCACATAAATATGTATTATATAATATCCTCCACTATACGATATTGGGCGGGCTACATCCTGATTGCTTCGAAAAGCTCGTTCTCGATTTATCAAATTTTCCGTAAGCAATGGCCGCTTCGATTGTTTACAGACAATCCTTCAAAGATCACAACGTGATAGTAACAAGGGGACTTCCAAGTTGTCAAGGGTCTCTGAGCGCAACCAAAGGAACTCTTGCAGCTACGTCCTTTTAGATATACCCGGCCACTGAAGAAGATCGTCCTCGAGCGTCCTTGAGCGCGCGAAGGGGGCTGATGGCAAAGAAAAGTCGCGTAGACTGTGTGCTTCAGAAGCGGAGGAGAAGGATCGACGACGAGGTGTAGGGTCAAGGAAGTGGTGAGGAAACTGTAGGGTAATAATGATCAATTCTGAGCAATTGCACGAGTCAACATCGACTGTCTCGAGGCGATGTAATGATAACAACACATCTATGAAAAAAAAACATGTTCTAAGGAGGTGAATTTTAATCTCGACCATGTGAGCGATTAGAAAATTGGTGGCCTAAAAAAACAAATCCATTTAAGTAGAAGTACATGCGAGTTTGTCCACGTTATTGCTAAAGCATGATCTCGAGGGACAAGTATATTATAGTTCTAGCAAAATATCAACCAGTCCATCATTTGGGCAGAACAATTTTTTAGTAAAATTATTGGAAAGGCAAGAATGTGATTTTACTAATGTGATTTTACTAGAACTGTTTATAGGAAATAATTTCTTCAATCTCGACCATTTCTTTGAAATCGACGGTTCAAAGAGATGCTGACTTCTACTTGAAGCGACGGTGCGACGTAGAATGAGAGAAGTTTACCAGAAATTTAAGGACGAGAAAAAATGTAGACAATTTTCAGCTAGTTATTACTTGTTTTGGAAACCCTCGTAGAACTAGGTCTACGAATTGTCCAGCACGACGAGGGTTTTGCTCTTCATTTTCTGATGTTTCCAGTTGAAAAGGCGAATTGTGGAATAGGATGGAGTGGAAACATTAGCCAATGTGAAGCGAGGACAACAGGTTTTGAGTCTATTTATATGCACAACTTAAAAGGTTTGGTGGCCAATCAAGTGGCTGGCTGGCTTTGTTAGCTTGCTCTATATTAGCGCCATAACTACCTGGTTCGCACTTTTTATGATAGAAAGGCTTTCCACTGAATTGAGAATCTAATACGTCCTGTCGTCATGCGGCAATGATCTCCAGTGGAAATTTCCTTTGTAAAAACTCTACGTGAGTTGTACCTGGTTTGTAGAGTAGGATTTTCTGCGATGCGATATTCAGCTTCCTTGCGCAGATAGCGGGGCAGTTATATATGAAAGCATTCTAAATAAAGGCTGACAGTCGCTATTGGACCAGAGGCGGCGAACGTATGCAAAAGCATAGGTGTTGTATTATGCTTCATAATTTGAAATTTCGTTAGTGTATGCTTTGAATTCTACAGACCAACCGACCGCTTGCTCTATATTAGCGCCAAAACTACCTGATTCTTGAAGCGTGCATGAGTTTATTAAATTGTGCATGCAGTCATGGAAACAAACTCAGGGAACAAACTTGAGGGAAATGCTTCAATTATCTCGCGCAACTGAATAGGTGCCCTTTTGTCTTTTGCCTCCTTTGAACCTCTTGCCGGTGAGCTCCAGGTTGAAAATGCAGGGTCTCTTTTGTTTTCCTTCTTCAATTATACATTGTGATGGGATGTCTATGCGGATTTCCTTGAAGTCACCCTAAACAGCTTTCATATGATCTTATTAGTTTGGTACCTCGACATTTTTCTAATCTTATTGCCTATCAGCAAAGAGAAAACAAGCTGTACCATGTTATGGTTGCATGTGTGAAAGATTCTGAGTTGTGGATCGATTTGAGTTGCCTCTTTGGCACTGCCTGAAACTTGATAAAATCCTCTGCTGTTCGTTTTGACTTCATCCAGCTTTCGGTGGAAAACTGAAATTATAGTTTGAATTCAGCTCACCTTTACAGTTGTAACTCACTAATTTCCTTCTCCCACAGCTCTATCACCGCTGTAGTATCAGGATCGCCTTCACAAAAGATCACCCCTTTTACTGCAACTGACTGTAAAGAACGGAATGGCCAAAAACAGTAACACGATGGGAGAAGGTACAGGAAGATCAGGGTTTGCATCCTGTAATCATGTCTTTTGTCATATGTTGAGTATTGGTTTAAGAAATCCACATAACTAGTAACTGCTACTCCGGTAACTAGTCTGGTAATAGTCATTGGGAAGTTAATTCGTTGGGTCAACCTTACAAGGGAATGGTCAGAAGTCGAAGTGGCCAAACCAAACAAGCTGTATACCATTCGATGCAGTATAAAACGTTGACTTCGAATCTGTCTTTCTTATCTGCTTCCCGCTTCTGTGGACGAAGCTACAAGCCATTAAAGACCATTATTTTGCTAAGAAATTACGCGTGAAATTGAAAATTTAGCCGTGCAGAGCCACGTTCGCCTCACTGCTGGGCCAAAACATGCAGCTAGCCTACTTCAAATTTTTAAAGAAAGAAGCTGAGCTAAAAATGCAACAGTGTGCTCAATTTCGCTGTTTAATGTGTGATTTTTTCACAATAAAACCGCTTGTAGCTTCGTCTACAGAAGCGGGAAGCAGATAAGAAAGACAGATTCGAAGTCAGCGTTTTATACTGCATCGAATGGTATACAGCTTGTTTGGTTTGGCCACTTCGACTTCTGACTTCCCTTGTTAGCAAGTTAAAGTCAACGAGGTAATTAACTCACTAACCAAACCTTTATAACTGCAGATACTGCACTTTGTTACTACATAGAAAGAATCAAGAGAATTTTTTATCAATGTGGGACATTTAAATAATGGAGAGAGACCAATTATTTTTTCACTCATAACCGGTTTCGGGGCTAAGAACTAGATTGGATGTGACTTTTCTGGTGCCCTCGGATATGCAACCCTTTCGTCTGCAGTTCCCAGGAAAGTGCAAAAGAAAGAGTATAAGATAGATGACTATTAGGAAGAAGAAGTAAACCAGCCATGCTGCAAGTCCAATCAGGCAACAACAATCAGTCAAAGGAGTATCCACTAGAATATTTTGAATTCACTAGAGTATCCACTAGAATATCTTGAATTCAATTTTTTCTTACTCAGTAGATAACTGGTATGGAATACTAACTTTCAATACATCAATTCGCCAACTTCATGAAATTCAAGCAAACAGATATGTAGGTATAACACAGTAGAACCATGTTACTCATGCTACTGCGGAAGACTAGATTAAAAAATTGTAAAATCCGTTATTCGCTAAAGCAAACTTCTCAGGACAGCCTTAAATTAATTGAACAAATAAAAAACAATTGAAACTCAAGAAGAAGAAGAATGTTTTTTCTTATGCTTAAACTCGCATGAGAAATTTACAGAAAGTCATCGCAAGTTCGCAGAAAGTTTCTTCATAACTAAAAAACAAGAAAATGAGAACCGGAATGCTGTAAGCAATGCAGTGTTGGCTATTACCACATAAGTAAACCTATCTTTGCAAGCTTGAATAATTTCCAATTTTTTGGCGCTGCTTTTCAAGAATTTGAAATGAGATAAAAACCGAATAGGAGATAACTACATATTTTTTCTCCATATCTTTATTCTATCTCTCCTATATTAGTAACAGGAAAATTCATCGACTGTTCCTGTAAATATGAATAGGACAGCACAGGGTGAAGCAAAAGTCTGGGAGCCCAGTACTTTTTTCAGGTAAAATCAGAAGGATAGTTTCTGGAAACAAAATGTTTGGCGCACACATAAACCGAATCTTTGCAAATACAGCGCAGCTCTCAATTTGAGATTGCCTCTTTTGGCATCAAAACCTTTCGCAATTTTGGCGAATCCGCCTGTCGTAGCACGCAGGCAGTCGATGACGTCTCAGCCTTCATAATAACTGCTTCTTTCAGTGGACAAGTATGCAATGCGATAGAGCAAGCTTTTGGCTACAACATATTACGTTTGTTGCAATGTTTAGGAATATTGTGGAATTTTTAGCGAAGCAAGTGTACTTGCATATTGGAAATTTGGGTGCGATTGCGCGAAGGGGAGCGAAAAATCATGATCTAAAAAGTATTGAAATTCCTCCATTTATCGAATTTAATTAGATGCTTTCAACGAAAATTCATGGAAAGAATATAACCAAAAACTCAGCACCTGCTGCGCTCCTATAGCTTTCAGATTCATTTCAAAGAGACCACATAGGTAATATCCGCAAATTTTGATTTTTCGTTTTTTTTTGAAAGTTTCGAACGCAACTACTATGATTTGATAGCGCCCTCCTCCATATTGTCTGTATAGTATCGTAGAACAATCACAGGATCTTTAGCTACCATATAAATTGTGAATAAAGTTTTCATTCGCTTCAGTCGCTTTGCAGAAGCACTTCTTTGATAAATCCACAGTTCTTACAAAAATATATGGCTAGCATTTCCAGTTAGAGAGTGTGATTCGTAGAGGATGATCGCGGTATCACGTGGCACAAATTTGGATTCAAAATCAGAAGTGGTCTCGTGATTTATGATACTGCAAATCCAGCTCCCTGAGGTTTGCCCCACGCTTTATATTCGTAACTTGAAGGCGGAGGAATTTTTTGACAGAAATTCAATGATAGGATCTTTGAAATTTTTTGTGTTTTGGCCAGGGCTCGGCATGAGGTGGCTAGTTGAAAATGCAAAAAACGAAGTCCCCCTTGACTTCGCCACAAAAGTACGACATCCCCCTTGACACGTTAACGAACAAATCAAAAATGAAAGCAAAAAGAATGGAATAGAATAGAAGACCGACAAAAAATAGGCAATAAGAATCGGTTATTGTTTGTATTATCCGGATTGGCGGCATGCTGTGTCCGCCGCGCACCACCGCGAGCTTGGAGCACCTTTGCCGCTGCCATCCAGATAATTTGGAGGACTATAACTAGACGGGGAGGAGAGGGTTTGAGGAGGTACAAGAGCTGTTTTGTGGAATATTAGATGTAGATTACTTCTATGTAAAAAATTTGAAAAAATTATGTGAAGACTAGGAATTATATGAATCTGTTTGCGCTAAGCCACCTCAGGTGGCTATCCAGGTGGCTTGAAAACCACCTAACCCCGAAAAATTTGCCATGCCCTTAGTTCACATAATTTTTTCGTAATTTTTCATACATAGTCCCAACTCCCCATTGCCCATCTACACACCTACTTTGGTGCCATTTCATCTTCACTTCGCTGTAAACAAACGCTTTGTTTATTTGTTGGCGGCATGCCGGCAGCGTGCCGGCAGCAGATCGAAAGACAGCGTTATGCTCCTCCGCAAAAACGATATCCCCTTTGCTTTTTCCCCCAAAAACGATATCCAGCTTGCTTTGCAAGCCACCTGTGCCGAGCCCTGGCCTTGGCTTCAAAATTCTCATGAATGGAACCTTGAGTGAATATGCTCTAACTCCCTCTTGTAGTACCTGCTTTGCTCTAACAAACAATCATGCAACAATCTATGGGAAAACCATCAGTGTAATAAAACGGATGCATTAGATTTTTCAAAAATTTACACCTTTTTAAGGAAATTTGTGAAAATAAAAAACACGAGTGGGAAGGCATATCCAATTGATGTTTTCCAAAAGATGTCCCAAGGTTTGAGCGTTGATCTCTATTGCGCTAGTGTCTTTCGCCAATCTTCAGGTGGTACTTGTAGAGTTGGCTTCAACTTATTTTTAGAGTGTAGAAAAGCCACCAAATCTTCATATGTTACTGTCGACTTGCGGTAGGAAGTTTGAAATTTTGTATAACATGGACAAAATCTCGTTTCAGAGATTTCATATGCACGTCATCCCCGCTGGGAAGGGTAGGGGTGAAAGGGAAAGCGTAATCCCTAGATAATTCTTTCTTTATGAGGGTTCTACATTCTAACCACTAGGTGTAACGAATAATAGAATATTACACAAAATGGGATTTCCAGTGTTTCTCGTAACATCCTCAGTATATCACCCATCATTTTCGAAGTTCTCTATCTTTCCAGGAACTCGATGAAATCGTACAGTTGTGCCGAAAATTTACCTTGACACTGCTAGGAATGTTTTCGACAATACAAGTAGATTGTGCAGGTTGTGAATTTTCGATGAACAAAAACAAAGGAAACAATACTCATTGCTTCCTGACGCTCTGACAGCAAAACGCCAAACGAAACTATTTCGCGAAATAATTGAAAGACAACAAAAGTTTCGAAGACACGAAAGTGTATGGGCAGAGATTGCGTCGCAACGGCTATTTATGTGAGCAGCTTTACAATCGCATTATATTTTGGTTTCTGACATAGAAAAATGGTAATTGCATTGTTGTATCGGCGAAATTAGCGTCCCGAAGCATTGCTGAATTATGGGTAAAAGATTAAAGCTTTGAAACATCAATTCGAAACGTTAACGACCCAGCAAAAAATTTGACAAACATTAATGATTCTACGAAACATTTGAAAACGGCATAGCGATAAAATATCAAAAAACACAAAAGCGTCCGCATAAAGTAAAAAACTCGAGCCTTCCCTCCTCCTTCTCTCCTCATTTTTTACAATCTAGTCTGAGCTTTCTTCGCTGTATCAAGTTTCCGTCTAAGTGAACTCATTTGAGGAAATGTTGCACTGCTAGAGTAAGAAATTGTGCCATATTCTTCATTTTCAATATTTAAAACGTTCTCATGAGGCCGCAGAGCTATGGAGCTGCTGAATTAAGGAGTTTGGCTTTTGTCAAGTCAGTGTTTGTTCTGAGCATAGGTCGTTCTTTGGCAACCATATGCATCAGCGTTGTGTATTGCTCCAAAATCATAAAGACAGTTGGACAGGAGGAATTTTTCATCATTCAGTTATACAACTGAAAGCAAGTGAATTGCGCATTTTTTACTCGTTATAGTGTAACGCAACGAGATATTAACATGTTCTGATATTTGCGCATTTTCTGAAATTTATAGCCCACTTCTCTGATAGAAAATGCGAAAGAGAAACAGCCGCGCAGACTTCTACAACAAACAGATACGTTCACATATAACATTCAGATGCAGCGCGTCCAGCTGGCTGCGAAAGGTAGAGCTTATAGTTGAGAAGGGATCTGTTTACATGGACTATTCGAAAAACGCAATCATTCAATCATTCGTATCGAACAGTTGAATATCTGCATCATACAGGGTGTCCCAAAAGTGAGTACACACTTTCCAATCGTTAATATCTCTCTTCCCATTGTGTCTTTTTCCGCCATTTAGGCACGATTCTGTAGAGGAGCTTCAACTTAGATTTTCAATATCGAGCGAATCACCAATCGCTCTTCTGCACTGTAGGATTACTGTAGAAACTTCGATAAAGATTTTAGGCCATTGGAAGCCATATTTTGCCTCGGAACAAAACCAGACAAGCCAAAACTCTTATACTACGGTAATGGAAGCCGCTAATTTCGGATATGAATTTCCACTTTACTGTGATGCGTCTTTCAAAGTTATCCCAGATAAACCGTAATAACCGAATTCCCAGTATTCGTCAACAATATGATTACTCCGTCAAAAATCTGAAAACACTCATAAGAAGTTGTGTAGTGCAATCAGCGTATGCGAAAACCCTAGTACATTATTTTTCAGATTTTTTGAAAAATTTTTTGTTGAATGGCATATTTCACAATGTTTCACTTATTGGAAGTTCGTACAGTAATCCTACAGTAACGAAGAGCGATCAATAATTCGCTTGTTACTGTAACTCTAAGAACTCTAAGTTGAAGCCTCCTCTACACAAGGTGCTTGACTGGCAAAAAAAAGACCTACTGCAAAGAGAGATATTGACGATTGAAAAGTGTTACTTACTTTTGGGACTTCCTGTATATTAAAGCGTTCTCCATATTACTTGACCGTTTGAATACAAAATATAATATGTAAATATATATAGAAAATATATTTAAAAGATACAATAGGATCAAAAAACACATCAGGACCCTCGCCGATCAATCACACAAATGATTTATTACCCATTGAAATCGTCAACATGCTTCATTTTTATAAGGTAATCGCGAATTGTACTAGAGCATAGTGAGGACAACTATTATGCTTTGTTTGTATTGATGGAATTTCTTTTGGAGAGGCATCTGCAGCAATTTCGATATACACTATCATGCGCGCAATTACTCCAACCTTCAGATTCTGGATGAATAAAACCGCACTAGGCACCACTTCCAGGACCACTGTTCCTAGCACGCTTGCATAAGCATGTTCGCAAGAATTGTAGTTATTGATGACAGCGGTATTGGCAACATTAGCTGCTTCATCCGAGATCTGCACTTATTTTTTGAGTCTTTGATCGCTGCCCGCTCGTAACAGTGTCCAAAAGATACGTCAGCGCAGCGCAAGAGGCAGATCAAGTCGGTTGCGAGGACGTAGCTCTGGAGTTGTGGCTGTAGCTTGTGTCAAGAGTTAACATAATCACATGCTGCCTTTATAGTCAGACGTCAAAGAAACTGGATGTTTCATGTTCATAAGTTAGAAAAGTATTAAATTTTATTTAGGAATAACATTTGTATAGTGTGCAGCTCGTACAATAAGTATTTCTAAAGGAATCTATGGTAAGGATTGAAGAACCTTTACATCAAAAATAGAAGCTTCAATAGTACAATTGAGGCAACTTCGATAAGTAGGTTAGCAGCTAATATACAGTTACTAGCAAAAATTGCTTTTTGATTTAGGTGCATAAAGGTTACTGCATGACGAAGGCGCAGAAGCAGCATTGGTCGAACGGGAGCGAACGCGGCGCGCGTGTCCTCACAGTTGTGGTTCCTCCCCTTCACGCGCTCTGCGGATGATAAAGCCACGTTCGCGCCCAATGATATTGCACCTTCGTCATTCAACAGACTATACAAATTTCGGTTTTACAAATACCAGCGAGCCACCTCTGTTGCGGAGGAGATCGTGCAGGATTTTCATGACACGCATGTCTTTCAAGTCCAGAACTGATTATTGCGAGGTAATAAACTATGTTACGAACTACAAATTCCCTCGGATCCATGTATACTTGTGTATGTCTGTCTGTCTCTCTGTTTGTTTGTCTACGTTTCCGAATAGAAAATTCCATTTCTGAATTGATCTAGACCAAACTTGGCACACACACGTCGGGGCGGGGCGGGTGCCATAGGCCACTTTTCGTCATCGATCGATCTCGATTTTATCAATTTTTGACGTTTTTTGAAGTTTGACTTGCAGAGCTGGAAGTTGACACACGGGGGTAATTGAGCATGCTGATTATGAGTACAGTAATAGTTTTTAGATTAATCCGTTACCTTTACCTATTTTATCGATTTTTTGCAAAGTTTGAGCTACGGTGCTGGGAGCTGGCACAGGAGGAAGTGAGCATGCTGATTACTAACACAGCGGGAATAGGGAACTGGCATGTAGAAGTGGGCACAGGGAAAGGTTGTAAAGGGAGGATAGGGCCTTTATCATAGTGCTAACACAGCGGGAATAGGGAACTGGCATGTAGAAGTGGGCACAGGGAAAGATTGTACAGGGAGGATAGGACCTTTATCATAGTGTTAGAACAGGGCCGGGCGGAGCCTGGTAAGCCAGCTAGTGTAGTATAAAACTAATGGCGGCCTAAAATAAATTATAAAGTTCTTCCTACTCACAAGGCCTGTCTCTTTGCCCATCTTTCGATCGAGCAGGAATGTTCGGGTATTCTTATTCATGATTCCTCCGCCGTTTCGTATATCTTTTAATGGTAGATTACATGAACTCCAAACAGGAACGTAGGCTTATGAATGAAAGCATAGGGTGTACAGGGTGTCAAGAAATCTGTTAGGGTGCCTTCATATCGCGCCGGCAGCCGCCGCTAGCAGCCCATAGCAGCCGCCAGCAGCCCGTGGCAGCCCATAGCCGCCGCTGGCCGCTTTTGTTATAGGAGCAAAATCGTCAAAATCTTACTACTTTAAGTGCTCCCGCCTACGCTTTTCATCTTCTACGCTTACTTCTTATTACCGCTAATATGCAGACAACCCCCCCCCCCCGCAATCAGGGCCCGGCACGAGGTGGGCAAACGGGGTTTTTCAAAACGAATTCCCCTTTGATCCCAATAAATTTTACGAATACCCCCTTGAGTCCAAAAATGACGTTTTGTGCTTGTGCGACGAGATTACTGGCCACACTTCGCCTAAAAGCGCTCAAAAGCGCCCAAATTGCTCAAATTCCTCAAATTACTCCTCCTGTATCAAGATAGGAAACAGGAAGAAAAATAAGCAAGAAAAATGATCAAGGAATGAGAAAATATCAAAGAAACGCAGTCATAGGAATGAGAGTCGCCGTTCCCGCGCGTATCGATTGACTGGGGCGCGCTTTCCATCATAGAAAGCCAGGCTGCTGATGTGATTTTGGGCTCTAACAAGGACAAGAGGAGGAGTTTCGGAACCAAAATTTCACCATGTAGTAAACTTTAGGTGTACAAGAGATTTATGTAAAAATTTTGAAAAAATTATGTGAATTGAGAGTTTTGCCGACCTCAGGTGGGAATTAGGTAGGCAAATGCCGACCTAATTTGGAAATTAGTTAAGGAAACTCTTCATTCACATAAGTTTTTCATAATTTTTCATACTTTGTTACTTAGTCCTATTGCGCACATACACACCAAGTCCCGTGCGATTTCGTTTCCTCTGCGTTGCAAACGAGCCATTTTTCCATTTTCTTGATAGTGGGAAATTTCCAGACAAAAGCTTGCCACAACATTCAGTCACATAATTTTTCAATGAAACTTCTAAGTTAAGCCCTGCAGGCCCGTGTTCATCTACCTACCAAGTTTCATACCATATCGTCATCTGTGCGCTGTAAACGAGCCGTTTGAATTCACATCTTCATTTACCAGTTTTGCAAAACTTTCGGAATAAATGCTAATTACTCGTTCCGTTCACATAAGTTTTTCATAATTTTTCATACTATGTTTCCACTAGCCTCTCTCCGTTCGCATACAAAATTTGGTGCCATATAGTTACACATACATTGAGAACTAGCCATGTATGCAGTTACAAATAGCATCGCTTGGGCAACGTCGCGCGTGCGGCAATTAGCGACGGTGCGGTTTGACGCGCGCGAACTCCAGTGTTCGCCTGTTGAGGCACATAACATGTCAAGATAAGTAGCGAGCATGAACTACCAATTTTTTCCGGGGCTCCGCCCCGGACCCCGCAAAAACGATTTCCCCTTTGCTTTTTGGCCCCAAAACGATTTCCAGCTTGGCATTTGCCGACCTCGTGCCGGACCCTGCCCGCAATACATGTTCTGTTCCGCACATTGTATCCTATCGCGCTCACACTCTTTTGCAATCTGCCTCATTAAGAAAGACGTGAGCGATTGTCAAAGCCAGAAGCTCAACCCGCAAATAAATCGGCAAACTCGCGAATTAGTAGAATGCAAGTTAGATATGCATCGATAATCAAGAAAAAATTGAGGCAAAAGCATACCCAAAAAACAAATTGCACACCGCAGGAACCGGACGCATCCAAAGTCAGAGCGAATTACACCTGAAAAAATCTTCAGCGGACTATGGTTCAACGGGATTACTATACGGCGAGAAGGTAGATATTGACAACAATTGGCACATACATATAGATATGTGGTCAAACTGCGTGCTAGCGGCAACAAAAGAAAAGTGTAGAAGATAAAAAGCGTAGATAGGAGCACAGAAGTTGTAATTCTAATAATTTTGCTTATATGACGAAAGCGGCCAGCGGCGGCTACGGGCTGCTACGGGCTGCTACGGGCTGCTGGCGGTTGCTACGGGCTGCCAGCGGCGGCTGCCGGCGCGGTATAAAGGCACCCTTAGTCCTCAAATCTTCCAAACACTTTTATTAATGATTTTGAGGATTCGTAAGTACAAGTCGTTAGGACTGATTCAAGCTTGAGTTTGAATCAATTAACATCACTCCTACGGTAAGAGCTTTTGGCACATCAGATTTGTGCATTGTAAATAAATTGTAAATGTATAAATATATATAGTAAATATTAGGTTGTCCCGAAAGTTTTGTCGGTTTTTTCAAATCGCTATAAAACCACGCACAATAAAGAACTGAATGAGTTTAAACATGCATTCGATGCAGCTTTTCCATCTCTTTTTTATGGTTACATTTTCTAGCCATAATCCTGCATTATTTTTCCGATAAGTGCTAAAATTTTTCACCCATCATTTTTATCTGCTCAAAGTTCGACTAATTTTCACAAATTTCATTTCATAGTTATGGAAACATTTAAGTATGGAACAGATAAAGCAATTCTCGGACTACATGGTATTGTTTTTAGATTCTCCTAACCTGCTATTTTTAGCTCTAAAACAATCATTTCTTCCAAGGTATCGATTTTTGGCAAAGTCATGAAACACGCAACTGCAGCAAAAACATGGAAGCTTTTAGAATTTCTGCGAATTGGTACTTGTTTTTTATTGAACACTTTTTATGCAATCTATCCAAGTTTGATCTGTTTTGAAAAATTACTTTTTGGAGTTTTCGGTATTTTTACGTGTCAAACGTAATCAAAATGCCTTAGTTTTTCTTGAATAAATTATTATTACGGACTTGTTAAACGCGCTCCACGTAATCCATAATATACACAATGTAGCCAAATGTTTGCTCTGCATAACAGCTACCAGCGCTCTTTAGAAATATCAAAATAAAAATTTTCGAAATTCAGGAAGGGTTTGACAATACTGCAAAGCTGCTCGAAAAGCCGTGACGATAACATTGCAAAGACAGAGTAGATCAGAAAGCAAATATAGCTGTAAGAAAGAGGATAAAAATATGAATTAAGTGATACCCAGATCGTCCACATATTGGTGTTCTGTGGGTTTTAGTGAGCGATGAAGAAACCGACAAAACTTTCGGGACAACCTAATAATATATTATATGTAATATACTTATTATATAAATATATATAATAAATAATAATAAATGAATGCATTGTAAATCAGCTGTCTCAATCGAAAGTTTGAGGTTTGTGATGGGATTGAGAGCGCTGTTCAATGATAAAATCAAAGATTGTGCATAAGGTTTGTAAGGCTGTTCAAATGATGTAACAAGCAGCCGTTACAGTATGCCTAGAATGACTTTGAACGAGAAATTTTTAAAATGGATGTTCTAAAAGAATCATGGGTTCATAATAGCATCTACATAACTTTAAACGAAAAACGGGTGATTTGTTCCGCTTCATTCTGGCTTTATAAAATTGGCAACGAGTATACGAAAGACGCCTTGACAAAACTTTCACATATCTTTTGTGTCGCCCTGAATACGCAATCGAGTGAGCCAGGGTAACTTCAAATAAATCATTTGCAAAAGCGGAAGTCCGCTGCAATTTCATGCTCCGTATTTGTTGTACTAAAATGTGGTACGCCTTCATAACATGGAAAGCACAGTCATTGTTTGTATTGTGCATCCTTCCATATGAAAGTGAGATTCATTTTTATCCACGCCAAGTCAGCGTATTAAAACAACTATATGTCATTTTCAAATTTGGCCGTTCATTGCTTTAAGAAAATGTGGCACAGAAAATGATATCAAGTTTACCATTAGGAAACAATTACTGGCAAGCATGGTCTAGGATTCTTTTGAACCAGAGTTGCAGGAAGAAATATGATAATTATGAAGCTGTAAATGAAGCTTTTTTCCGTGACATCTTCTTGGTAATTCAAACATTATCCTCATCATGCGGACAGTATGAGCGGCTCCACAACTTTGGCGAGGCGGAGCTGCGCTAGCGTGCCTTGCGTTGCGGTTGCCCTGTGCTGAGGCATACCTGATCCATCGATCTTTGGTGAAGATCACGACCCCGCCTCGCCAAAGTTGGGGAGTAGGTTATACATTTAGTACAAGTACGAGTACATTTACATTTTCATTTCCTTCGTCTCTTCCGAAAAGCAGAATTGGTTTAAACCTGATGCGGCTTCTCTTTCAACGAGTTAAAAAATTTGACTTTATAAAGAGTTTATCAAACATCTGTCAATATAATTCTGCGAGAAGTCTGGTGGGTTTATGCAATGATTTATGCTTTCCGGAAATTGTAGAACATCCAGAGAATACGGTTTAGCCTTGGGAATCATTTTGTACAGACTTCAAGCTAGGTTTATCGTATGAAGCGAATCAACTAATTTCTTTCATTACTGTAGAATTACGGTGTGAACTCCAAGAAGGGTTTTGAACAAGTGAGGGCCTTATTTCGCCTTGGAAAGGAAACCAGACAATCTGGAAACCCTTACATTATGCTAATTAAAGTCGCTAGAACCAAATATGAACTTTTGTTGACCGCGATGCTTCCTTCATGACTTATGCCTGGTAAACGTAATAGCTGTTTTTACGATGCTCCCTAAATTTGCAATCACACCCTTTAAAAAGGTTTACAAACTCCTAGAAAGTTAAGTATGGGAATCAACAAAAGTAAAAAACCCTGGTACACACTATTCAGAACTTTTGGAAAAATTTTTTTTGAAACACGAATAAAACCACAATGACGCTGTAAGCCAAAAGTTCCTACCATTACCCTACAGTGTCAAAAAGCGATTGGGGGAGACGGCCCTTCTGAACCCACCGTCTACTACAGTAACCCCGCAAGTGGGACGCTAAATCTTCGGCGCACTTCGAGGTTTCCATTTTCAGCATTCAAATCGAAACACAGTAATCCCCATCTTATCAAGTCCCGTTTCTGTAATGTTGCCATCCGCTTCATTTTGCTATTCTACGACCTAACTTTATCCTAATCGTATCAATCAAGTCTGTTTTCAGAAACTTGTTTTGAATTTCTTGAGTAATAATATGGATGGTTTCTCATCTCATCTTGACTACTTTTACTGTCACATTTTGTTTGTGTGCACCCTTTCTGCTTTACGCATTGTTACACGTTCAAACGTTGTGACTGCATGATGCGTCGACAGGAAAGCACCCGACCCGACCCACATTTCAAAGTATGTACAACGGATGGTTTTCTTTGAACTCTGCACGATACCTGATTGTTGAAAGTTTTTGCTCTAAACGACTTTCTCTCAATACCAGGCATTTGTTTGGTAGCATTTAGTTTTTTGCGCAAACGCTGCTTCTTTCTCGATAATTTTTGGGGTTGTGCATGGAATTTTGAATTTTCATAGGGGCCACCGCTTGTAGATCAAATTTCTGATCTAGATTCTAGAACTTCTCAGCTCTCTACAGTCACAAAACAGTGGAATCCGCTACTTTTCTTGCCTAGAATTAGGTTCAAAACTGAGAAGTATTTGTATGGTTTACATGAATATAATTATGCAGCCGCTATAATGCGAGCGGAATCAAACTGTTGGCGACAAAGTGCATTATAAGAAACTTTAATCTTGGGTTATCAGCAATAATCAACAAAAGTGTGTTTTCCCTGCAGGCTTCGTTTAGTTCACATACACAAATGAATGTGACGATACACGATGCACCAAAGATTGTTCACATAGAACAAAAAGAGTTACCAACACTCACCTTACTCAACCAAAAATAGAGTACTTCAGTAGTCGAAGCAAACACATCCCATAGATTTGATTAGAAGCCCGTCACTTTAATAAATAGCAGCGAGTTTCTTAGGAAAGATAGCAGGATAGCAGCATTCGGTTAGATCATGCGTCTACGACATCTCTATCAAGGGTTCGAGGGAGAAAGATCATTACTGAGAAACTCGTCCGTTTTCGCAGTGCACCTGCTTAGGTCGACCGCTCGCCTTATCGAAGCAGCGAATTAAGACGTGACCTCTGAGACGAGCTGACCTATCGCAGCCATCGCGATTGGAACGGGTTCAGAAGGGCCAACACCCGCGATCGGTGGTTCGCTCCGCAGCTAGAAACTACAGATTTGAAATCAGCGTTTCAAGCGCTTCAGGACGATGTATGTCTCGTCTGGATTGGCGCTTTCGACTAAGTATCCTCTCCTTGTTAGATACTTAGATGGCCCGTCCTCACGTGGCGTGCGGGCCTCAGTACAAAAGTTGCCATCGATCCTTGTCCCTCGCTTCGGACATCCACGATCTTCTTGGTCGTCCTCGGTGGCTGAGTTCACGAGTTCCAGGGCGAGAATCGTACCCAGCTGATTTCTCAGCTGGTCCATCCGTTCCACGAACACGTCTGCGCATCTCGTCGGTGGTCTTCCTCGAGGACGTTTGGCTTCGCGAGGAATCCACTCAGATGTTCCTAGGGTCCATCTATCCTCCGTTCTTCTCACTATGTGACCGGCTCATCGGTGTTTCGCTTTCGCAAAGTATTCCGCTGGGTCACGAAGACGGGACATTCTTCTTATATCCGTGCTGCGAAGTCCGACTAGATGTTGCTTGTGTCGGCTCATTTTCAGAGGACTGCTCTTAAGCCTCTGTGGGTGGTCCATTAAGCTTTACGGGGCTACGGTGTCGACCCAAGTCTCAGCTGCGTAGCAGAGCGCTGGGAGAACGGTTGTGGCGAACAGGTGGGCGCGAAGCTCCGGGGCCGTCAGTTGGTCGGTGGCTTCCTTCAGAGGCCCGAAAGCGGTCCAGGCTGCTCTTCTTCTCCTGTTAAGTTCTTCCCTCAAGTCGTTCTCCATGTTCATCGAACGTCCGCGATACAGGTAAGAAGACGTCTCCATGATAGGGGTGCCTTCCAATTCCATTTCTGCATCTTCGCAAAGGGCGTTCTTTATGAACTGAGCCTTCCTCCGATTTATTCGCAGTCCGATCTTCTTCCCTACTTCGTTTAGTTCCTTTAGCATCGTCTCTGCTTCGGTGATACTGCTCGAGAAGAGAACGATGTCATCCGCAAAACGAAGGTTGAATAAGAATCTCCCATCAACTCGTATGCCTCTCTCTTCCCAGTCTGGTGACTTCATCACCCACTGCAAGGCCGCGGTGAACAGCTTCGGCGAAATAGTGTCACCTTGTCGAATTCCTTCCCAAATGGAATGGTTAGGGGGCGATGGAATAGCTGCATCGTTGTTGTACAGTCCTTGTAGCAGTTGGCTAGTCTCCTCACGTAAGCTGGTTCCACTCCTTGATCGACTAGCGCAGACAGGATAGCGTTGGTTTCGACGCAGTCAAAGGGTTTCTCGTAGTCGACGAAGGTTAGGACGAGAGGCAGTCGGTACTCTCGGCAGACTTCTATGACCCTCAAAACCGTCTGGATGTGGTCCGTGCGGCTGAATCCTTTGCGAAATTCAGCCTGTTCTTGGGATTGGGTTTCATCCAATGTCCTAGATATGCGTGCGAGGATAATCTTCGTGAAGAGCTTGTACAGCACACTCAGCAGGCATATTGGACGGTAATTTTAAAGATTTTCCCGTTAACTTTTCTTAAAAAGAAGGACGGCTCTTGATGTTTTCCACTGGTCGGGAATCCTCCCCTTCCGAAGGTAAGATGTCAGGTGCGACGCGAGAATCTCGTGTAGACGTTGTCCTCCGGCCCGCAGAAATTCGACGGAAAGATGGTCTGGTCCTGGAGCCGTAGATGTCTTCATGGTCTGAATCGCCGTGCGCACTTCAGCAGGTAGAATTCGTGGTGGTACTTCTCCAATAGGAACAACGGGCATCTTCATGGGTGTTGATGAGCGGAAGAAATTGGCATAGAAGTTCTTCGCGATAGATTCCATCTTGTATCGGAAAGAAGTCGGAGTCCCGTCCTCGTTCAATAGTGCAGCCAGCGGTACATGATATTCACAGAGGTCCCTTCGGCATTTCTTAAGATTCGTCTTCCTTCGGCTGCTTCCAGTATCTTGGCTCGCCTGTACTTCCTGAGATCCGCCTGCAAAGCTGTTCTGCAACTGGCGTTGGCTATCAGTCGCTCGAGATGGGTATTCGGATCCTGCCTCAGAAATCTTCTTCTTGCAAGCAATTTCTTGATAGTCTTCGAAATACGTTCCAAGTTTTTCTCACAAGGGAAGTTCGCGGAATCGAAATGGCCGATTGATATGTGGTATATACCCGGGCTCGGGGCTCGGGAAGTTAGTATCAAATATGCAGCCATTAGCTGCGACGCGTTACTCTGGAGCAAGTTACAGCCCCTGAAAGTTTTTGGCGTATGTATGTGTAGCGAACGCATAGATGCTACCATCGTGGTCGTGTGGTGTAGTGGTTAGTGTCTCGGACTCACAGGTGACGCATGAGGGTTCGAATCCTGTTGCTGTCCACATGTTTTGCGTTCTTCTCAAATTTCATTTTTTACCTGTTTTATGTGTTTTTGAGGCAAAAAATGACACATACGCTTGGTTAAACTCTACTAATTATAAAACCTGCGACGTCATTCTCACAAATAGCTCATTAGCAAGAATCAATAGTACGATGTGATACAACTTGGAAATTGTCACGTAAACGCTAAGTGCAATCTAAGATAATATGTGGAAGTGAGAATTTGGCAAATCTTCAAAGAAGTTGAATTCCCGTTGCATCAGAGAGACTTAATTTTGAAGCTGCTTTCACTTGTTTATTTCCAGTTCTGTTCGCCGCGTTTTAAAGTTTTCTCGCATACTCGTGGCATGCCGCAGGGTATGTGGACGAGCACCCTGAATCCTTTGAAACGCCGCTACAGTTTTGTTTTCCTTATAATTTGAATACAGCTGTTTGCTGTGAGATAGAAGAATGCAATGATATTATATTTATTCGTTGTGCGTTGCGAGAAATATCTGTGCTTCAACCATTTTGTCATAGATTATCACATGTGCTCCCAATAGTTTGTTATTTGTAAGCAATTCGATGCGATATAGACTTTTGATAAAGTTTGATTGGTCGACGCAAAAAGTTGCCCGGGAATTTTGCATCTGAAACATTGGTCAAATGTTTGTGAAAAAATTATCCCGTAAGCCGTATATGTCATTTTTTGCCTCAAAAACATATAAAACAGGTAAAAAATGGAATTTGAGAAAAACGCAAAAGATGTGGACAGCAACAGGATTCGAACCCTCATGCGTCACCTGTGAGTACGAGACACTAACCACTACACCACACGACCACGATGGTAGCATCTATGCGTTCTCTACACAAGCATACGCCAAAAACTTTCAGGGGCTGTAACTTGCTCCAGAGTAACGCGTCGCAGCTGACGGCCGCATATTTAATACTAACCTCCCGAGCCCCGAGCCCGGGTATATACCACATATCAATCGGTCATTTCGATTCCGCGAACTTCCCTTGTCAGGTAAGAAGTCACTGAGGCACATTCTCCGCAGGCTCGCAATCCTTTCAGAAGCCGGTCGTAGTCGTTGGGTCCTCCTCGATGGGCCAGTCACATCTTGATATGAGCTCCTCCTGCCTGTTACCGTCATAAACGACTTCCTTCCTTCTCGCGGCACTGTGACAGACTTTCTTTTCCAGCCTGCGGCTGAGTCGTATCTTCTCGATTCCCATGTCCACCGGCGATGTTCTTTCTTCATGAAGATGGAATTTCCACGGAAGAGTCGTGCGGCGGAGAGAAGCCCAGCGAGATGGTTGCCGTTTTGTTCCGGAGCCCATATCAACTTCCCGATCCTGTATTCCCTGGTGACATTCCGATTTTCGCATTGAAGTCGCCTGCAGCATACTTGTAAAAGGACTTTTTGTTGCGGACGACCTCCTCCACGTCTTCGTAGAAAGCATCTAGTTCTGAGTCGTCAGCTGCTGATGTTGGAGAGTAGCAGTTGATGATGCTGATGGTCTTCTGACGTGGAGGGCGTAGTCGCAGGATAGCTAAACGGGGTGATAGGATCTCGTGCGAATCGGCAAGATGGACGATAGATGGGTGGACGACAAAGTTTTACACGTTACGAAACCTTTTGGGTGAACTAAGCAAACTTCTGTATACATGTGCTAGACTACTTGAATTGCTAGCATTTTGGTGGGTCCTTATGTTGATATTGCAACATGCGCTTTAATCTGAAATGACAATCTTATATATAAGGCGAATGTCTGTTTATATGTATGTCTGCCTGTATATCTTTCTGCATGTACGTATGTTCCGAATAGAAAATTCCATTTCTGTCCAATCCGGACCAAACTTGGCACATACACTTCGGGGTGGGGCGGTTGTCGTAGGCTACTTTTCGTTATCGATCGTTATCGATTTTATTGATTTTTATCTATTCTTTTTGCAAAGTTTGAGGTGAAATGGGAATTGGCACAGGGGTAATGGAGCATGCTGACGAATACAATATCAGTTTGAAAAATCGTCCATTACTTTCATCGATTCTATCGATTTTTTGCGAAGTTTGAGTTACGGGGCTGGGAGTTGACACAGGGGGGGGGAGTAAGTGCGCATGCTGGTTACTAACATGCGGAGAATAGGGAATTGCCTTTAAGGGTGGGCACACGAAAAGGCTGTACAGGGATGGGAATGGAACTTTATTATAGTGTTTTGGCATTGCCGGGCGGCGCCGGGTAAGCCAGCTAGTAAGTTCCTGAAACAATCAAGAAATGCGCAATGATTCATGCTTTCCGGAAACAGCAGAATGATCGGAGATACGCTCATTGATACATAATCTCATGAAAAGCGCAATAGATATGTTTAATTTCGTACTAAATACAGATAAAATTATTTCTTTGGATACGGGTCAGAATATAGATAACGCAAAAAAATTTTTAGAGAGAAGCTTACTCTCTTAGCACTACAAGACAAAATTTCTCCTTTCTTATTAGTAAAGCGTGATTGCCCTTTACTTAGATTAAATTTTTTAACATTTGATTTTGTGGAAACTGATTGAAGTTTAGACCAAACAACAAGAAACTGTTTGATTCTTTGTATTGAAAAGATGGGTTTTCTTTAAAAGTGAAACATTAATGAATTACCTTAGCGATTTCCGGCAAATCTTAATTAGCTGCTGTGCAGCTTCGACTAAAAACTATGAAAAAAAGTGAAAACGAAGGGCTTGAAGATGCCGCATCTAGCTACAAATGCCAGTTTAACAGCGACTTCAGCTTCTGAAAAACATCCCAGAAAAAAAAGAGATTCAATCCAAAATCAAAAATAGGCGAGGCGTGGAAGGCTTTAATCTACAGGCGACCGGAAAATATCGGTGTTAAAAGCTTCAATCATTCTTTCTGCATATATTCCATCATCACAGCCTGGTAAATCTCATGTTTCCTGAAGTTTAATTTCGTCAGTTAACAATGAAACTTTTTGAGCGAACTGGGCAAACTTTTGCATACTCCATGTGCAAAATATGCAAAATGTATATGCACCAGAAAAAATGCCAGGGCATCATTCATTAGCCCATAGCTATAAAATTCGTCTATGATGCTTCCTGTTTGAGGATTCTTCTTTCAAACAGCAGCTAAATGTCCGTAGTGCTCCCTCGGCTGCAACTCAACCGCTTCACTTTCTGCTCATTGCCTATCGGTAGGAAAGTGCTTTTGCACTTATTAATGTAAATCCTTTTCAATACTAATTGCTTACCAGGATGTCCACTTACTTTCTAGCAGATAAATCAATACATTAGCATTACAATGAAGAATCTTTATTTCATGCTATCGTACTTTGGGGACACACAGATTCATGGTATGTAATGGGAATTGCATCCGGGAAGCAATTATCTTTTTCGTTTCCCGCATCTCAGCGGTTCCTCGAGGACAATCTGCTAATATTCTTTAATTTTATTCAGCAGCAGCGTTCATGTAAATGGGAAGAAACTTTTTTCTTATCCATAGTCTTCCAGAAACAGAGTTTGCACAAATTTGGTAACGGCATCAACCACTCCTATCAAGACAATCACAATGTTCCGCAGCTGCGTGATTCCTTGCAAAAATATTAGATATCCGTTTCTGCAGCTTTGAAGTCACTGTTTTGGCCGTATGCACGATCCCCAGGGGATCCCCTGTAGATCTCCAGGAGATCACACAAAATAGTGGAAATCTAATCAATTATGCCAGTAACCTGGCATCCATTATGCGCAGGTACAAGTGTATGAAAAACTTCATAAGCAAGATAGAGAAAGAGCAGGAAAGATACGTGGAGTAGCGAATATGACGCATCCCCTCTCAGATTACGTGCGTACTGGCCTTGGTCATAGTCAATGTCCAAAGTTCTCATTTCAATTTTACATTTCTGTCTAGAAAACATTGGATCATCTTACATGTTCTCTTTCTTTCTCAATTCATGCTCTTCCATTGGATAACAGCTTGTATGTACTCTGCACTTGAAAAATTTGCAGTTGAACAGAGTTGGGTGTAATAGAAGGGGAAGTTACCACTGCGAGGCATTAAGGTAACAACTACGGCACATTGTGAAGTAGCTGTTATTTTATTGAATGTCCAAAGTAAATCAGACTATTTTTATTGCTGAGATAATATTCGATAGAGAAAAGCAAGCTCTATATAATAACCACCAATGTTCCATCTAACAAGGGAAGGATACTCGATCGCAGTGACGATTTTGTAGGCGGTTATACTGCGTATACCTTCCCCAGACGGTGATTTTTAAACCGCACTCCAAATCTGCTATGACGGACGTCATTTTGGAAGAGCTATGAAGGATTTTGCAATAACGCAAAACCGGCGGCATCAGACCCAGGACATCCATCTCAGCAGCCCAAGCCACTATCTACTACACCAGTCGACCACGGCAATGATGAGGCAAGTCTACCTTTATAGCATCTCCAGAATGACGTCATAGCAGATGTGGAGTGCGGGTCACCGTCTGGGGCGGTATACGCGGTATAAACCGCTTACCCAATCGTCACTGCAATCGAGTATCGTTCCCCTGTAAGCTGTAATTCAGGCTGAACTTGTAGCCAAAAACTACAACTTTTTCAGTACCTTATCCGATATCCTTCCAGACTATTTGAACTTCAAACTTGGTCATCATACAAGACATATTGAAGTCGTAAATATAATGTCGTTCCAAAAGTAACTTCGCTTTTTTCAAATAAACGCCATATTTTGCGGAACACAGATTTTTGAGAGATCATGGTAGCATTCGATGCTGCAATTCACCTTTTTTCTAGTTGTTGCAAAATATTCCAGCACAATCAATGAGCTCTGAGAAAATTACCAAAAGTTGTGAATCGTGCAAACGTTTATATCAACCCTCCGAAGGAGTCCAAGTAACACATCGATAAAGCAAGCCTTACAGGAAACAAAACAACTTTTTTTTCTATAGCTCGCCATAAATTTTTTCAAATATTCGTCACTAGTATTCGTCACTGTCGGATTTTGCCAGGCCTACGTCAGCCACAATCGCATCAAATACCTGAATTTTCCCAGGTACTGCCGGGGTGCGTTCAAAAGTACGAGCTATAATGATTTGATCCGCAAAAACACCATGGAAGCACCCGTTGAAAAGAGGAAAAAAGCTGCATCGAATAGCATCCGAGCTGCTCGCCCTTTGGTGTTCGACGAGGATTTAATCGACCAAGTATGGGGATTGGTAGACTCAGTTAGAATTTTGTTAAAAGATTATGACGAGTTATGGTAAGGAGGGGAAAATTTGGCTTGAAGGATTTGCTTTATCCATACGTTACCTAACCTTTTCGAGTTATCGGTAAAAAAAATTCAGACAAATAGCGGAAATTGACCATGGCAAAAACCATGGGTTGTGGTTTTGGTAACCCAAGAGCTCAATGACCATTAAAAAGAGGATGAATTGTGCATTGAATGCAACCAAGATCCTCTAAAGATATTTATTCCATCAAGTGTGACGTTCATATGAAAAAAGCGAAATTACTTTCGAAACGGCGTAGTACGGTATGTTAGCTGAATTTTTTCTGTGGCTCAAATTGAAACAATAATAGTCCAAAAATACAAAAACTTTTCGAAACTTTTCCAGTATGGTGGCACTTTTTGGTTATAAGAGCACATATGGAGTAAAAATCTATGATTACTTATTAGGGCTTGCAGTATACAAGCCGATTACGACTCAGGTGGATTTTTGTTGACCATTTTGACCAGGGCTTTGCTGTGCTCAAGTGTGTTAGAAAAATAGCATTTTGATTGATTCGAAAAGGGGTTTAATTTTGGGACAGCCTAATAGTTTAATCCGGAAACCTTTTATGATATTTTTCTGATCTGTTGACTATAGGAACGTAGTGCAAACTTGTTGAGGCTTTTCAAATGTTTTATTCAAATTTTTGGTAATAGGAAACATTTATTATACTAAACCTGGCGTAATTGTGAACGACACGGTCCACGGTAGAAAGCAAATTGCATATTTGAAACATGCGCTTCTGATTGACTTACTAATAATTTGTCAGCTTTTCCAGCTTTTATCAATTTTCGGTTCTAAATAGCGCAAAACTTTTTGGACGACTCTCACCGGTAATTATACAGTAGAGAGCAGTGAATTTAGTTAAAATTATTCTCTTGAGAAGGTACCCGGTTTAGGGAGGTAGGGGACATTAGGCCGCCGGAAGGAGAGTCCAAGCGGACATTTGCAACAAACCGCGCGCCTTCACCATTACTGCTTCATGCTAGCTGTCCGCGTGGGTGGAGCCTATACCCTATGTCCCCTACCCGGTTTAGGGTGTGTGGTTTAGATGAGCAAGGATAGTCACAGCGAAGAGCACAACATTGTTTGAGTTCTCTCTTTTTCGCAACGAAACTTTATTTACCTCAGCTGCTAATACACGATGTACTAACACTAAAACTATATTACTTTTTCAACTATGTTCTTGACCACCTCAAAAAGTAAAGGGGAAGATTTTGAAAGATTTTAATCTCAAAATCCCGATTAGAAATAATCAGTCCAGTTCATTTTCGAACTAAGAACTGATTGTGAGCTGTTAAGGGAAGAAAAATGAATTAGATTATGAAACTTTTCGAATGAGGTTTTTTGCGCCAACTTTTTTTTCGATGTTCGGACAGTATCTCGAGCACGCAGGCGGTGCCAAAAAGGTGTTGAATTCCATGCATATTTGATATCCAAAGGAAGTCGCTAAAGAATACATTTGCATTTTTATCTACATTCTGCCGTCACTTGTTGGCTTCCTCTCTTCCATAAAGTAGATTTTGTAAAAAAGATGCTGTTTCTTTGCCTTATACTGGACCACAGAATATTCCATAACTCATTAGATTATTCGAAAAGATTTATTGAGTTCTCGCAATGATTCATGCTTTCTGGAGTTCTAGAATTATCAAAGTAAACGATTATGACGTTTTGACATTCTATCACCTGTATTGAAATATAAGAAAATACAGTTTTGTTGATGCCTAACCTCACCTTTTGCACTGAAGGCTGGCGAAAAATTATTTGAAGATCAAAAGTCGGTGAAAAGATTACGTAAGAGAGGATTCAGGATAAAGCTCACCTCCTCAGCATCACGTTCAACCTCCAAATTTTGCCTTCCTTACTAGTAAGAGGTTACTGTTCTTCACATAAATTTAACTATTTCGTACGTGATTCTGTAGAACTAATTATTATCTAGAGTTAGCATCCAAAAACAAAGTTGTTTGATCCCTGAATCAAAAGATGTAATTTTCGTCGAAAGTAAATCTTTGATGGGGATTTTCTAGAAAGAGTTTCGACGAAACTCAATCAACAGATCGTGGCTTCGATAAAAGACTTTTTAAAACAAAACGAAGAAGCTCAGGGTCATTTTTTCAGAAAAAAAAGCTCGAAGATGTTGCATTGAGCTTCAGTGTCACTTTAACGATGTGACTTAACGATGCAGCTCTGGAAACAATCGCGAGATTAGAAGTGCGATAGAGTCCAAAAATAAAATAAGGGTTACATTTTTGCCAGTGGCCATAAATCGTTCACAAGTCGAATAAATTCTAAGACACGAGATTATGTAGAGTATAGTCTAGTAAGATAGTGCTGTAACGTCACAATTTCCCTACTTCGAAAAAAAATGCGGTACCATTAAAGGCAGCGCCTCGGCAGAATGACAACTTTGGATATTCGTCGTTGTGGGTTCTCTGGATGAGCTAAATCCAAGACTGTGTTTTGCAGCTTTAAAAGATATCAATAACCCACTTTTCCAGAAGTGAAAAGTGCTACTTGGGCGGACGGAGTATGCCTGCCCTCGAGCGCGATTGGCTCGTGGGTACGGTAGGTACAGTGTCTCCACTCATAAGCCAACCGCGCTCTAGAACAGGATACGCGGTCCGCCCGAA
The DNA here is from genome assembly GCA_958299035.1 of Cylicocyclus nassatus. Taxonomy (NCBI): domain Eukaryota; kingdom Metazoa; phylum Nematoda; class Chromadorea; order Rhabditida; family Strongylidae; genus Cylicocyclus; species Cylicocyclus nassatus. The sequence continues at coordinate 31,144,794 of CATQJL010000316.1, forward strand.
TAGCATTTTCACTTCTGGAAAAGCGGGTTTTGATATCTTTTGAAGCTGCAAAGCATAGTTTGGACTTAGCTCGTCTAGGGGAACCCAGAACGATAAATATCTCAAAGTTGTCATTCTGCCGAGCCGCTGCCTTTACCTTGGTATGCGCGCGACAAAGTGCCCTTCAAGTGGAATCGGACTCCTGGATCCCGAGTTCGCTAGTAGATTTCTGTTTGCGCGATGTTCATATGTCTTGATATAGATGCTGTTTTCAATCTACAGGAACATTAGTCTTCATCATGAAATATTTCCAGAGAATTATATTAGTTCTTGTAAAGCCCATACTTATCGGCCACCCTGCTTGTCGCAACTTTTTAACGACCAATATAGCTTTTTTCTCGAATTTCGTTAGCTTCTGCTCTCTACCGTAGAACTCTCTCAAGGTCTTAGGTTATCCCTACATCAAGTTAGAGTAGATATGCCAAATGCATGAGAAATGAAAGGATAAGAAAGTAGCAGTAGGGGTAATAACGATACGCTTTTCTTAGGCATCTTTGCCCTAGATATATTTCTAATGATCAAAAGGTGACAAATCAAAGAGAGTAGATGTGCAATCGTGCTATTTTTTGGGTATTAGGTAGTGAGATCATTTTTTTTGTTAATTTAACACCAATTTTTTTGTTTTACAGTAGACGATGACGATGGGAATGGGATTTGAGTATATGTGGTACGCGTTACTTTGCGATGAGAAAAGGACGTAAAGAGCGCAGGAAGACGGCAATTTTAGTCATAATCTTTTATAAACGTAGACGATAAAAGTTCGTTATTACGCGAAAAGAAGAAAACGTGGGGAAATTGGCTATACGAAAACGCGGAACTCAGTAAAAGAATAATTGTTTTTCAAAAAGAAATCGAAAGCCGAGTGTGGGATGATCGCGTTTTGTACGTGAAAGTTATTTATTGGTAATTGCTCTAGTTGGCGATGTAGATTGAAAAAGAGAATTTTCAATTTATAGCCTTGTCTTTCAAATACACTACGATGAAAATTTTAATCTTGAAAACTTTTACTAGACTTTTCGCTCAGTCTTCATCTACATCTAGCAGCTGATGTCGTATTAGATCGCAACGATGACCATATGTATGTGCTCTTCAATTTTTAGCTTGGTCAAAATTTTTTATTACTATTTTTTACCTAATAGCTTTTTCTAAATTGTAGCTGAACAGTGATTCAAAAGCATAGCTGGATAAAATTTCAACCTACCGCTCGTGTGCTGTGGATTTTTAAAGAGTATTCCTCAATGTTGACAAAGTTCGATAAAAGCTCTTTAGGATATGAAGATAGCAATATAACAAAGCTCGTATATCACCCAATGGTCAGAATATGCTAGCAAAAAAGCAAACAAGTTTGCTCATTTTCTGCAAAAGTTGGTCATAACCTAAAAATGACAACAAACATCTCGAAAGCAAATTCTAATTTTCACGGAAATACGCACCTGGCCTTAGTAAGTGCACATGTTAATCAACAACATAGCTTAAAGCTAGAAAAAAAGCTTCTGACTGACTCGCTTTTTCATTGCTTTAGCGTATATCTTATTATCCGAATTTCTGATCATCTACAAATTGACTGCTACATTTTTATAAACTTCAGAGTGTACCTTGTACAAATTGTTGTCTGAAAAAGAAAGTATAGGCATCAGTTTGCTTCATCCTTAATGCTTCCAAGTCTTGAAGGGGGGAGCCCCGGCTTCCTTCAAGCCAATTAGTCTAGGCTTTCTCCATCTTTCGCAAACTCATCTTCTCATTTTCGATTGTGCTGCAAAACTGTTCACTTTACTAGTACGACTTCAATCACTTTCTGATCGCGTTTGTTTTACTGTGTTTTATTCGTTTATTTTATTGTTCATATATATTTCAATATATAACTTAAAAGCTTTCCCTTTTACTGCTTCGTAACCTCTCAAGCTGAACTGTCGTTAGGCCAGATACGCATATGGAAGTGCTGGTTCTGCTCTTTCCATTATATTCAGCTTCAGGAAGCTTCGGAGATTGTAGAACAAGACCTTCTGCAACCTAAGATTTCGGAATTTTGAATTTATTTTCAACCTGTCAGCAGGTTGAGCTGCAACCCATATGATTCGTGGTTCTGGCTTTACTCCGCGAAAACTTGCATCTAAGAAAAAGCCTCTTTTCATTTCAAAGATCTTCATAAACCGGTCATTTACAGAAAATATCACCTTTATCAAAATCTACGCATTCAAATTCTTTTTGAAAAGCTAGGCGCTTTACTCTATGTTGTGCTGATATTACAAAACCATCATAGAATTTACAAAAAAATGACGATGATAAACTTTGGAAAAATAGAATTCCAACTTTCGTTATTTGGAATTTTGCTCAAAAATGGGGCTTAAATCAGTCGAAGGAGAAAACAATTTCTTAACAACTATTTAGCGAGATTATGTGCCCGCTCAAACTCGTTGAAAAAAAACGGAAAGCTTAGCGAGTGACCCAGCTATTTTCATCGAAATTGAAGGTTATGGTAGGTAACAAAATTGAAACTAAATTTCCCTCGAGGCTACTCCACTCATAGTTAGTGAAGTTATTGGCCGACTAACTACCCAAGTTCTCTTTTTTTTGCATTGTTGGACCAAGAGTGAACTCCGTTCTATTTTCAAATAAGCCTCGAACAGACGTGAGGTTTCGGAGGTATTAGGGACACTGGACCTCGATATTTGACTGAACACATTGCCTTCCTCATCTTGCTGCAAGTTTAACCTTTTCAGCATTACCTGTTGGGCTTAAGTCTTTATCCAATACTTTTTTTAAAACAGAGTGTTAGCTTGCACAGAATTTGCAGAATCATCTTAAGCTAATTTCATAATCATGATTTGCCAAGTTTGACTTCTTTTTTTGCATGATTGGGCGACATGCGTCAGAGTATCCGCTTTTCGAGCCTTGGGAGGGCTCCTAATGATTGCTGAGGTTATTTCTGCTGGCAAGCAAGCCGGTTCGAATAAAACAGCAAACATATCCCTTACGCATTTATTTTAGTAAAATATCATCACTTTTTGATTATCATTAGACCAGAAAAGTCATTTTTACGCACATTCATTTACTTTTTTTTTTACCACATGGGAATGTAATCATCTCGTATGCGACTGCCAAAATTTACAATTTTTCCAATTTTTAATTTTTCCAATTTTTAGAGTCTTACTTGATAGAATTGAAGCATTTCACGTCGAAACTCGAGGTTTCAATTAATCCGCACTGCTTCTCTTTACTCATGCTGGCAAGGTTTGCATTATGATGATGCATGAAAGAAAAAAATGCGGAAAAAAAATCCTGATGCATCGTTCATTAGCCCACAGCTATTAGAATTCGTCTGTCATTGCCGTGGGTAGTAATGTCCTGGGAGGTTTCTTCTTTCAAACTGTAGCTACTGCTCCAAAGTGCTCGATGGGCTGCAATCTAAACCGCTTCATTTCTGCTCCAGTTTTTTATTTATTATCTGCCTATCATTATCGTGAAAAGTGCTTTCGTACTTATTATTGAAATTATCTCTTTTATCCTAATTGTTTACCAGAATGTCAACTTAGTCTCGAGCAGACGAACTAATTTACCAAAAATGTAATAGAGATTCTGTTATTTCATGCTTTCGTGCTTTAATGGCACAAGAATTCATGTTAAGTAATAGGAAAGATGCGTTAATAAGCAGTTATTCTTCATGCTTTGTTCTTCAAGACCTTAAAAAATCCTCTGCTTATGGCTCTGCATTCCTATCCAGCAGGAATGTTTCATGCGTACGAGAACAAGGCTTCTTTTCTTATCCATTGTGTATCTTGAGAAAATGTAAACGGAGTTTATAGCGTCATCGTCATTGTCACACAAGTAAACTTCCCGCTTTTCCAAATTCCTTTTGTCACAAAACAAATAATATATTAGGGTGTCCCATAATTTTTACCGTTTTTACAACCGTCGTCTCTTTGTATTTTTCCCTCAATTGATGTGGCTTAAGTAATCATTCGACAGGGCAAAGCAAGCTCCTACAAGATGACCATGAAGAAGGCGCCGAAATCGTATTTCACCGAGTTTTGAGCTAAAATCTAGTATCAGTCAAAAACGAACTTTTCTTTCAAAAAGCCGTATCTCCGCCCCAAAATATCTCATAAATTCCTCATTTACTCTAGCGCATGCTTGACATAGCGCACATTCCATTGTACTACTTCCGTATTTTCTCCATGGCTGCAAACAAAGGAAAATGAATGAGGTAAAGTGGCAAACTCCGCCCAGACATCCTGAGCTCCTCCCACGCAAGCGATCATATAGCTCATAAGTACAGAAGTACATCATGTGTTTGTAAACAGGTGCTCCAGTTCTTGAAAATTGCCGATTTTTAGGGTGAAAACGGTAAAAAATTATGGGACACCCTAGTAGATCGTAATTTGCCCAAGACTTCTGCCATAATTTTCGTTTTCTTTTTTTATCGCTAAAATTGATATTTTCAAGCACTCAAGCATATCCAAGGCCAAAATTTCACGGTCAAAATCTCGGAGGTTCATACTGTACAACGCATATACAAGAGGAGCTCAGTACCGCTGAAAGCGTAGTTTACCATCTTCTGTTTTTCAATTTTTTATTGGATTCTAAGCAAGAAAAAATTTTTAGCAAGTGTACCTATGGAGTGTTTATGTCAATTACAGGCGAGAACAAGAGAGATAATCGTAGATTTTTGGGGCGATTAAATTTTTGGCATAATGAATTGCTCTTATGCTTTCGATTCAAGCTTTGGGTGGATCACGTTTTCTGGCAATGTTCAGAGGTTAAGCTGCAGAGTTCCTTTTGCTCCATCGAATCTTGCTGCTACAATTTTTGGATCTGTCTTATTAGTTTGCTTTAGAAAAAATCTTTTCTTTCCAACCTAATACGGACTTCATCTATAAAACGACTTATTGAAACAGGATGTTTCGAAAAAATAGTTACGTCCCTTAAAAGTTTTCAAAATTGATTTGTCACTCGAGTTACTGCTTGGTATCACAGCAACACTACTTCGTGAGATAGCCGTCGACTTGTTTGATCTGAAATTTTAATGCAATTTACAAACGCGTTGCTTTTAAACTTGAACTCTGTGCCTGGCTTTTGTAAGCCTTATCGTAATGCCTTGGTAACTGCACTTCCAGGCTCAAAGGCCGATTGTCATCAAAGGAAAACGTTTCTCCTTTTCGGTTCTATACTGCAGCAAAATTGAAAAAGCAGGAGAACTAGGACTCGTGTGATCTCACAGTAAGTAAGCACGATTATTGCGCCATATTGTACTCAGTTCAACGTTATTGAGGGACTTCGAGAAAGAATCAGGCGACGAAACAGTCGTTATAATTTTAGGGCTACGCTGAGTGAATGCAATTTAGGCAAACAAGAATGCGTTTTTGACGGGAACAGACTTTGCGGGCAGTGGTTTGGTATAAGAATTAGGTAAGCAGTTCACCAAGGACGATTTGCATTTAGCGTCTTTTCGTACATGAGATTTATTTTATTCGCCTTGCTTTGAGAGTATGAGCTTGAACTCGACTTGTTTTCTTTGTTTTCCCAAATTTTGTACTCAACAGCCCGGAAACTGAGAGTAGCGCATTTCAAGCATTCCACTGAGATCAGTGCCCAGTCATAATGATCAAAAGTTGCATCTAAAACCCTTCCAAGCAAGGACAGACCGGATATTGAAGGAAGAAATGTGATAGATAAAACAGAGTGTCCCAAAAAAATGTAACGAACGTTTGATCTTCAATAACTTTCCTATATGGAAAGCTTCGTGGATCTTTGAGTGTCATGTGGTAGAGCTGGGTTCAACTCAGATTTACAGTATAAAGGTAGTCACAGGATTCTTTTAGTTACTGTAGGGTTACGGTAGGAATTTTCAACTAATTTTACGCTTACGACAGGCGAGAACTGCTTCTAAAAATTCCAAAAAAAAACCGAAGGACTAAACTGAAGTCTCCGGGGATGCTGAGTAATTACGAAGTTTTCCGTTACCGTACTCCTCATCTTCCTAGGGTATGCGCACGTAACGCCATGGCGCGAAGGTTTTGACGACGTTGTAATTGCAACGTTGATTTAGTAAATTTTGGGAAAAAGGAAAAAAATAGCGTTACAGTGCGCATACCGTAAGAAGATACGACGGTAGCGAAAAACTTTGTAACTAGATTCAGCATCCCCGAAAACCTCACTTTAACGTCTTTCGGCTTTTTGGAATTTTTAGAAGCAGTTCTCGCCTGTCAGAAGCTTGAGATTAGTCCAAATCCCTACGGAAACCCTACAAAGACTAAAATAAATCTGTGACTAGCTTTATACTGTAAATCTAAGTTGAACCCAGCTCTACCGTGTGACACTTGAAGATCCGCGAAAGTTCTCCATATAAGGAAGTTATTTAAGATCAAATGTTTGATACATTTTTTTGGGACACCCTGTATTATAAATAGATGCTACGGGGCTCTGGGAAGAGGCGGTTCTCTTGCGGTTCCCATTTAGTGATTTAGACAGCATCTTCACCACGTAGGCGGAGTAAAGAGCAGTTTAAGTCTATGCATATCTGATATCCAGGCGGCGAAGTTGTTGAAACGCAATGCATTCCCATCTTCCACTTCTTTCAGCCGTCTCCCTTTGACTTCATGGCTTCTAGAAAGCAAAAATAGTACCAAATGCAGCTTGTCTTTCATTAAGACTCAAAAGACTTGAATTGCCTTATACTGAGCTCCTAAAATAATCGAGAACTTACTGAATTTGCGCAATGATTCATGCTTTGCGGAAGTCGCAGAATAATCGAGGATACGATTATGACGTTTTGAGTTATCACTTGTTTTGAAATAGAAAAGATCATATCTTCATTGATACATAATCTCATGAAAAGTAAATTTTGTACTGAATGATGAAATAAATTCTTTGGAAATTAGAGGTGTTAGAGTAGATAACATAAGAGAAGAAAGCCTATGTACTTACTCAGCACTACAATCTAGCTCTAAATTCCTCCTTCCTTACTAACAAAGCGTGATTGTTTTTCACCTAGATTCAATTCTTTAGCACTTGATTCTGTAGAAACTAAGCGATGGAGTAGAGTTTGAACCAAATAACAATGCTGCTATTCTCTAGAAGAGAGATTTTCTTCTGTAATAGTTTCTTAAGCTTTCGACGAATCTTAATTAACTGCTTCGCAGCTTCGATGAGTATGGAAATAAAAAGAATAACTAAGAACTTAGAGATGTCACACTTATCTACAAATGTCATCTTAACGATTCGAGGGCAACTTGCGAAAATCGTCACAAGAAAAAGAGAAATTCAATCCGAAATTTAAAATAGGTGGGGCATGGAAGGCTATAATGTAAGGGTGGGGGTGTGAGCGTTACAAATTTCAAAGATTCTTTTCTTTCTGCAAATTTTTCATCACCATAGCGCGGTGAGTCGTATGTTTTCTGGAGTTTAATTTTGTCAGTTAACGATGAAACTTTGAGCGAACCTAGCAAATTCCTGCAAATTGAAAATATGCAAACTATATATGCACCAGGAAAAATCCACTGCCTCATTCATTAGCCCATAGCTATCAAATTCGTCTATGATACTTCCTGTTTGAGGTTTCTTCTCTCAAACTGCAGCTAACTGTCCCAAAGTCTTCCCTCGGCTGCAATCCAAAGCAGTTTCTGCTCACTTTTTATAATCCATTAATTGCCTTTCATTAGGGAAATGATTTTGCACTTACTAATAAGTCCTTTTTATCCTAATTGTTTATCAGGATGTCCACTTACTCTCTAACAGACAAACTAATGGGAATTATGTCCCGAAAGCGATAATTCTTTCCGTTTTCCCGCATATCAGTAGTACCTTGGGAGCAATCTGCTGAAAACTTTCCACTCTCAGCAACAATGCTTATGCATATGCATACGAAAGGAAGCTTTTCTTGTCCACATCCTTTTTTGATTAGAATTTAGCATATTTTCTACATTAGAAAAAGACTTGTACGCAGTTCATGCCACCTTTCAGATCACTGATTTTTTTTTTAAATTCATAGTCAATGCCCGAAGCTCTCATCTCAGTTCTTACAATTTTTTCAGAAATCATGAAACCATTTCACATGTTCTTCTCCATTTTATGCAGGATCTAATAGCAGATTGTGTCTCTCTGCATTTGAAATTTAATTGCAGTTAAACAAACTTGGGTGTATAACAAATGTAAGAAATAATAGGTGTTCGATCATTAATAACTCTTTGATCTTAGCGATCCTTCAAGAGGTGTTTAAGAATCAAAAAAAATCACCAACAATTTAAGGTAGCTGTCACTTTATTGAGTTGTCTCAAAAATAAACTCCTTTTCTGAATACATCAAACTGTTATTGCTTTCCAAGCATAGTGGGGTGCGATTCGATAGAGAAAAGCAAGCTCTACACATGGCTACCCCAGATCCATCTTGAGTCGTAATTCACGTAAAATTTGGAGCCAAGAACTGCAATATTCTACCTACAAATGGATCCCCTTCCACAAAATTTCTAAGAACTTCCAAATTAGTCATCGTACACTAGACACATAATGGTATTCATTGATACATCTAACTTTTTTCTGCGATTCAGAATTCAGAAAGACAATTAATCCAAAAATTCAAATGTACCACTTTTGATTTCAATGTAAGGCTTGGTGTTTTTTCAATTATAAGAATAAATACGAAGATATGTTCTGAGATCTTACTTACTAAAGCTTGCATTATACGATCGCATATGTGGAAAAGACTGGGGGTGGAGCTCGCCATTCTAGACATTTCCCCGATTTCTGTGAGCAAAAAATTAAGCAAAGTAACACAGATTTTGATTTCAAGTTCCGATGAAAAATATACGGTCAGCTCAGCTCACAACCATTGAAATTTGAGTATATAGCTCATCGGAATCAAAAACCCCGTTAAAAGAAATATGTGAGTTACACGTGAAACTTTGGGTTGGAGCGTTTTCTCCATGGGGCATTTCTTAGTAATTCGTACAGTATTTTCATTTAGACGGTGCCAGACACCTTGTTCAAGTCTATGCATATCTGATATCCAGACGGCGAAGTCGAGAAAATAGAATAAATTCGCATCTTCATCTCTCCATCGTTTGCTGCTTTCGTCTTTTTGATAAAGCATTTAAATCATCCCCGAAACTGCTCCTCTTCAAGAGCTCTTTTTAGAAGATGCGATTAAGCCTCGAGATGGAAGAAACCACAAGTTTGTTGACGTCAACCTTATGAAAAGCACTACAGGTAGGTTGAAATTTGTACTGAAACCTGATGGAATAAATCCTTTGGAAATTACGAGCCGGAGAATAGAAACGTTAGGGATATGTCTAAGAAAAAACCCACTTCTTTAGCAGCACAATCTGGCTCTAAGTTTTTCTTTTAATTCCTTTTTTCGTGTAAGCAACCTTCAAGAATTTCGCGACCATTCTCGGGGAGGGGGGATCTTCTCCCTTCTTACGCCACTGTTCTTCACCTAGAATTACCTCTCTAGCACTTGAATCTGTTGAGACTAATCAATTGTGTGGAGTTTGGAACAACAGTGAGGCTTGATTCTCTAAGTTAGAAAGATAGGTTTTTCGTCGGAAGTAAATCTCCAATTTGAGATAGACGTGAATTCAGACGATCTCAATTACCCTAAAATCCATAGATAAGAGCGGTTTAATTTACCGGTGTAAAATGAATTGGAATGAAATTAAAATTGAATGCAGTCACCCCTCTAAATTGATGGATGGATAAATAAAAATCGGAGAAGAAGTTTAGAAGAAGCTCCGCCCCCCAGCTCTAAACTCCGCCCACTTAATAAACAATTCATATAGAAAAATAGCGATTTTAACGGAATTTCGGAATTCTATATGAATTGTTTATTAAGTGGGCGGGGTTTAGAGTTGAGGGGCGGAGCTTCTTCTGAACTTCTTCTCCGATTTTTATTCATCCACCCGTCAAGTTAGAGGGGTGACTGCATTCAATTTCAATTTCATTCCAATTCATTTTAAACCGGTAAATTGAACCGCCCTAATCCATGGGATTTTAGGGTAATTGATATCACGCTAAGCAAAATACTTCATGAAACAAGAATTCTCAAGATCACTTTCTAAAAGAGCTTGAAGATGTCGCATTTAGCTCCAAATAACACCATAACAATGTGATGGCAACTTCTACAAGAATCAAAGAAAAAGGATTCAGGTCTTGTATGGCTAAATTGCATAAGAAAGAAGTTTCGAGGAAAGTTGCAAAACTTATGTGTTAACCTACTACATCCTTAAAATGTATTGTTTTTGAAGATTATTATTTTAGACCATAAGATCCATCTAGGTCTTAATCTTGACACTGCAAAAAGTTTTGATGGGGAATGACTGTAAACAAAAAATGCTTTTTCAATTCGTTAAACGTGTTCTTCAAAATCTCGGGTGTTCGCAATTTTCCTCTTCTCAACTAGACCGTCGCGAATGATACTTTTTCAACAGAGCATCCTTTGGCGCATTAATTTCATAATAAGCTGCTGAAGACTATTTGCATGTACAAGATCCCAGTCTTAGCGGCAGCATGTTAGGATCAGGGCCTGACACAGATCGTCTGGAAGCAGGCTAGACTTGGTTTTTGAAGCATATCGAGATATCGTTTCGACCAGTCGGGGCCGAGTGCTAAGGATAAACGCCATTTAGTCAAACGCAAGCTTTTTGGACAGGTTATCACACGATTAACATGCTCTGTCTTGTATGGCGAAAAGTGCGCGTGATTTGAAGGCAAGGCTAAAATAAGCAAATTGCTCGTTTACAGTGCACACAGAATCATATGACACTAAAATTGAGACGCATACATGAAAAATTGATTGCGGAAGAATTATGTAAGAATTGAAAACTTATGTGAAGTAATACCTTTTTCAAAATTAGTCCGTCTCCAGACGGTCACCAGGCGATCTGAGATCGTCTGGAGCATATATCTCCGTCACTTCACATTTCTTTAGCATGGACGAATGCCTCCGTCAAGAATCTGCCCATAAGCGTAAGTTTCAAATCGCCTCCTGCCCGTCGTTTTCCACCTCTTTTTTTCGAAAATTGCCTTGTTAGATACCGCCCCCCCATGTCAACTTTTCTGCGCCCTCCTCTTTGGATTTTCATCCCCAGTTCTAGCTTTTTTTGATATTTTGATAATTTCTTTCATTCTTTCATTCTTCTTCTTGTTCTATCTTCTGCGCGTGACTACCTTGATCTGTTCTGTACCATGTAGGACTTCATGAAGCAAAATTCTGTGATTTTGTGATTTTTTTTTGAGAGTTTGACCCGAAATCACGAAATTTTCAGCTCGCAGCAAGTATTAGGTTGAACACTAAGTTTTGCAACTTTTCTCATAACTTCTCTCTCACTCAACATGGCGCACTCAAATTTTGCCGCTGAGTTGGTTATTACGTAAGCTACAAACGCAGCTGCTGTCCTACCAAATTCTGACGTCGCAGTGAGGGTTACGGTAGGTGCATGGTATGAAGAGGAAAAATTCAAAGTTTGACGGATTTGGCTGAAACTTGGCGTAGGGGTGTTATCCGACATGCTGATCACGAAAACGATAGTGAAATTGCGTGATAAGGGCTTTTTTATAGGATTACTGTAGGTGTACGATATGGGGTCTCACTCTAAACGAGGAAAAAGACGTTGATCCAACAAATGAAGGTGATATTCGCGTTTGCCAGGTCAAATAACCTTACTATGTAAAGCCTCGGCGGAATTTGAGCTTCGGACTCTTTGGTCATTGACGGTCGTCCCCAGCAGCTCTTGCGTACATCGACTCGTTCGAGTTTATGAGGACGCCAAATCTCGACATGCCCATAAATTTTGTTTCTTTCTTGCTAGGCCAAAGGAGTCAACCTCTTGCAATAATTTGTAGACGAATCCGGATTACTGCGCATGGTCTAGGCTGCCAAAGGCTTCATTTTAGCTTGAAACCTCAAAAATTCTCAAATTTTACTAGTTTTCGAAAAATGCCTGACTTTTCCATTTCGTGTTCAAAATTCAGACAATTTGTGCTCACTTGTAGCTCACATTGCATTCTACATGATGCCAAAGTTTGAGTGCGTCATGTTGAATGAGAGTGAAGTTATGAAACAAGTTGCAAAACTTAATGTTCAACCTAATAAATGCTTTTGCTAAAAATTAAGTGAGAATGCGGGAATCCATCAACAGTCGGGTGGGGCGGGGGGGGGGGGGGTAAAAGAGGGGATTTCGTAAAATTTCTGAAGATATAGAGGGGACATCGTTTTTAAAAAGCCTAGAAACGGACTCGTGCCGGGCCCTGGTTAAGATGTCCTCGCCGTTATGACCAGGGTGAGCAAGAGATGTGGCACACAAGCGACCCCACCCCCACTATCTTCTGTCTCAATACCCCCCCCCCCCCCCCATCAGGGCCCGGCACGAGGTGGGCAAACCGGATTTTCCAAAACGATTTCTCCTTTGATCCCAATATTTTTTTTACAAATACCCCGTTCAGCCTAAAAAGATGCTTCGTGCTAGTGCAACGAGAGCACAGGCCACACTTTGCCAAAAAGTGCTCAAAAGCGCCCAAAATGCTCAAATTCCTCATTACTCGTCCCACCACATACGCACGCCGGTTCACAGGGGAACTTTTCTGGGGCACACAGGATACATCTCATTGCATAAGCCACAGTCACCAAGTATTTTTCTCTTGTTCGAACTTGAGTGATTTCAAATTCATGGTCAGTCGGTCGTTAGCAGGGTGATCTGCAACTCCATGATTTGATTCTGGCTTCAGTCCGTAAAAATTTGCAGCTTAAGAAAAGCCACTTTTCTATCAAAAAATCGTAAACCGATATTCACGGAAATTATGAGTTTTCTTAATTTAAATCTATGAACCCTGTTTTGAAAAGTTAAAGGCAACGTCCGGGCAGATTTGAGCATTTTCACATACTATCATAACCGAGTACTAAGACCTTGATCTAGAACTAAAGCGCAAATCCGACTTTCAAATAAACTTGGATAAGGCAAAAAATAGAAGTCGAGATTCTGCCCGGACGCTTGCTCTATGTTGTGCTGACTTTACGAATCTTATATATAAAGCTGAATGTCTGTTTGTCTGTATGTATGTATGTATGTCTGTCTGTCTGTACGTATGTTCCGAATAGAAAATCCCATTTCTGAACCGATCGGGACCATACTTGGCACACATACACATCGGTCCCCGGCGGGTGTCACAATCCACTTTTCGTCATCGATCGATATCGATTTTATCGATTTTTTGCAAAATTTGAGTTACGGGGCTCGGAGTTGGCACAGGGGGGTAATTGAGCATGCTGATCACCCCCGTGGGGGTGATCAGCATGCTGATAACAATAATGAACTATGGAAAGATAGAGATTACCGAATTCATTTATTTGGAATATTGTTTAAAAATTAAATTTGAAACTTAGCCGTAGGAAAAACAATGCTCTTTGACATTTACTTATAACGCTTTTTGACAGCTATTCTACAAAATTTTCGTTGCGCTCAAACTTGTTGAGGAATCAAAAAGGAATTTGTTGAGGAATTTTGCAAGTACCCAATAATCTTCATCGAAATTGTAGGCGCCATGGTAAAGCAACAAAAGAAGAAAACCAAGTTTCCCTCGAGGCCATTCCCACTCGTGGCTGTGGTCGTTAGCCGACCAACTACCCAATGAGGCTCTCTTTTGCATTATTGGGCCCTGAATAATCACCGTTCCATTCAAATGAGCCTCGAATAGACTTGATATTTTGAAGGTATGAGGGACACTGGCTTGGTGTTTAACTGGACACAATCTTGCTCACTTTCTCATCTTGCTTCTAGTTTAGCCTTTCTAACATTTGATTGTTTGGCTCAAGTCGTTACCCAATAATCTTTAGCATGCAAGAAGTGTGCGTATGCTTGCAGAATCATGTTTAGGTAGATTTAAGCATTAATCTATCAAGTTTGACTTCTTTGCTTGCATGATTGAGCGACGTTTTTCAGAGTATCCGTTTTTCCGAGCTTCGGCTTGCTCCTAATGATTGCTGCTGTCATTTTTACTTGCAAACGAGCCGGCTTGATTGAAATCTAAACAAACATATCTCTTAGGCACTTATTTTAGTGAAACATCAGCACTCTAAATTCATGATGAACGCGAATGGTCATTTTTGTCATCTAGAAACTATGTTATTTTTGTTACTTTAGGACTTTATATTTTTTCCTTTTTTGTTTTCAAAACCCTTGAAATCTGGTTTTACCATGATTTATCTCATTCATGACGTGAGATTGCTGATCTAGCATATTGTGCTGCTGTAATAGTTGAATGGATATTTTTGAGAGGGTACACAACGAATGAGTGACGCAGTTCCTATTCTACCTCACGCCATAAGCTCTTCAGGTTGAATATATTTTCGAATAGACTTGATTTTCACGGCGACGAAGTGTACTAAATGAGGTTGTACTCGTTTTTCGGACGTACGCACATAAGTCGAGATAATCACAGGGTGCGCAAAAGCACTGTCCCTCAAGATGCTGAAATATTGGCGTGATTTTTGTGGCAGGCTCGACAGCAGTACTAAATTGGGAATAGATTCGAGTATTTTATATAAAATGGCATGAATTTTGTAGTTTTACTCGGAACCCCATCGAAAGCGCATCTCATATCACTTCGTAAGTTAAATGGAATCGCCCTTCTTTCACAAAGTAAAAGTTTTTCATAAATTCGCTTGTTTCTAAACCTGAATGATTTCTGCTCAGAGAATGTGAATGTGGTAATCAGCTCGGAGTTGCACAAGGACAAGTGTTGCAAATTTACTACGAAGTTCAGGGTTTATTAATTGCAGAGTCGGGTGCATTGGCATCTCCGCTCCTTCGTGGCCGTGTCGCCTAGACTCTGCACCTCTTCCGCGAATATGCCCTCTAATCAAATTCACACGCTTAATTAGCGGTTGCAGCTCCGCCTTTCCCACGCTCTTGGTGGAGAAGTGATAAGAGAGCATGTTTGCGGAAGAGGTGCAGAGTCTAGGCGAAGCGACCGCGGGGAGCGGAGATACTGGCGCACCCGACCCTGCGATATATTGGCAGTCCAAAATCGCTTTTAATTACCGCCACACCCTCGATACATAGAACCATGAACTCTGGTAACGTTCACTTTGAGCGCCTGTGAGAATACAACCTTCATCCAAAGAAACAAGTTATCCGGGGCAAGGCAAAGATCCGGATGACTTCTATTTGATTAGGGCTATGTCGGAGTGAATGTGAATGAAGCAGTCATTATCAGGGTTGAGCAAGAGGTCAGGCACAAGTACTCCAAAAACGACCCCCCCCCCCGTGAAAGCCCCTAAACGACCCTCGGCTTTACCTTCAAGTCCTTAGGGTGTCACATTTTGAAGAAGACCAGCCTTCACTGCAGGTTTCTATTTTTTTGAATCTGTAGGCCCGACTTTCTGCGATTGCACAACCACACGCAACTTGACGGCAAGTTTTAGATCTGGATAATCCTCTTTTCAGAGCTATAATTTTCACAGGGGTGGAGTGTTTAGCTTGAAAATTTCAATACAGCAAGAAGAGGCTTTGCGCTCAATACTCATATCAAAAAAGGGGCGATCTTTGAATGTTGACGGCAAGTTAAGAGGGTCAGGCGCAACCTCGCAAAAGCACAGAAGGCCTGACCTTTTGAGGGGCTGCGCCTGACCCCATTGACTTTACTTTCCGAAAAAGCTTTTCCATTCAAGTTTTATGTGATTCGCTAGCTCAATCCTCGAAGATTCCACAGTAAGGGTTTGAGCTTGATTCGACTTCTCTCGGCTTTGTGCTAATCCGAGAAGTTGAAACACTCATAGTGAAAAACGCGCCGGTTGGAATTTTGGCGGCACTTCTTACTTCACTGTTTGAAAGCGATATGAAGTTTGATTTGTAGCATAGACTTGCAGAGAACATTACTTTGTTATGAGTATACAAAAGCTGACTTTTCACTTCTGAAACCAAGTTGATTTCGTTTGAAAATCACGCTTTTTAGGCGTTGAGAAATACTGGAAACTGCAGTAGGTAATGGTTTGTAGAGCGCATAGAGGTAATTTGACATGCTAATTATGGAAATGATACTTGTTTCACACAGCAAGCTTCCTTGTTTACCTCATATGTCAAGGTAAAAGAGAAGAAGATTTGGATTTTGGCTGAAACTTTCATTGTGGCAACAATCAGTATGCTGTTTATGACCGTCATTACTTCATGTGATCGATCCACCGGACTAGCGCATTTCTTCTTCACCTTCACAGTCTTCGCCTCCCCAACTTAATAAATTCGATTCTTAATTACGACCCCCCCCCCCTCAGTCTTACCTTCAATACGATCCCCCAGGTCGGGCGCGCCTGATCCCACGCTCAACCCTGGTCATTATTATCATTACTTATAGTGGGCTAAGGATGTTCACGTGACTTTGTGTGTCTGTGTGTCTGTTACGAATTTCGTAGAGCGTGTTCCAGCCAACCTCCTGGGCTTAAATTTTACAGAGAGCATGCTAACAGCTGATGGTCCAATATGCAAAAGCATGAGCAGTTTCGTTGAGTGGATCCTTCAAGAACTGCGCGTCAAATGGATCCACTTGGCTTCTGGTCTGCAGATTGGATACGTATTTCAACTTTTTGCAGAGTCGTGGATGCGTTATGCAAGTAAATGTGCAAGCCATAAACTTAGGCCCAAAAAAGTGATCAAAGTTTACTTATTTACAAAAACGGCCCCAAAAAGTATGGCTTGTGTAAATAGCCAATTTGAAAAGGTCTTACTTGAGCATTTGACAAGATTCTTTGCATAAAGATGTAGCTCACGGTGATTATTGTTCTTATGGCGACTACCGAAACAGTGCAAAATTCAAGAACCTATTCAGATCTGCGTTTGTTCTCCTGCAAAAAGTTTCATCCACGCGAATTCACCAGTTTCACACGAAAAAACTCTCAGAATGAGTAGTTGTTTACATTTAGTTCGTGATAGTCGACATTGCGCTTTGAGTTCAGTGCCATCATTATGCGAGAATGAGTGGGCATTCAGATCGCAGAATTAGTGCGAGCATCTGCGAAGCAGAGGTGACGCACTGGTAGTTAATAACGTGTCAAGACAATTCCAACAAAACAAGAATTTGCTTTTTTATAGCCTTCCTTGCGCTAAAAACAAAGTATCGCAAATTTGCACAAAATTGGGAGAAAATTTCCCAAGCAACTTTAATTAGACCACTATTGATTCAGAAGTCTACAGAAACTGTAGGGCTTGACAAACGAGAAAGCGAGTTCTGACCTTACGCACGAAAATGCTGTTTCATCCCGCTAATGAGTGATTTTCGATGCTTGGGACTTATCAGTGGTCCTAGTGGTGTCATGATGATCAAAATGATGTTAAAGGTGTTGGGTTTCGTGAACCCGCAGGATCTACGACCAGAGCCAAATGCCCGCTCTTATTTTACTCCTCTGTTTTCTGCGTCTCTGCGCGTCGCGCGCTACCTCGTTGCCTCAAACTGGGCACGGGCATTTGGCTCTGATACCCTTTCTTCGTTGTTCTTGATCCAGCAAATTGTATGGCAAATTGGAGCTCTTTATCTCTACTTTTACGCTGACAGCGTCCAAAAATTCCATTTTTTGGTTTGAACGGGAAATTTAACAAAGCCATGTTTTCGATAGTCTCGTGTTTTCTTTTAGTTCAACTCTTTTCATGCAGTTTTTTGTGCGTTCGATAGATCTTGCTTCTTTCTGTAATGAAAACAAGTCCCGAAGCTTACTTCTTCTATTATAGCGGATTATTTCAGTGAAAAATAGTAATTTCTTACCTTTTCTCCTTCAGTAAAGAGTTTTTCCAATCTTGGACGATTTTTGCTCAGAATAATAAGCGCAACAATCCAGACAATGTCCCAGCGAACAGGAACGACAATGCGGGGGGTGAAAATTTAAGGAGCACGTTGGAGACAAGATTGGCTTTGAGGTTCATTTTGACTTATGTAGTAAAAACAAAAATTTACATTTTTGCAACTAATTCTTTTGTTTATCGTCTTCTGGATATTCACCGCTTTCGAGACATGATTGTTAAAACAATAAAATAAAGAAATTAGCTTTTCCTCGTTTTTCCTTCGTGTTTTGCATTGCATGGTACTGAAGCCGAGACCTGCCATTCGAACTGCCGGCGAACGGAATTTCAAACTCATGACAGCATTTTTACCCTCTTTTCAAGAGTTTTGTTTTGCTTTTGCTATTTTCGCATTATTTTCTTCAATTTTCTATAAATAACCTTTACTTTTCATGATTAGCAGATATGCAAACAACACTGTTGAGGCCGTACCTCTAGAGTACGAAGGCATGATTGCAGCTACGCATCTGATGATCATGCTCGCTGTTAACGCTCATTCGAATAGACAACGAGACCGTTTTAGATCAGACTTATCTGACCAGAGGGACAGTACTTTTTGCGCACCCTATAGAGACGACATCTCATTGCTTTAAAAACTTACGGAAAAACCCTGCGTTTTTCTCAGTTTTCCTCAACATTGTTTTTGTATTCAGACGCTGACGGAGACTTTCCACTAGAAAGTTGCTGAAGACCATCAATTTTAGTAGCCATCTCTCAGCGAAGCCATAAATTTTGGATATTGTGGAAAGTAAACGTCTAGTTAATCCTCTACTCAACCTAGCATTTGTAGAAGATCTCTATAACGGTTTTCTGGTGTTTTCTCGTCTTTTTTGCGCAAACGGAAAATCTCGCTTCACTACCATCTCCCTTGCCATGCACTTGCCGGATCTTTAGTGGACTCGGGTAATTTTTTGAATTGTGCCATTAATTACATGAGTGGTAGGATTTAACGACAAAGTCTTTTTCGAATAATTGGAGAATGTATGAAATCCAGTATGCACGTGTATTCCCAATGCGGGTGGAGGAGAGGGGAGAGGGGAAAAGTGAAGACTATCTATGTCTTGCTATTCTAAGACTGTATCCCTCATTTTCTACCCATTTTCGGAGGCTTTACTAACATGATATTCACCATCACAAATGACAGCGCGTTGCCATATAGAGTGAGTTTTATTGTTTTGCACAATTTTCTGGGGTTCTCAGGAATGTATTGCTCTTTTTCAAGTAATTTTTCCCTATTCGATGAAAAGTCGTAAAGTTGTGCTGGGGACCTAATAAGGCATAGTAAGTTTAAGGACTAGTAAGGTATAGTAAGTTTCAACTCAATTTAGGGGGAAATTATACTGACGGGAGTCCGCTTCGCAACGATTCGCGCCGCTTTGCAGTCTGCGTCACTTCATTCTAATCTATCTCGACGGGCTAGTGGCGCTGCGGACGCGCTGCTCCACTAACGTATGTTTGAGCAGAAACAAATGTAAGCTATGGCAGGCACCAGACTTATTCGGTCCAACGGGGTTCGCCCTGCTCTACCGGTTCGCTATTTGTCAATTTATTTGACAATAGCGAAAGAGTAGACCGCACAAACGGAATAAACCGCTTGAGTTTGGCTTTTGACTAAGGAGCCCTACGAATCTTCGATAAACCGCTGTTTGCTAGCCAAATCTTCGGAAAACCCAAACCGTATGCTATCCTTCCAATAGAAAACATGCTCAAACTGCCGCATTAGATCGCACAACTCAGTTTTGATTGGCAGTGAAAAATAAATGATTTTAAAATGCGGCAATTCTCTGGGCAAGGATTCACACAAAACAGTGAAAATTTAAGTTATACGGCAATGCGCTTTCCATTGTACTAATCTATTGGGATAGTAGAGCACCCGAAAGATAAGTAGAAAACGAGGGACACAGAATCTAAAACAGTGAGATATAAATCTCAACACAGCTCCAGCGTGGACGCGCTTGCATACGGGCCTAAGTGCACGGCATGAAGTGTTTAGGAAAAAGCGCGGATGCAAGAATGCTGCCGGATTGCTTGGTCGGAACTTTGCCTTCAAAATTTGATCGTCCTAGTTGCCTCTTTTTCGAGTTTTAGTGAAAATACACAAATTCTCCGCTATATCCCCCTGGTCCACAGATTTGTTGGATTTCAAAGTCATAAGCAGCTGTAGAGAGCCTAGTGAAGAAATTTTCTGGGTTAAAGTTGGGCCAGACTGCGCGGCGTGCGCGGCATACGTCACATATCTTTATGCACATGGGCGTACGCTGCGTACGTCGCGTAGTCTGGCCAACCCTTACTTAGTGCTTTCTATCGCAACTGCTCACGCATGTGCGCCCCTGCCTAATACCAACACGTTTTTCAAACGCTTGCGCAACGCTAGTCTAGCTGGGAGTGCTTTAGTATGGATGGGTTTAGCCATGTGTCAAAGGTTGGCATATGTTGCTATAGCCTTCATGTCTGAAGTAAAAAGTCTATTTTCCTGCAACCCCAATGTATATGTCGCTACATTGACCTGCACTGTGTGCCCTACACAGCATGAACTTGATATTTGGTTTGACAGCCTCAGCGTCTATTAGCCTGATATCAAATTTACTCGCCAAAAGCCCAATATAAATTGCCTTTCCCAATTTGAAAGTGTATTTGGCTAAAGACGTATAGGTTTAGATGGTTAAAAAGGTTCAGCATATTCACGCAGCATTGAGACTTCTGTTATTAGTAACATGTTCAAAACTGCTAGAAAGGTTTCCTCCGGCCTACAGGAACAAAAAGCTCCCTGGAGTTGGCTTGTCGCACTCGGATTTTGGATGGATACGCACATTTGGATAATATGGGCATATGGGCATCCGCGCCTCCAAAATTAGCTAGGGTTGTGGGCATCCCACCCGCCAACCAAATGCAGCTGGCACGCGCGCCTATGACAGCGTTTGCACACTGCGTGGTATATCCATAGGGTAGGGAGAACTTGTAAAGGCGGGCGTATCACTCTTGGATGGACTTGCCAAAGGTTGATCATCGACCTCTTGGGGTGCTTAAAGCAAGCTCTGCCAAAGCAACCGTTTGGTGCTGCTGTCACTCTTTTTCACAATCCCCCAACTATAGCACGCAAAGCACTCAAAAAGTTATGTCTTTGTTTACAAAATTGTAAACTGAATATAAGGGAAGAACGCATTGCATTGGACGCATCGCATTGCATTCAGACGAGGGGCATTGTCTAACTTTTGTGGATTTTAATCTATCTGGGCCACGTCAAACGCGACCAGTGATTAGCAACGACATCATCGGCACAGCTTTGCTTGATGGTCACCATCTTTCATCCGCAATGCTATAAGGTGAGCGCTGACCTTCAACATCTCGTTTTTTTGGCTCCGTTGGCTCCTGAGTTTGTACCAACACGGTGAATTAAGCATCTAAAAGATAGATTACAAAAATCTTCGATACAGGCTCTGAAGAAGGCGGAGACGAATATACCAAAATGTTTCATTTGATCCTGCGGTCTTAATCGAAAAACTCTCATTCTCCATTTGCTGGATACAGATTAGTGCTGTTAGTCATTACACTAAAAGACCGGGATTGGCGATACATTAGGCTCTACGTTGCAATTACTTCTAACATAGTTTCTTGCAACACCGGGCAGTTGACTTTTAGTGCGACGTACGAAAGAATAAGTAATCTAAAGTTTAAGTTTTGTTATTTGGATAGGAAACACTGTACAATTAATGTAAAGCCGAAGGAAATATAGTTTTTATTATAACTTTTTGCTCCACCTATTCCTGCATTAGTCTAACTGAATGTCAGTGAAAAACCGTTTAAACGTGAATGCCGCCTATTTAGAATAAAGGAAAATTCGTAGTTTAGGCAGTAATGCGTCATAGCATGAAGTAGGAAACAATACCTTCTTTGAGACTTTCAACTGTATAATCGGCACCCAGGTTCGTGTGGAAGCAAGTTGTTGATTTTCCCTAATTGTTGTATAAACTCGTTAAACCCCCGTTACAGCTTGTTTTTCGTACTTTCATTGATTTAGCTTTATAATCAGGGTGTGCCTGCAACCCGCCTC
This sequence comes from Cylicocyclus nassatus, assembly GCA_958299035.1. Taxonomy (NCBI): domain Eukaryota; kingdom Metazoa; phylum Nematoda; class Chromadorea; order Rhabditida; family Strongylidae; genus Cylicocyclus; species Cylicocyclus nassatus. Next base: position 31,166,696 of record CATQJL010000316.1, read on the forward strand.
TATGCTGATCTAGAAGCCTATCATAGATATTTTGCAGTATTGTGGATTTTTTGACAAGTTAATCCGCAAGCCATAGATTCTAGCCCATCAAGTAAGTAAAATGTCTATTTATTTTCTCAGAATGGCACCAAAAAGACTTGGTTGCGTAAATTGTCGATTTAACAAGGCTTTACTGGCAAGATCGGACCGCCGCTGGTGAGATACAAAAACGCTCGGCTTATAATCTTTAGTTCAAGCCCTCTGTAACTGAGTTCAAGTGGGCATGATGAAGATAGAAGCTATCAAAAAGACTTTTGATTTTCATGGAGTTGCAATGACTTGAAACTTGCTCATCTCAAACTGATCAAAGCAGGTGAGCTCGCAGCTCATCCAAACATTTTCATATTCATCAAATTATCAATTGCTTTCATCTTATATATAAAGCTGAATGTCTGTTTGTCTGTATGTCTGTCTGTATGTCTGTCTGCCTGTATGTCTGTGTGTACGTATGTTCCGAATAGAAAATTCCATTTCTGAACCGATCCGGACCAAACTTGGCACACATACACTATGGGCCCCGGCGGGTGTCATAGGCTACTTTTCGTCATCGATCGATATCGATCGATATCGATTTTATCGATTTTTATCGATTTTTTTGCTGAGTTCACCTACGGGGCTAGGAGTTGGCACAGGGGGGAAGTGAGCATGGGGATTCCGAATACAATATTGGTTTTCAGGATTATCGATTACTTTTATCGATTTTATCGATTTTTTTGCAAAGTTTGAGCTACGGGGCTGGGAGTTGGCACAGGGGGGTAATCGAGCATGGGGATTCCGAATACAATATTGGTTTTCAGGATTATCGATTACTTTTATCGATTTTATCGATTTTTTTGCAAAGTTTGAGCTACGGGGCTGGGAGTTCGCACAGGGGGGTAATCGAGCATGGGGATTCCGAATACAATATTGGTTTTCAGGATTATCGATTACTTTTATCGATTTTATCGATTTTTTTGCAAAGTTTGAGCTAGGGGGCTGGGAGTTGGCACAGGGGGGTAATCGAGCATGCTGATCATCCCCAAGGGGGGTGATCAGCATGCTCGAACACCCCTGTGCCAAATTCCAGCCCCCTAGCTCAAATTTTCAAAAAATCGATAAAATCGATAAAAGCAATGGACGATCTTGAAAACTAATATTGTATTCGTAATCTGCATGCTCGATTACCCTCTGTGCAAACTCCCAGCCCCGCAGGTCAAACTTTGCAAAAAAATCGATAAAATCGATAAAAGTAATGGACGATCCTGAAAACTAATATTGTATTCGGAATCATCATGCTCACTTCCCCCCTGTGCCAACTCCTAGCCCTGTAGGTGAACTCTGCCAAAAAATCGATAAAAATCGGTAAAATCGACATCGATCGATAACGAAAAGTGGACTGTGACACCCGCCGGGGCCCGAAGTGTATGTGTGCCAAGTTTGGTCCGGATACGGCGGAGCCGGGTAAGCCAGCTAGTAGCTTTGTAAAGCTTCTACTCAAATTTTACTGATTTTCAAGGAGTTGCAATAATTTGAAACTTGCTCATCTCAAACTGATCAAAGCAGGTGAGCTCGCAGCTCATCCAAAAATTTTCATATTCATCAAATTATCAACTGCTTTCATAGCTCTGTAAAGCTTCTACTCAAATTTTACTAACAATGAGTATATGTCTTTACCTTTCGCCTTTGGTAAACATATAGCGCTTTTGCACAATGAAATTGACTTTCCCATTTGCGAACTTTGAAGATAATATTAGCTGCGCATGCAATCCCGCCTACATCTGCACCAAACTTATAAACTGCGCAGAAAGTATAAGTCAATTGTAAAATCGTGACGACGGAATTGACTGGTCTTTGCGCCCATAGGAGCACAAAACATTTACAAAAAGGCATCACCTCAAAGTTCAGCTTAGTCATTCGGCGTCTGGATACTATCACAATTGAGCAGAAATACCATTGGAGTGGAGACTTGGAGATTGGAATGGAGAGAAAAATGTGATTGCAGGATTAAATGCCCTATGTTCTAAAATGGAAAAGCTGGAAACATCATAATCGAAGCTGAAGAAGTACAGGTCTATGCTTTGTTTTGTTGATTCAAGCAAATTATCATAGCTACATAATGGCTATAAATTCTACCCGTTCATATCGCACGTATAACTTCAAATATAATATTAGGTTGTCAAGAAAATAATGTCGTTTTTTATTTGCTTGCTTTAACAGAGCAACCAGACTCAATCCAACAAAGGGTAATGGGTACTGTTCGATAGAGCAAAGCAAGCTCTACAAGACGGCGTTCATAATCTTGCGCCAAGCTCGATCCAGGGAATGTTCGAACTCAAAATCTGAAGATATCCAAATGCCCAAAAAATCGAAAAAAATCAGATCTTCGTCCAAATAATTTCTACGGACCTCCCACTCGCACACGTCAATAATTTCGATATATGGTATCCATATGTGCAGTTGCTGTATTTTTTCCTTGACTACAAACTGAGAAAACAAAAATTTTCGTGTTTTTCTAAAAGCAATGCTGAGCCGTTCTTGCATATGTGATTCTATACTACAAGCCTAGGTAAGTATAACTGCAGATTTTCAGCCCATTCCGAGCAGTAGTTTTCGAGAAATATCGGAATCAGCTTTCTTCTTTTCAGTTTCAGTGCTAAAAGCAACATTTCTCGAAAAGTACCGTTCGAAATAGGCTGAAAATTTACAGTCATGCTCACCTAGGCTTGTAGTATAGAACCACATATGCAAAAACGGCTCAGCATTGCTCTGAGAAAATCAGGAAAATTTTTGTTTTCTCAATTTCTAGTCAAGGAAAAAATACGGCAATCGCACATATGGATATCAGATATCGATAGTATTGATGTGAGCGAGTGGGAGGTCCGTAGAAATTATTTGGACGGAGATCTGATTTTTTTCGATTTTTTGAGCATTTGGAAATCTTTAGATTTTGAGTTCGAACTCTCCGTGGATAAAGCTTGGCGCAAACTCATGAGCGCCATCTTGTAGAGCTTGCTTCGCTCTATCGAACAGTACCCATTACCCTTTGTTAGGTTGAGTCTGGTTGCTCTGTTAAAGCAAGCAAATAAAAAAAGACATTATTTTCTTGACAACCTAATATTTTAGTAATTTTGAAAGTAATTGTAAGCTCTCATCAGAACGAGAAAACAGTTAAGTGCTAGAAATGGTATAGAACACACTTTTATACTTATATGATTCTTTTCTTTTAATTCACGCATATAAAGAATGAAAGGAATGTTGTGTGACAATTTAATCGTAAGCTTAAACTTCAGAGGAATAGAATGTCCTGACATTCCAACGAGACAACAGATATAATCTTCGGATAATGTCTCAACTAAATGTCCATTTTAATATGGGAAGACACACTTATAAAAAATGATTTTTCAATCTTAGATTTTACGACATAAGTGGCCATGCTCAAAAGTTAGTAGTTACGCGATGTTTGTCGACCGTTACTGCATCCAAAACGTTGCCTTCGTTCAGCTTTATATTCATATGTAAATCAGCTCGTCCTTGGAACGAGAAGAAACTTAGCAAATTAAATTCGTTAAGCATCAGTCTTCCCCTCCAACGTCGTCTCACTTCTGCAGAAAATGGGCGTACAAAATAACAGTGCAAGAACATCAATTCTAGCTATGTAGTTATTAAAAAACGCTCTTATGTGGTCTTTCTGCAAGGCTACATTCTGCCTCACCTCTCTAACTTCACAGACGCCCTTTCCTTCTTTTTCTTGTTCTCAATTTGCATTTGTAAGACTTTTAACTTGATGTTTTGATCATAACCAAGCCAAGTATTTTGTAGGATGCAGGTGTTCTACGTGCACTTGCCATGGGAAATCAATGAAACGGAATACAACTGCAGCATTCGTTCCCAATCCGAGTGGCGAAGCAGAGGATCAGTAAATCCCTATCAAGGAGTCTATTTTATGACGGCTGGAACTATACTTGCGGTAGATAATGCTTCTTAGTTATTTTCCGAACGTTAACCAGAATTCGTGATTGAAAAACGAAATCGTACGATAAACGACAACGATACGGAAACGGCGATCTGTAGCTATCGTTGCTGTTCTTATGTTAGGCAAGAGTGGCATATGGGCAAGCTGTGCATCATTTTTATGTGTAGAAATGAAGAGGATACTTTTGAATTTCCTTATGTCGCTTCTGAGCAGACGACAAGATTAGCCATTCAGATGGCCGAAAACATGAACGTTAGGGCTGGAGGCAGCCTTTACTCATATGCCGACTTTTGCAGTGGCACAATGAAATGATATAACGTGATCTCTCTTGAGACCATATCGAATCTTGCTTACCTGAGAGTCGAGAGTACCTACAAAAAATACAAGCTAATGTAGCAATGCTGAATCGCGGAACTACCGAAATGGCGCAGGGTATTACCGAAGTGTCCTTATAATAGCTAAGATGGTACTCGGCTTTGCTCGGTCCTGTTAACGTAACATGTTGGAACTTACCACGGCCTGCTTCTGTAAAACATTTCGTTCCTATTCCACTTCGATGTGCGACCTCCTCGTCCCCACGTATTTGACAGGCATGCTCACTTAGCCTCCTGTATCAAATTCCGACGCACCAGTTTCGAGTTTGCAAATCATTCATGGAGTACTTGACAATGCTAGAACACTACTATTTTTATCGTAGTTAGCACGCTTACTCGTCCCACCCCCCCCTCTCATTGTGCCAACTCTCAGCCCTACCTCAAAATTCGCTCCTCCCTCCATTCTTCCCTCGAACATCCGTAGCGAAGTGTACGTGTGCAAAGTTTGACTAGGATCGGACTGGAATGAGAATTTATAATCGAACACACGCACAGACATACCTACATACATACAGGGTGTCCCAAAAGTAAGTACACACTTTTCAATTGCCAGTATCTCTCTTCTCATTGTGTCATTTTCCGCCATTTAAGTGCCATTCTTTAGAGGAGGCTTCAACTTAGACTTATAGTATTGAGGGAATCACCGTTCGTTCTTCATTACTGTAGGATTACGATAGGAACTTCGACAAGGATTTTAGGCCATTAGAGGCCATATTGTGCCTCCGAACAAAACCAAGCAAGACAAAAACTCTTACACTATGGTAATGAAAGCGGCTGATTTTCTATATGAAACTTCTACCTTACTGTGATGCTTCTTTCCAAAGTTATCCCAGGTAAACAGTAATAACGAAATTCCCAGTATTTGTCAGAAATGTGATTACACCGTCAAAAAAGCTGTAAACACTCATAAAAAGTTGTGTAGTGGAATCAGCGTGCGCGAAAATCCTAGTAAACGATTATTCAGTTTTTTTGAAAAAAAAATTGTCGGATGGCATATTTCACGATGGTTCCACATGCTGGATGTTTTTACCGTAATCCTACAGTAATGAAGAGCAATCGATGATTCAATCGATACATTAAATCTAAGATGAAGCCTCCTCTACAGAATGGCACTTAGAGAGCGGAAAAAGACACAATGGGAAGAGAGATATTAACGATTGAAGAGTATGTACTTACTTTTGGGACACCCTGTATATGCATACATGTCGTCTAGTCGTTGACAGCACGACTAGACATCACTGCGGAGCTCCCGATTGCACTTGCCCTAGTACAAATTGTCATCGTATAAGCCGTGCTCTCGTCGTGCTCTCGCAATATTTTAGTCGCGTCGCCCGTGGTTTGCAACGATTAAGCAGTCCGTGCGAGCAACGATGTCACGATCGTCAACAGCCAGTAAAGATTCTGATTTACATAAAATTCAAAAAGTGTTTCACGTTAGTGGCTCGGGTAAGTTTTTTCAAATTACGCGTGCAGACTTTACAGTAATTGCGAGAACTGTGGACGGAGAAGAAATTACATGGAAGTAAAAAAAGTTCAAAATTCTCAAAATTTTGTCTTCGTAATTGAACATCGTCACTATTACTGTTTGAAAATGTGCATTCGTTTCTTGAGAATACTCAGAAATACTATGTTAAAAGTTCTGTTCGATTTCGAATTTTTTAACTCAAATTGTCATAAGTTTGATTGGATTAATTGTTTTCGGGTTATCTTACATTCTTTGTGATCAAGTTTTGATACCACAGGGACAGCGTTCCTCATAATTAAGGCAGCCAAGAGAGAAACGAATATTTGAAACTTTCTACGAGTTTTTCTCCAAAACCGTCCACTTTGACACAGCAATGCTCTCAAACGCGATATGACGGACATATCTACTTGTCATCATTGTAAAGCTTAAGATCCGTAGAGTACTTTTTGACCGATGCGAATTCATGTATTCGTTGTGGCACAAAAAATTTTGTGAGAGAAGAACAAAAGCCGTTTTTTTTAACTCGTCTGGCGCATGCCGAAACATGCTTCCTTTCAATCATTTGATTGTTTTTTTTACATGACGCAAACGAAAAGGGCTAACCAAAGGTTGGGCCCTGGTCGTCCTTAGTTTACTCTAACGTATACAGTCCTGCTGTCACTGATTTCTATGCGTAATTTTCTTGCGCTTGTATATTGGCTAAGGAAGGCTTTCACCATTTGACAATATAATTGTCAATCAAGAAAGTTCTGCTCTTGAAATAGAAAAGTGCATCTCCTAGCCCTTTGATTGTTTTTTCACTTCACATTTTATAAATAACTTTATTGGCAGATAGTGGAGATTTCTTGCAAATGCAACTTTCTTGAATATTGCTGAAATGTGGCACCCTGCATGCTTAGGCAAAAATGCAGAACAATGAGAATCTTCACCAAGATTAGTAAGCATCGGAAAGAGCAAGAAGAGAGCTTTCTACTAATATAGACACCGGCTCATTTTATATGCAAAATTCAAGGGAACTCTGCATCAAACATAAAGCAACAATATGAAGTCGAACAATCGGAAAGAAATTTCGGAACAGCCTAGTATTTGAAAATTATTCTAGAGGCTGACTAATTAGCGCAGCCATGAGCGAAGTAATTAGCGCTATAACGGAGCAATGCAGAAAGGCATATACTCTAGCCATGTATCTAGAAAAGTAGCCCATAAGGATTTGAGCCTTGGCGTAACTATAATAATGTAACAAATTAAAGCTACGTTCTTCAGTGACAACGAAAGGTGTAAGCTGCCATTCAGAACTTTTTTAGGTCCTGTACGTGCTGTCATTGTTTGGAATGTATCGTAAACGTCTCCTGAGAGCTCCCTGTTATAAGCTTATGTTTTTCAATGGTTTCATTGATCTCAGCGAACTTTTTGTCATCTCATATATTACAGCTTATTTTCATTTTGTAAGTTAAAATTGCAAACTGTGTGCATATGTGCTAAACGTGGACATTTAGACTGGTGCAGTATTTTGCTCTAACATCACCTTGGGATGGTTTGCAGCACACATCGGTTTCTGTAAGTGCTGCATATTTTGACTCTTCTATTCAAGAATCTGAATCGAAGAAAAACCCAACCATTTTTGAAATTGGAACGGTCTAAAAAGAGCTAGTTATAGTGTGCTGCTTTCACAATTGCTGTCTCATAGTCTTTGGAAAGTAGTAATGATATAAAGTACCTTTGTTTCTAAAGCTTGTAGAAAACTTGCAAGGAATGAATTTCCGCAAAGTTGGCTTGCGAGTAAAAACTCATGGAGCAAGCAATGCTTTACTGGCAGGGGTGCGTAGCGTGTTATAGGGCTCTGCTAGCCAGAGTCGGGAGTTTGCGGCCTTTGCACGCGCATTGATTTCTTGATTACTTTTCTTTCCTTTCAAACACTTTTCTACCATCAGATGTTGGCTTCCACTTGCCTGAAACCAATTTGAAAGGTGCGGGACTGTTCAACAAGTCTGAGGCCTTGTGGCATCTTGCATGTGCGATGACCGCAAACTTCCCGACTCTAGCGATCAAGCCCCGATACCCACGACTGTTAAAGTCTTCATCAAATAAGTTTTTCAGGAAGTGCCAACACGCTTTGCGAAAGAATTGCTTCAATTCAAATCTTTTCTTTTTCAACTGAAAATGAAATCAAAAGAACAAAATGAAAATAAAGCAGATATCTAACAAGGGAAGGATACCAACATTAGTTGTCGATTGAAGGTGAGATGTATAACAGCAGACGAGCCTTTGAACGTTAATTCCAAATCTACTTTCCTTTTTTGCGGAACAAGTTTCCGAAAGAAGTTTTGAGCGTTTGAATGTCCAGATTTGCCAAGCACGGCTCAAAATCAACGAAAGGCTTTAAAACAGTATCTATGCGATTCATGCGATTTTCACCGGCTTTGTTCCCTCCTTGCAAACAATACATTCGATAAAATGAATTTTTACTTTCCAATGTTTTTGTACAGCTTTCCACCCATTTTAGGCCACCTAAACATTGATAAATTTAGACATTTGACGCCCACAACTTCTTCCGGAAATTCATTCAGTAAAATATAGAGCAGATTTGGAATCAGCGTTTGAAGGCGCGTCTACTGATATACACTTCATCTTCAATCGCCGACTAATGTTGGTATCCTTCCCTTGTAAGACTAGCATTGACTCTACGTTGAGCTTTCCTGCCAATTCAAATTGAAAAAAAAACCAGTAGCACCTTCTTTGAAAGCAACAGCTGAAAAGCCATTGTTGTTTGTATACTAAAACGCATTTAACATGGGAAGCTACCTAATTTAGCTAAGCCTTTTGGCAAGTGACATATATAATCTAAATCAGCTTCAAACGCTGACTCCAAATATGCAATATCTATTAGCGGTTGTGGACTCTCCGAGGGATTTTTCCCCGGAATGCAATGTAATACTGTGAAATAAGCAACAAGATTGGTGGTTCAGTGGTTTATTGATTATTGTAACGGAGAGTGTAAGATTGTGACTATAGGTGGTCAACGTCTGATTTAGAGTGAGGCGAGACCTCCCAGGCGCACGTACGGCAGACATAGCCCGCCCCTCGAATTATGACTTCATGTGGCGTGGGTATCGGGATCATCCGGTCGTAATTCCCAGATGCGCGCACCATTCCAAAGCGAGTTATGGGGTTTTTCCTGCACGAAATTAGCATGCTCATCGACTCATTGGCATTACGGCATCTTCATCTAAGTGCTAATACACTTGCGCTTGAGCTTTGAAAAAAGATTGAGTTTGCGTTGTTCCATATCTCAGCACCTTTTTCTTGCAGTTTCTCATCTAGATACAGTCTTCCCATTCAGTAATATGCCAATTTGCGCAGGAAAAAGCCCAGTCGTTTCGAAATGGTGAGCTGCAGCCAAGAAAAGCATATTAATGAGCGTTAGAAGCTGATGTAGAATATATATATATGCCTGTCCCTTGCCAAAAGGGGCCGAGCTAACTTGATAGCTTTCATTTCAAGTGCATACATCCTTGTACATATAAACTATCTTAAGCTCTTCGCATTGACCAAATTTTACGCAATCATTTTAGGCTCAACTTATTATTTGGTAGAGGAAAGCAGCAAGCTCTACATCATGGCTGTTGAAATTCGCACAGTTTCATATGAATCTGAAGTCAAAATCAAAAGTGTTTTGCAATAACTCGAAAGAATGAAATCTTTGCCAAGAAATTCCCCGACCTTTAAGGTCACGCATACATCCAGCACATCACACACTCATGTATGCATCTAATGTACTTTTCCTTACCGGGAATTGAGAAAGGAAACTGACATGTTTCTGCCAAAGTAGTTCTGAATTGTTTTTACATTTGTGTTCCTATACAAACTTGAATTACAACCACGTTTTACATCTACAAGCTCTTACAAGGTTTTCTTGAATTAGCATTAAGTTGGTTCAAAAACCTAAAAGGCGACATTTTTGTATTTTTGCTTCGTGTTTCTGTATTTGCAGTAGTGGGAGAAATGTATGTTTATATGAGGGTTTGATGTGGTAGGTATAAAGATGTTGGAGCTGCGAAATGTGTGTTATAAGGTTTGACTATTACACGGATTGATAATGTGGTTTTAAACTCCAGGTAGATTATGGTGGCAGCAGTGCCTCATCGTATTCCCAACTAAATTGACTTTGTACTAAGTATTCCAGGTCTTTGGTGTGGAGCGACGTTTAGCTGCATAGTTCTAGCCTTGAATAGAATAGTAGAAATGACCGATCTTGCGCACCCTTTCCGGTTTCTGTTTCAAGGTGGGTACAGTCAGTTGTAAGAGTCTGTTATTCTTGTCGGAATCACTGTAACGTCAAATTGTGTGCGTTACATATTTTAGGTAACAACAGTTGTTAAATTAGTGATGCAATCACTCGTGCCATTGATTGAAGGCAGCAAAATCAAATCTATAATATTACCAAAAGATTCGTTTCCGAGTTCGAACTCCACATTGTTTAAGCATGTAATCTTAACATGTTTTGTGAGCAGTCAATGAAAAAACGAGATTATTTGTTGAGTGAAGTACACTAAAAATTTGAGAGCTCCTGTAAGTTTTGCTACTATATTCATACAATATTTAAGTGACAAAGTTTCTCTTGCTGAACTCTCTGAACTACGGTGCAATTCTCATTTTTTTGAGATTTCTTTAAGCTATTAATTGAAAAGACCGAACAGCTTTATCTGAGGTGAAAAAACAGAGCACTGCTAGTGAAGTGAATGGGCGTGGGAAGAGCTAATAATCAATGCCATCTTTTATTCTGTTTTTGGAAATCATCTATTTTGAAATTGATGGTTACCTGTTGATGATGACACCTGGTAACGAACTATCAGTTGATGGTTTTGTACAAAATGGAAGCGATTTTACGTTCTTAATTATAACACTAATTTGGCCTGCATACGACCATGTCCGAACGAATAGTGAGTTCATTGTGTTGGAGGAGATCCCCACACATATCCAAAACTTTGCATACACTACAAATGTGCGAAGTAAGTTGGCACAGAGGAATAAAATAACCTAATTGTGGCTTACCTATGCCAGTCTTTCCATGACCCACGACTAAACACAGAACTCTTAGTACTTTTTAGCAAATTCTGACAAAAATTTTTGTCAATGACTCAAAAAATTTGAGTTTTTGCAATTTAAGGCAACAAAGTTGTTGCCCTCTCTTCTCCTTTTAACATTTGTAACTGAGCTTGCAGAGGAGCAGAGCAAAAATCGAAGAAAAATCCATGGCTTTCGGTGATCTTCAACATGGTATAGTGAACGGAAAGTGATGTGACACTTGGTAAATAGGTGTAGACTTCTCAATAAAAATGTGGGATCCGAATTCAACCTGTGTTTGTACCGATTGTTTCATTCTGCCACTACTTATGTGTAAAACATATTATTATCTTAATCCCAGTACCTTTTAGTCTTCATACTTGCTGAAATGCGAAGTCAATAAAAAATGTTCAATAAAAACTTGAGCGATATCTACGCACTAAAACACGTAAGATCATGCAAGGTACCACTGCTGCAATGAGTGTTAATGGCCCGTAGTAAACCCCCATCAGGGCATCTCTCTTGAGGCGGACCGGAGTTGATCTCATCGCGCCTCAGCACATTGCCAAGGGAGCGATTGATTTGGATCAGATCACTGATTGGACATTCGCATTTTCAAAGTTGCAACGTTCCTGCCATCTGTGCATTACAAGTCAAATGGATAAGACTAATGCATTTCAAGCGGCAGTGCCGTGGTTCGAGTGCGGCTAGCGCCAATGTTTTTGCTGCTTGACCTGGCGATCTTTGACAGCGGCCGCTGTCGAAAAAATCGATGATAGCCGCTATCAGAGATTTCACCTGGCAAATAACAAAATAAAACAATTACACACTATTTTGGCAATCATACGAGGAAAAAATACATTTGGCGAAAAATGAATAGAGGTAAATTTATCTTCTTATTATCTGAAGCAATTTTTTAAGAAAAACAAGCAATAACTGCAAGAAAAATGCAAAAAAACCCTTTTTTCCATTTCGTCGCGCAATGAGCTGTTCATCGATCCTCACCTCACTTGGGTGCCCGAAACTGTGCAATTCTGGGAGTTCTGCACCGCAAAAGAACGTCAGCTGCGATGTTTCGTAAGTTACTCGGGAGCAACTTACGGAGGTTTTCTCTGTACTCTCCTCTTCAGCACAGTATTTACCTTATGTCGTCGCCCGGCTCATCTCCGATGACTCGGTCGGGAGCTGATCTCCCTGCCGGGCTTCATTTGAAGCTCACCTGTAGGGTGACCTTGCGTACTTACACCACGGAAAAGTGGACAGTCTTCATCTCACCCGACAAAGCCTCATATGAGGGCCTCAGGGGAGATCATCTCCAGTGACCGAGCTTTACTACGGGCCAATAAGTTACCGAGCAACCTATGATGACTCACTGATATCACCTATAGTCAAAAATGATCGTTAACGGTCTCGAAAAGAAGATACGTGTTACTTACACCTTCGTAAGAATTACCACTATCTATTGATAAGACTCCATACGCTCTACTTATTCAAGTACAGTTTACCTTAACTTTCGTCAGTCTTCAAAACTATTTGTTTTTTCATTGCATCGATAATTTGCAGTTCTTCATGTTTTTTGTTTGAATGGCAGTGAAAGGGACATATGAGTTATCATCCTACAGTTGAGAAAACATGAAGAGCTTATGAAAGGTATGTCATTAACTTCTGACTTTATGGTATAGCAGCGCAGGCTTGGGAGACGTTCCCAAAAATAATCCTGTCCTTTTCTTTCTTCTTTCTTCTTTCAAAAATTCTTTAAAGTTCCAAGATTGTAAAAGAGGAGCAGTAAAGGGTTGCTAGTGCTGAAGTGTAGAACAATAGGTAAAGGTCGCTTTGGTAAGTGAGTTTGAGTTGCAGCGTGCTTGTTGTTAATCGAAAATAAAAAGTCTTAGATTTTGATTGAAGTCCAGCTGCCCATTACCATCCGCTTAGCCTTGTAGGATTCACATAGAAAGGCCAATTTGATGAGAAAAATATTTCTTGTTAGAGAAGCCCATCATTTGAAAAAAAAGGTTATTGTTAACCTAAGAGAGTTGATTGGTTGCAAGAGCAAAGTCGAAGCGTTCAAGCTTTACAGCTTTGGCACTTCATTGCATCTCATACGAGTGATGTGCGATACTGGAGGCTGCGAAATACGCTCAAGCTATTCCATTTTCATGTTGAATAAGAAGAAACTGATAATTTAGTTTTCTTTCTTTGAGTCGCGTACATTTTGAGCCCGTCTTTCGATTAACTATCAGGTGTACAGCAGCCATTTATGTGTTCCATGCAGAGGCAGAGTCGGCTGAGATATCCCTGCTCTTGCCTACGGCGAGGACGTCCACAGTTCAATTCCGCAGCGATCCTAATTTTTTTCGCAAAGCTTTGCCTGAACCCAGCATCAGGGTGTTCACCAAAGGAAGCAAGCGGCGAGCCGGTGGAAGAAGATGACACTTCGCATCAGAATAACCTTTTATGTCTCAACAGATTTTCATGTGATAGTTAGGGCGTCCCAGAAGGCGACGCGCGTTCGAGCCCTTGGATGCGGACAGTAGGCGAGGGTCCATTTTATCAACGTGGCGGGGACGGCTAAGGCTGGGTTCATACTAACACGTAAGCTCCGGAACAGTTCCAGCACAGCGCTCGAATTGTGCGCTGTGCTGGAACTGTCTGAAACTTACGGATCAGTATGAACCCAGTCTAAAGAAGCTGGCTCACAGAAAAATTTTTGCATTGTGTCAAGTCAGCATCAATGGGATCACTGACAGGTCGTCATCGCGAACTATCGGATTTTTAAAAGACGTAAAGTTGACGTTTATTTAGGAGACCAATGGATGAGCGAAAGTGCAGCGAGATCGGAGATGGCTACAAGCTTCTGTATAAGGGAGAACAACAGGAGCGGTGTCGGCGTAGTCGTATCTGAGGGTTAAGGGATAGATCACTGATGTAAATTTAATGACTGACCGTCGTATGAGCATAAAATTAGATACTGGTAAGAAAGTACTTCGATAGTGACCGCCTATGCGCCACAATCAGGCTGCAAAGAAGCTGAGGGAGCAATTTTAGGAACAGCCCGATGAATATGTCAGTTCATTCCACCAGAAGAGATGCTTATATCGGTGCAAATCTCAATGGACATGTGAAGGTCAACGAAGTGGTCTACAGAAGCGTCATGGTAACCACGGATACAACACGAGTAACGAAGAATGAGAGTATTCTAGAATTCGCTAAATCTAATAAAAGCATTGGGAATTCATGCTTTATTAAGAAGACCAACCAGACGTCACATATGTCAGTGGACTTTGCAAGTCGCAGATAGATTTTTTGGGTGTACGCTACAACTCCAGTACAAGAAGGACAGCAAGGTCATCCCAGGTAAAGATTGCGTATCACAATCATTCTCTGATACTAGATCTCAGTACACCAATCGACAGGAGAAGGAGGGCTATGACAGAATCTGAAGTACGCATTAAGTGGTATAAACTTAAGAACAAGGCCCGCACAACAGCCTTAATAGAATCTGCCTTGCCAGGATTGGAGAATCCAAATGACTATGACGATTCCGAAAAACAACATTCATCAGACAATTAACAATCTACTTCGGAGCACGAGGCCGGGAAGAAGGAGGCTCGACAAGGATAACCGGTGGTTGCATGATGAGGTGCAGATTGTGATAAAGAGCAAGAAGACGACATACAGAGCATGGCAGAAGACAAGGACAGAAGTTGCGCACCAGAATTATATAGAAACAAAACTTAAAGCCAAGAGAAAAGCAAGAGAGGCGAAAGAAGCGTATGTGTCAGATCTATGCGACAAACTACGGACTCGCGAAGGCTAGCGAGAAGCCTACAGGATCTCCAAAAGAAGAGCAAGCTCTGCAAACATCAGTGACGCACAAAGAAGATTCGGAGGAAGCCGAAAGAGGCTAATGAAAGATGAAGACAACACTTCGCAGAGATGGCGTCAGCAAACAACGAATATGCGCCTATCGTATCAGCTGAACCAGTAAATGAACCAGTACCTGCGATCACGAAAGGAGAAGTCCGTACCGCCATAATGAAGATGAAAAATGGTAAGGCGCCGGGTTAAAACGACATCTCCAGCGAATTATGGAAGGAGTGTGGACAGCCTGGGTTTTCGTTGCTAACGCGTCTTCTGAGTTAAATAGAACTGGCACAGAAGCACAATGGTACCGATATGGAAGAATGAAGTCAACATAGCTGACTGCTCCACCCACCGATCAATCGCCTCATCTGCCACTCTGAAGGTCTTCGAACGAACAATAGAGATGCGACT
This sequence comes from Cylicocyclus nassatus, assembly GCA_958299035.1. Taxonomy (NCBI): domain Eukaryota; kingdom Metazoa; phylum Nematoda; class Chromadorea; order Rhabditida; family Strongylidae; genus Cylicocyclus; species Cylicocyclus nassatus. The sequence goes on from CATQJL010000316.1 coordinate 31,181,865, forward strand.
CCGGGGTATCATAGAACTGGTCCCCAACCAATGTGGATTCGCGAAAGGATGCAGTACAACATATGCCATTTACAACGTCAGAATGATAATGTAAAGAGGCAGGGGAAAACAATTTGCGTTCCACGCCGCATTCCTGAAATTCGAGAAGACATTCGATAAAGAACCGCACTACACAACACGGCGGTGTTGCGGAAGTGCGATGTACCAGAAGAATACGTCCGGTGGATTTGAGTGATATGCAAAGATGTCACGTACTAACACCAAAAGGACGTACAGAGTACTTACACATAGATACCAGTGCTCAAGAATCCGTACTCCGTCCCTTCTTATCCATAACAGTGATGCGATAGTCAGAGGCTTCATACACCAACCGCTAAGGACCGTATGCAGATGATGTGTTTGCAACGGTAAGAAGCATAAAGGGAATGGAGATGGATGTAACGATGTGGAAAGATTAACTCGCACTACACGGTCTGAAGATTAATACCGCCAAGACTGAGTACGTGGAGCTGGGACTTTCAGTACAGGGACGATTCAGATTGCAAGCAGGCAGATTGAGAAGACCACACCCTTCAAATACCTGGAAAACCGCATTCCGGCAGATTGCATGCTTAAAGACGAAATCGCAGTCGTATAGACGCAGTTGGCTAAAGTGGAGAAGAACCACACGAGTGCTATGATGACGGACTCCGCTCAAGTTGGGATCCCAGATGTACCGCAACATAGTCCATCCACCAGCGTTCTAAGGAAGTGAATTTTGACGTGCAGATGTAAGAGGGAACGGAATGGTGTAATGGAAACATGTATGTGCGATGGACGATGGGCATCGCAATGTTCGAGCATGGTACAAACTATACCATACGAACAGCAATGCAAGTGGCCTCTATAGTCAAGAAAGTGCAAGAAAACGGCTCAATTAGTATGGGCATGTGGGGAGACGACAGGAAGAGCTGAGACTAGCACTTGCTGAAGAAATCCCCGTCAGAAGACTAAGGGGAGACCAAAGATGCGATGGACGGATCGATCAACGCAGACGTGGTAGAGTCATCGATGGGAAGCTATAAACCGTGAAGCGTTAAAGAGACTGGCAAGGACGGCAGACCCAGATGGGAATGATGCATGGCTGAGATGCAGCTGCTACTCCAACCAGATTATGACAATGTTAATCCCATGATAACTTTATGTAAAACTTAAGAAATGTGGGAAAACATACAGTTATTATGCGTTTATACGTACGCGGTCGGTGCAATCACACCACCGTGCGGTCTGCCTTTCCAACTATACTATGCTCACAGATAACAGTCGTAGCTCCTCGCTTTGTTTTTACCCGCTAATTACTTCCAGCATGCACACAAGCAACATTCACACACCTCTCGCTTGCATTTTACATAATGGAATTGGCTGTCAACCTATAAACTTACACCATTTCCGGGCAGAGCTTTCATGAAACTTTCATAGTTCTTCTACATACACTGCTTTCAGTCAATCTTTCAAGTGCGTGACTCCAGAACACGTTACAGTAATCTTTCTTATGTTGCGTACTCGCCAGTTTTGAAACGCATTTAGCCGAGCTCGTTGTCGACACATAGTTAAATAAACATTGAGTTGTATAGTGTTGCGCCCCTAATTCTTGGAGGAACGCTGCAACCCATATTCAGCGTATAATTTATATTATAAATATTTTCCCAAAACGTCTTCTAAAAAATTCCCGAAAGTTTCTCGTATGTGATAATATGACATCACGACCTGTATACCTTTGTTTCTTACTAAAAGGTTCTCTTGTTATTTACATGTCAGCAATCTCGACATGCGTGATATTTCAAATGACTGCCACTCAAATAATGAATTCGTAGTGGTACAAACGCAATTTACCGCTTGCAGGCAAGATACTTTACATGTGGATGTTCATGTCCTTGTTGCTTATATTTGGAAGTGCCTTTCTTCTTCGGCCGATACCTTTCAATTCAGCGGTATCAGCATACATTAGCGATCCTCTTATAGTGGACGAACCAGAAATCAAGGTGTGTTTGACTTGGATTGGTAGCCAAACTGACCAAAGTTTCAAATGGTCATACCTTAACAAACCCAGATGTGGTATAATTTGTACGAGTTTTAAGACTGTGAAAAAGAGCGACTAGTATTTGTAGAAGATATTAGGTCGTCCCGAAAGTTTTGTCCGTTTTTTTCATCGCTCACTAAAATTCACAGAACACCAATCCATGGGCGGCTTAGGTACCATTTGATTCAGATTATTATACTCTTTCTTGTAGCTTTACTTGCTTTCTGATCTACGTTGTCTTTGCAATGTTATCGCCGTGGCTTTTTTGGCAGCTCAATGGTAACGCCAAATGTTTCCTGAATTTTGAAAATTTTCACCCTGATGTTTTCAAAGAGCACTGATAACCGCTATGTAGAGCAAACCTTTGGTTACATTGCACTCATTCCAGATTACATGGATGACGTTTGTCAAGTCCGTTATAATTATTTATTTAATAAAAACCGCGGCTTTTTGATTACGTTAACCCCCTAAAAAGTATCAAAAATTCAAAAAGCAGCTTTTTCAAAGCAAATCAAACTTGGTTACGTTGCATAAAGAATGGTTAATAAGAATCATGTTTTAGTTCGCAGAAATTTCAAAAGCTTTTATGTATTTGCTGCAGTTGCATGTTTCATGACTTTGCCAAAAATCAAGACCTTCAAAAAATTTATTTTTTGAAGCTAAAAGTAGCAGATATAGAGAACCCAAAAATATTGCCTTATAGTCCAAGAATTGCTCTATTTGATTTACACTTAATCATTTCCGAAACTCTGAAATGAAATTTTCAAAAATTAGCTAAACTTTGGGCACATGAAATTGACGGGTGGAGAATTTTGGCAGTTATCAAAAAAAGCATTGAAGATTTTGGTTCAAAAATGTGTCCACAAGAAAGAGAAGGAAAAGCTGCATCGAATTCACGTTGATTCTTATTCAGGTTTCTATTGCGCGTGGTTTTATAGTGGTTTGTAAAAACGGACAAAACTTTTGGGACAACCTAATATAATCCTCTTTACAATTCGCAAATATTTGAACTAATTGCCTCTAAAGTTAAACAGCTCTAAAATATTGGCTTTTGCTATTAAGTTGTCCCAAAGGTAACCTCAGAAAATTTAAGCTGTTTTTGCTTTACTAGTAGAATTAGGGTATCATTTGACGAGCAGCTCAAGCGTTGTATAAAATGACCACCAAGAGCGCGCCTAATCGCATTCCATGTAAAATTTGGAGCCAAAGTTAGAAAAAAATTTTTGTCACCTGAAAAATGGATTTTTGCGAAGAAGAACTCTACGACTTTCAACTTGGTCACTATACAGTAAACGTAGTAGTACTCAAATATGCCTTTAGTGGATTTTTCCCACCATAGAAAGCAAGAAAAAAGATATTCTAAAAATTGCAAACTTTGCCTTCAACCCCTCCCACATATGTCATTGTATACTACAGGGCCTTGCTAAGTGTAATATCAAAATTTACCCTTTTAGGTGCTCTTATATCCGAGAAATACGAAATTCTACGTGGGAAACCTACAATCAAAATAGTTTTTGAAATTTTCAAAAATTTGAAGGGTCATGGGCCAGCAAAAATGATCTCAAAAAATTTTTCAGAGCGGGACTAATGCCACGCACTTTCACTAGAAAGAAAATTTCGTCCCCCCCCCCCTCCCCCGGTCGAAAATCCTGCGACCGCCACTGATACATACCAAGTTGGAAGTCCGTAGGAATTTTTGGACAGGAGATCCGATTTTCACGGTGGCTGAAAATTTCAAATCTGGCTCCAAATTTTGCCTGGACTACGACTTAGGTGGACCCTTGGTAGTCTTTCTATAGAGCTTGCTACGCTCTATAACGGTACCCTAATCTGTTAGGAAGACAGAAACAGCTCAATTTATTTCCAAATGAAGTTTACTTTTGGAACAATCTAATAAATCGCCTGCGTCTTTGCTATCACGATAAATTACGTCCGGTTTTTCTGTCTATGCTTAATTTTGCGATAAAAGCAAGCAGTTATTATGTAAGGGTCCTTGGATCTCTAGACAAGTAGTGAAGATGTGTGAACCAAGATGCTCATATAAAATATCTCAGCAAATGATTTCGGCAAGCAGAATCATAGCTTTTTGATGCATATTGTCGCAAATGCAAAGTTATAAGAATCCAATCCTTAGAAAAAGATAAAGAAATTTTTGGGAGTACGCAAAACGAAAGTATCGTATGCGTAACCATCGATGTGTTTTCTTCTGTGTCATACAAACTCTTCGTGTTAAGTAATAAATCTTACAGCTTTTGACTTATGTTCCAATTCTTCTTTCTGCGCAATAGATCTAATTTCCGACATCTGAAAAAAATGAAACAAGAGTGTTAATAGACTGTGTATGCTTCATTGTAAAGCAAAAAAGGGTAATGTGGAATTTTCAAGGCATTTGGTTTTAAAGAATTGTTAGGAATAGGAGTTGATTATTTTTAGAAACGATATGACTATAATACCTCTTTATTGATGATAGTCTACGACATTGTGGAATCAGGAGTTTTGGGAGCATTGTACGCCATACTTTGCTATATTGTATGGAAAAAGTGGAATGCTGTACACAGTTCTGATAAGTTTCAAAAACAGGTGTGTTTGCATATATGCTCATGTTCGAGCACACGCTCAGAAAAGTGATGAAACAACAAATGAAGTAAAACACAGGCACTGAGTGAGGAAAATGAATTTGCGGAAAAAGCTCTTTTTTTCTTGACAGCAAAAAGTAAACACTCCGCAACCTGTCCTCTTGTTTGAACATTTGATGGTTTTTTACAGCTGCTCATACAAGTAATCTTAATCTGTTTACCAACAATATTGACCGGCCTGCTGTACGGTGCTGCAGAACTGTTCGTAGTTCCACGAAATGTCCTTATAGCAATAAACGTGATGTGGCAGCTCAGCCATGGTAAATTTGTCCTTAATCAATTTAAAGGCAGCACTCACATGCTAACAAGGGATTAGTCAAAATTCGAAGTGGCCAATCCCAACAAGGTGTATACCGTTGAACAACTCCATAAAGGGCTGGTTACATATCCGCCTTCATTATCTGCTTCTCGGTCTCTTACACGAAGTTATGGCCCTCATTCCGACGTGTGGCCGCATCATAAGTACTCGTTGCCACAAGTAATAGCAGAGGTAGACTCGTAGTGTAGTGGTGAGTGTGCAGACTCATAGGACAAGCTGCCATTTTTGTTTGCAATTTCGATTTACTTTGCTCGCTACTCTTTGGCGACCCATTCCTAATATCTATATTGCTTGCGCGAAGTCCTTGACGCGTTAAAAAGGTAATTGAAAATATAGAGACTTCAAAAACTTATATTTTTTATCGTACAAACTCTCTTGAGATAAAAATATTGATGAATAGGGGTGCAAGAACGAACAGCAAGCAGCAAGAAAGGTGGAGCTGAAACTGATAAACAGAAACCTAATCTTTGGTTTGATGCGATAGTTTCTTGAATTGTGATGAAGAACGTTTTTTATGTTGTGCGTACTGTGAAGCCCTCCTATGTTTTCCGCATTTTGTTTTTGCCTTCCATAAATGCTTATGTTGATTTTTACCCGAATTGAGTCGTACTCTCAAATTACACAAAAAATAAAGTTTTTGAAGTCTTTAGAAGTTAAATTACCTTTTTGACTGCGTTAGGGACTTCGCGCCAGCAATATAGTTATTGGAAAAGAATTGCAAAAGAGAAGCAAGCAAAAGGAGTCGAACTTGCAAGCAGAAACGACAGCTCGTTCTATGAGTCTGCAAACTTACTACTGCGCTACGAGTCCACCTCCCGTAAAAGTTGCGGCAGCGAGCACTTATGATGCATGGCTGCACCACGTCGGAATCGAGGGCCATATCATCGTGTAGGAGACCGAGAAGCAGATAATGAAGGAGTATATGTGCCCAGCCGTTTGGAGTGTTCAACGAAGTGTTGGGACTGGCCACTTCGAATTTTGAGTATTTCCTTGTAAACGAACGAATTTATCAATTCATTTTCTTTTCCAGGTTTACATGGAGTTGTTTACCTTTGCTACAACACGCGAATTCGAGCAGAAGTCGTCGCAATGTTCGTTGCACGCCGAAAAGCCGCTCCTATTTGCAATTTTCCAGTCATAAAAAATCGGTGTCGTTTTCAAATCTCAACTTTCTGAATGGCATCTGGATTCATACATTTGAGATCTTTAAGCTCAATGTGATAATTTTTATTATATCAGAATGAACCTCACTTTATTGCAATGCGCCTTTCAATGGGGATGTTGAATGACCAGAAATAATTACTGCAAGAGTGAGAATAATGCGATGAAATCAATACAAATTGAGTTCATAGTCTGTATAATGACTTGGTCTTGTTTGCGCATTTAGAAGTATCGAAGTAATTGAAGGAAATAATAGAAGAAAAATTCTACGGGCGCTATTCGGCTATCCGGGCCCCAAAATTTTTTGGCATGGATTTCGCTCAAACTTGGCCCAAAGGGGTTATCTGACATGCTGATCACGAATATCACCTTTTCTCCCCAGGAAAATGCCTCCCTTCAGGGTTACGGTAGGCATACGGTAGGGGGGTCAAAATCGTAGATTCAGCTGAAACTTGGCCCAGGGGGTTATTCGGCCCGCTGACGCCGAATATCACATTGGTTTTCTACCGTAGCGTCATTTTCTCGCGTTACGGTGGGTTTACGGTAGGGGGTCAAAATCTCAAAATTCGCTATAATTCGCAGGGGTTATCTGACATGCTGATCACGAATGTCACACTTTCTCCGCACGAAAAAAGCCTCTCTGCATGGTTACGGTAGGTTTACGGTAGGGGTCAGAATCACAAATCGGCAAATGTATCTCCCCCCCGTGCTTTGCTTAGGCAAAAGCCGTAGCAGGGTGTGTAGCGCGCGGCGGTGGTCGTGTGTGCAAAGCTTCACAATCGTCCGAATCATCGTACACTCGTTTCAGGCAGAACTATGCTTTACACCCGTTACCGTGTAGCTATCGTAACCCGAGAAAATGACGCTATGGTTCAAAGCCAATGTGATATTTGGCATCAACGGGCCGAATAACCCCTCTAGGCCAAGTTTCGGGCAAGTCCGTGATTTTGACCCTCTATCGTAGTCCTACCGTAACTCCACCGGATGGCACTGTCGCACAAGATAAACATCATATTCGTGTTCAGCGTGCCAAATAACCCCTCTAAATGAAGTTTCGGGCAAATCCGTGATTTTGACCCAGTACCGTATACCTACCATAACCTGTAACCCTGCAGGGAGGCATTTTCATGCGGAGAAAAGGTGATATTCGTGATCAGCATGTCAGATAACCCCTTTGGACCGATTTCGAGCGAAATCCATGTCAAAAAATTTTTGGGGCCCGGATAGCCGAATAGCGCCGCTTTTTTTTTAATCAAAAATATTATGCTTATGAGCGGCCGTCATTCACAAAAGAGTCAAAGACATTTCAAGACGAAAAAATGATGTTTATTTCCTCTTTGAAGCTTTAATGTTGCTCTTGAAAAATTTCGTGCTTTCTTTGATTGAACACCATTTTCCTTGATCAAAACCAAAAACTGCACAGGATCTTACACAATAAAGCAGATTTTCATCTTTTTCGTAGAAGTTTCGTTTTGTGTTCATTTCTTCGATCTCGAGAAATGCTAGATTTGACTTGCTTTGCTCAAATGCATTCTTTCAATTGAAGAACTAGCAAACATCATTTTGTTGAAAGCTATTCTTTTGCTGAAGGTCAGCGTAATTGCTAGAAAGAGGATGAAGAGGGTATCGGAAATGCTTACAAGCAGTTTTCCGCATGGCTTGGCGTAAAAAAGCAGATGACATTGAAACGATCGGATGAAGTAAAGTTGGTATGCACTAGTTTTTACTTGCACAATTCAATTCTACCAACTTCCTAGAAAAAAAACTGTTGACAGTATTATAACGACGAAGCAATACTTTTGTCAATTTGCGGTTGCTCGTCGCTGAACAAGGCCAATCGCAAATGCCGCCGTTGACGTGAGCTGCTTGCAAAGACAAAAGTCGACATATTTGGCCGGTAGTGTACTGCCGCAAAGGCTAATTGTGTTGTCATTTGCACGGTGCATATAATTAATCTTCGTGCTTGCTAAAGCGTTTGCCGCTCCGCAAGTCAACTTTGCCGTTAACGTATAGATTCGCATAGTTGCAACATTGAGCAAATGAATCCAATTATACTCAAATAAACGATCTAGCCTTTACATGGATAGCACAGCATTTGGCAAGATGACTAAAAGATCGTAATATAGCTCGAGGTAAAGAAGCAGCCGAGGTTTGAAAAATATATCGAGTAAGTTCAATCTTTGCAGTAGGCGTCTTTCATAGCATGATGTTGGTTGAGAAATGTTTACGTCCAGTGCCTTATGGTTGCGCGCAAATTAATTGTTTGCCGTCATCCGGAAGATCTAAGTATCTGTTTATATGCGGCCACAACATATGAATTTTATTTTGTAGCATGCATGCAGACCGCGGCACAGTCGAAAAAAGGGCAAGCTGTAAGTCTTTTCTGGAAGGAACCGCAAGATGAAATTTTTGCGGTTTGCGGAGTGGAGAAGGGTCGCAAGCTGCACTTAATGCATGTAGGGTGCGCGCTCTACACCAGATAAGCAAAACGCAATGTATGAGAAAATTGCATATACAGAGCGTTCCAAAAAAGTGCACACTGGCTCCCTCTACTTCGCACAGCATTCTTTTCAATATTTACCTGCAAAACGATATATAATTAACCCATTTGCCATCCTTGTCAGGCCCTGCGTTGAAGAAAATTTACGTGAATATATCATCCGTAGACGCTAAAAACGCAGAGATACATCCAGAAATTACGAAAGTGGTTTGTTGAGGCTTTTGCATATTTCTATCAGAGAATTGACCAGAAAGAATGACCGAAAAGCTTTAAGGCGCATGTAATAATTGTACTTGCACAAAGATAAACGAAAGATCCTCTGAGTTTGCACTGATTCTGTGGCATGACGCTTGGCTAAAATTTACTTTTTTTTTCTGTTGGCCCATTCTTTTACAAAGAAGTTTTCTGCTGGACGCTACAGCTTAGCCACAAAATTTTATGAAATGAAATCTTTCAATCTGTGACTATATAGTTTGCGTCAAGATTTCGGAAATATATTTGAACGCGGGTATGTTTATAGAGCTAATAGTTTTGTTAAATAGTGACTGCAGTGCTCAATTTCTGTGACAGTTTTTGAAAATCATCCGTGGGTTGAACTCGGTCACATGGTTATCGAATATATCGGTAGACTAATAGTGCCAAATTTAAGAAAATAGAAAATATGCCGTTTTTGCTGTTTTCTTGGAATTATTAGAATTGTCAATTGTGCATCAGAGTGACTCAGTAGTGCGTAGCGAGCCCCCCCCCCCCCCTCTGAGAATGGGTCGCGAAATTTTTGGAAGTGACTTACATGAGTTATAGTAATGTGCAAGTGACTTGTTTATACCTGTAAATAATTATAATTTTTTGAATTTTTGAAAACTTGATTTAGCCTTACGAAAAAATTTTTCGAGGGCTGCCGCCACGTCCCCCGTTTCTGAAATCTCGAAATTAGAGGCCAGCATAAATTTTGGGAATCACACCAAAATTTCTTGGAGTGGGTGGCTGATGCCACGCACCTTCATCGCCCCTCCCAACGGAAATCAAACGTACGTCACTAGAGTCGCTGTATCCTCGCTCGTTGCAATAATGTCTTCGACTGCCCTACAGCATAGACATGGATATAGTGAACTTTAGGAACACCCTAACAAGGGAACCTGCGTCATAATGAGGAAAAAGTTTGATAAAAGAAGCTATCATACAATTTGGGGACTCTATTGTCTGCGAAGGACACTCTTTTGCACAAACTGTTAAGCACTTCAGTTTTGTCGTGATACTGTTCGGGACAGCTCCATATAGCGTTATCATCAAAAAGTAACTTGCTAGTAGCTTGCTAGTGCTCATCAAATTCTCAGATACTGCTGTGTGTGCATGGTCCTGCTTTACATGTTGCTCTCAACAACCCCACATTCTTCGGCACTCACATGTAAGATTTACCTATAATGAAGTCAAAGATCAATACCAACGTAGAGCCGAAATTTTATTTCGTGCTCGCTCCAGCTTTTTAAATAGTAATCGTCTGTAATGAGTGATGGTTAGCGCCACTTAGCGTTTCTCTAAGCTTCGTGACATGCGTGGTAACGTGAGTTGTGTGAGAATGCTATATGAAGGAGAGGGCTTTTGAGGCTGCGTTCATACTGATCCAGAAGCTCGGAAACAGTTTCAGCACAACGTTTCAATTGAGCACTGTGTTGGAACTGTTCCCGAACCTCCGGATTAGTATAAATGCAACCTAAGCAATTCTTCCGTTGCAAAAGGTAAATTTTCAAAGCAAAAAATCGCCAGAAGGTTTCTGCGAGCATGTTCGTCTCGCTTGTGTGATCTAGTAATGTGTGCTTGACTGTGATGATTGGAGTACCCATTTCAAAAACCGATATTCTGAAGGACGGCTTTTCGACATGACTAGCTACTTAAAGCTAACTTACAAGGAATGGTGACCGTGGCCTTCTGAAATAAAACATAAACCATTAAATGCATCTTGAAGGTCTGATTCCGAATCTGTTTCCATTACCTGCTGTGCGCTATTCTAAAAGAAGTTATGAACATTTCTTGTCATTGAAATTTGCACGGTTTTTGATGCAGGATTCACCAATATCGTCAGCATGTTCGCTTACGCATTACAAAAGAGCGTGTAGTAAAGTAAAGCTTCACGTTAAGTTCAGGAAAACTGTCATTAATACATTAGAGCCTAAAAAGCCTAGATACTGACGATTTTGACTTCCTGAATCTCGCAAAATCAATGTGGAAGAAAGTGCATAACTTCGTTCAGCGAGTCGCACAGCAGATAAAGAACATAGATTTAGAATCAGCGCTTTAAGTCGCACTTACTGGTATACATCATACTGCAAAAGGCCACGGTTACCAAGTATCCCTCCCTCGTTAGCTCTCATCGCTTTTGGATCACCAACTTTAATGAGCTTGACGGACGTGTCCGAATGTATACCCTGTAGCAATCTTCTCGCTTTGGATATTCTCTTTTGCATGGTTCGCGATGACATAGTTAGAAAGTTTGCTTTGCACCACGCTTTTGGGTTGACGATGCATTTAAGCCAAGGATTCTTCGTCGTTTCTGGTGCTGCAAATTAGCTTCAGAAAATTTACAAACAGGTAAAAATCATTGCGCCCTATGCTCAGCCGCGTCAAGTATGCTCCAAATCAATTTTTTCATCTCAAGCTAAAGCCATAGGGTAGACTGGGGAGACTGGCTGCGCACACTAAGTACTTCGCGTAAACTGCGTATCGCGCGCAGTCTGATCCAACCCCGGATTCAGTCATACTATATTTCCTTCTTTCTAGAAATCTGTAAATCTCCTATAAGGGCATCTCAGGTACATCTAGTTAGTTAACGCACTGGACTTTTGCTTTTTTATAAAGATAGTTATTGAACATGACAAACAGTAAAAAACTGCAAGCGCTGATAGTCACAGCATCTTGCCTAACACTTAGACAATTTTCAGGGCGGTTAGACGCAAAATAAGTTTTGTGCAGAATTTTATTGTGTAAATCTAAATTTTCCTGCATCAAAAAAAATGCTCTTCCAATAATTTCCTACTGCAGCAAAGTTCTGCTAGAGCATTCTTGTTCAGATATGTTCATATTCTCGTATCAAATTACAACGACCTACCATAACAGATATATTTCGTAACTACATGCTTACTTAATTTGAACAATGTACACATAATTTTCAATAAGCGTCAAAATTGTGACCTGTTGCTGTATTCATCAACAACCTTGGGGTGAAATAGACCTCAAGAGCGCACACCCGAACGCTTAATTAATTGCCCATATCCCAAGGTACGTAATAATACAACCTAAAGTCATTAGTCTGTCTTCAACAAACCTCGACTGAAATTTCTCTTAAAATGTTGCAAATGCACTGGCTCAAAGTATGTTTCACTTACCTTGAGATTTATGCAATTGACTGGGCTCGTTGATGAACACGGTCAACGGACAACGCAAGCCTGGAGTCCGCTTTACATAAGTAAATCGCTTTGAGTAAAATAAAATTAAATTAGTAAAATTAGTAAGTTAGTAAAATTCAAGTAGCAAAAATATAGCCTTGATTATAAGCTTAGATCGTAAGACTGCACCGGAACATGTTTGTATTTAGGCATTACGCTAATAGTCAACAGTTGCGGCAGTTTACTACTATGATTGCTCAACGATATCCTTTGCTTCACTTTGCAAGCTAGTATTTCATCACACGCTATCACGAAAAGTTCGAGCTGTTTCTTTATAGATTGCGTTATGTCCCAGACAAAGTTTGATTTCGCCTGCTTCGCCTAAAGACCTCATTTTATACAAGCAGCAGTCGAAAAGGCTAATTCAAAACCAGTTAAATAGCCACCAGTTCAAGTCCTTGCAGTCCTTCAATGTTGAGAATAAGCTTCCACATAAGGCAGCAGCAAGTTGTAGGTTTGATTTGTAACGTACAGCATTCGCGAGCGTAGATTTGCAGTATAGAGAGTAATGGCCTTTCAAATACTCTTATTTGCTAAAATAATCTGAGGAATTGGCATGCAGCGTGTAATCAAGATGATTTCAACAGCTTAGCAGATTGTTCGCCTTTTAGAGCACATGCGTATGCTTGTAAAAGACATACCTTGTAACAGATAACTTTTCTAGCAAAAGAAAAGACATGCTTTCGGCATTTTTTATCGAAGCAATTGATTATGGCTCGCATGTGAGAGTAAAGCGATGGATGACGCTTTGACCCCCACATTTCAAATTCAACTTCATTATCTGCTGTGTGACCCTCTGAACGAAGTCATAGACTTTTTCTACACCAATTTCACAAGATCTAGCCAGTAAGAAGCGTCAGTACCCAGGCTTTTCTAAACTCGAATATACTGGAGACACTTTTCCGGAATATGTAAACCTTATTTTTTATTGAGACGGTCTTATGCAGTGCGTGAGTCACCATTACAACAATATTAGTGAATCCCGTCTTAGAACAGTGCAAATTTTGGTAAAAGAAATGTTTACAGCTTCTTTTGGAAAAGCACGCAGCAGATACCGAAGGCAGATTTGGATTCAACGCTTCAAGATGCAGTGATGGTATTGTGTCTTTCCCGTGTAAGATTTGTTTGAGAGAGCTCCCTATCAAGAAAGTTTCTCTGAACTTTTAAGCTTGATCTTATATATAAAGCTGAATGTCTGTTTGTATGTATGTATGTATGTCTGTATGTACGTATGTTCCGAATAGAAAATTCCATTTCTGAACCGATCGGGACCAAACTTGGCACACATACACTTCGGGCCCCGGCGGGTGTCATAGGCTACTTTTTGTATCGATCGATATCGATTTTATCGATTTTTTGCAAAATTTGAGCTACGGGGCTGGGAGTTGGCACAGGGGGGTAAGTGAGCATGCTAATCACCCCCGTGGGGGTGATCAGCATGCTCGATTACACCCCTCTGCCAAATTTCAGCCCCCTAGCTCAAATTTTGCAAAAAATCGATAAAATCGATAAAAGTAATGCACGGTTTCGAAAACTAATATTGTATTCGTAATCGGCATGCTCGATTACACCCCTCTGCCAACTCCCAGCCCCGTAGCTCAAATTTTGCAAAAAATCGATAAAGTCGACATCGATCGATAACGAAAAGTGGACTGTGACACCCGCCGGGGCCCGAAGGGTATGTATGCCAAGTTTGGTCCGGATCGGTTAAGAAATGGAATTTTCTATTCGGAACATACGGCGGAGCCGGGTAAGCCAGCTAGTGTTATATATAGCAACCAGACCGAAGTGCCGCTTCGCGGCACTTCGGTCTGGTCGTGTGTGAAGTGGGATGTGCGTGGAAGTTTGGCACATTGTCTCTTCTTACAGTTAGTCAAAAAGTGGGTACCTGCAAACATCTGTTAATAGCGAAAACGGAAGTAAGTAAAATTTCTATAGATTTTCCATGTTGATTTGAATGAAATATATAGCAGAGCTTTTCTTATCTACCCAAATGTTTGGCATATGAGAGATTTACAGCTTTTGCAAAACATTAGCCTGTTGGATCTAAAATAGCCAAATCTGCTGAGATTGTGCAGCTTGGACTAAAAGTATGCCATGCAAGTCATCTGGAAAACTTTTTGGAATAAATTGAAAGCTTTTCTGTCATACTGCGCTGCAACCCCCCCCCCCTTCTGTTTTCAACCCCCCCCCCCCTGCCCTGAAGGCTTATCAGCATAAGCATATTTTGCTTTCTTTCTGAAAAGTTTTTTTAAAAATTTTTCACGTTTTCCTAGTTCCTTACCTCTTCAAAATGTGCCACGCTAATCATGTTCTTGAGGTTTTCAGATTAGATTTTTGTCAAAACCTATGCATACCCAGCGAGAGTAATCTCAACCTTCCAACCATTTTCCGCTTTTCTATTAATTATTTTTTTCCAAATGAATGTTTTTCGAAAAACCGTGCGCAAAGGTCTACGGCCCCTTTGAGATCAGAGAAAAATCTGGCACTCATTCCTTCTTGAAAATGTCTGAATGTCCCTAAATTTATCAATACGTAAATTTAGCAATATTAAAGGTTTGCGCCATATTTTGCTAGTTTCGTTTACCTTTAGACTACATCTCAGGCTGCGTTCATACTGATTCTCATGTTCTGGAACTGTTCCCGCACAGTTCTCGCACTGTGCTGAAACTGTGCGGGAACTGTGCGGGAACAGTTCCAGAACTGTGCTGCATGCGCTGCAGCCGCCCCGCACCGTTTTGAACGGCGGGAGTTGGAGAATTTTGACCGTTCTCAACGGTTTTTCTTCCAGATTTCGCTCATTTTGGCCTTAATCCTCCACCCCGCTTCCCTTTTTGATCAGCAGCACTGCGAACTCGAAGCGGGGTTGAAGAATGAGCGCTTTTCTGCGCCGTGTATTCGGAAAGATGGGCTATCGTGCGATTGTTCATTCTGTCTTCTTGTTTTTTGCTCAAAACTACTTCATTTGTTCCAGGAAGCGGCTGCCCAGTTTCCATAGCCATCTGCCACAAATTAGGGAGTAGGAGAAATCCTGAAATTGCATGAATTGGGACTTGTCTCTTTTTTTCATGATTTTGGGCGTTCTTAGCCTTGTTCGTTTTTCCATGTCGTTGCTTCTCCGTTCTTTCTTCTACCCCGCTTCTCCTAGTGATGAGAAAAGCTGTGAATTTGAAGCGGGGTTGAGGATTGAACGCTGTTCTGCTCCATGTATCCGGGAATATGGGCCTTCGTGCGCTCGTCCATTCTCTCATCGCTATTTTTGTTCAGACCTACTTCATGTGTTCTAGAGACTTGTCTATTTCAATCTTAAGACGATGCGAGACTACGCAGCGACTTGTTAGTACACATGAAGTAGGTCTGAACAAAAATAGCGATGAGAGAATGGACGAGCGCACGAAGGCCCATATTCCCGAATACACGGCGCAGAAAAGCGCTCATTCTTCAACCCCGCTTCGAGTTCGCAGTGCTGCTGATCAAAAAGGGAAGCGGGGTGGAGGATTAAGGCCAAAATGAGCGAAATCTGGAAGAAAAACCGTTGAGAACGGTCAAAATTCTCCAACTCCCGCCGTTCAAAACGGTGCGGGGCGGCTGCAGCGCATGCAGCACAGTTCTGGAACTGTTCCCGCACAGTTCCCGCACAGTTCCCGCACAGTTTCAGCACAGTGCGAGAACTGTGCGGGAACAGTTCCAGAACATGGGAATCAGTATGAACGCAGCCTCAAAGACTACTCTTGAGCTTTCCATGTCAGGACCGCTCAAAGCTTCGATCTCTGATTTGCTTGAAAACGTGCGTATATCTTTTCCTTTGCTGGAGTCAAAGTGCAAATCTCCCTAAGTTATCCTATTCTCCCCCCCCCCCCCCTCCCTTCTTTCGTATCAACTTTTTTTGTGGCATTTCAAACCATATTTTTCGTATTTGCAGCATTGGAGGCTCTATCTTGCTTTCCTTCAGCTCACAATGATTTTTGTACCTCATCCAATATGCTTTCTATATTTTGACTGATGTCAAAAGCAAAACCTTGCTAGCGGAAGCTACCCGGGCTCGCGTTGCTGCTCGCTATTGCGATATTGTAATTTAATGCATAACGAAAACAGCTGGGTAATCTTCTCCCTTCCCAGTTTAGCTTGTCTAGCAAGTCATTTTGCTGGTTAGCCTTCTCAATCAACAACATCTAAGACAGGTGCCACTGTCATCATGAGCCACGGCTCGGTGCATCTGCACCGACACATAACGACAAAGTTGTTGACATCCGATTCGCGACCACGAAGGGGGGGGGGTATCTTACATGCATGAGTCATCTCTAGCGCTTTATTATAGAGAGATACCAAAGCTTTTAGCTAAACATGTACTTTATACAAAACTAGATTTTTGTTGTAAAATACTTTGCCTAATATTTTATTGGATGGAAATCAAATGAAAAGACGAAAAGAGGCTATAGGAAACTTGAGGTAATAGCAAGTTCAAATTTGTGCTTTTATCGAGCAGTATCGCTAAGACAAGCGGTGCATTAAGAGATCACTTTCTGTTTAACGAAGTTTCAGGGTAAATTCAATCTTGCTCTATGCTAGACTTAAACTTTCTCTGATCAGCCACGTTTGTGAAAACGGATAGTCGCTTTCGGGGTAAGATCTGCTTTTAGGTCACGCGGTCAAACTTGTGAAAACTTCAAAAAAACATTCTGCAGGTAAGAAATTGCAGAATTGGCGTCATAACCAATTCGTCGACATAAACATTATCTCGTGGCCAATTCGACTAAACCACTCTGACCAAAGAGTTATTATTATGAATTAACGCTTTTTGCATGAAAGCTCAACGTACTTTGTTTTACATGCGATTGCTGCATGCTCTCTCTCAACTTCGATAATTCTAATCTGTGTCTGCAAGTTATATGGTGCTCCCACAATTACTTTCATAGATGTTTTACTTGCCTTTTATGTTGCATCACTTTTTGCCTATTCTTATTTTTCGAGAGTTTTTCAACATATGTTTAGTCTAAATGATTTAGAGAATGCAGCTGTTCTACCCACACTTACCATGGGTAATTGATAACGCCGAATACAATTGTAGCATACGTTCCCTCTCCGAGTGGCAAAGCAGAGGATCAGTGAATTTTTTCCAAGGGGTATACTTCACTACAGCGGGATCTGTATTTGTGGTAATTTCAAAATAATAATTTCATATAACTTTGAACCGCGCGCGTTTTTTGTTTCGCATACCGTGTTTGCAACATTGGCAAGCACTTTGCGATTCTATCTTCCTTAGTGCTCGTAGTCAGTTGTGATCAGAATACATATGTATATATATATCAGTGGCGTACCCAGGATTTCGGCTCGGGGGGGGGCAACAAAAAAATTTTTTTTTCAAAGAAGGTGCGTGGCGTTAGCCACGCAATCCGAAAAAATTTTTGGGGTGTTTGTCAAAACTTTTGGCGGGTCCCCGACTCCAAAATTTTAAAAAAAGGGGGCGTGGCGTCAGCCACTCTCCCGAAAAAAATTTTTTATAAAGCTAAATTGAATTTTTAAAAAATTTTAAAAATTATTTTAATTACTGACAAGTATAAATAAATCTTCGGCACATTTTTATAACCCATATAAGTAACTTTCAAGATTTCGCGACCCATTCTCGGGGGGGGGGGCGCCCCTCTCCCTCTCCCCCCCTCGGTACGCCACTGATATATATATATATATAACAGTGTTGTTACCTAAGTAGTTGAACGCTAAGGATAGCGTCCTAGGTACAACGTACACCAATTCTCCCTCACAACGAATGCTTTAAATCTTATCTCTAGTTTTGATACACTTATAAGCGTAGGGTAAATTAATAACGTCCAACTGTACCTGAACGAAGTCGAGAACAAGATAAGCTCTAACCGTATGATATATAACAAATCTGAGTTGACATTCTATGTAAGCTCGAACTGTGAAAACTTTTAGGGTCTATACGTGTTGGCGTTAACTGGCATGTACCGTGGACGTTTGCTGAAAAATCCTTGCTACAAACTCATGTTTTTCAACGGTTTCATCGATCTTAGCGAGCTTGTTGAAACTTCGTACATAACATCCTACTTTCATTTTGTAGGTTTTCAATCGAACGTATTGCTTGCACGCTTTGGAAACACGTTTTAGACAGGCGCAGTATTCTGCTCCTCAATTGGACTAGGCTGGGCTGCTGGACACTTTGGTTTCTGTAAGTGTGAAGCATTTTGTGTGTGGCCGCGATTGTGTTTGCATGTGTGTATGTGTCCACACCGTTCCAGTCTAGACGATGGTGACGATAGTCTAGTCTGCCCCCCCCCCCCAATCCTTCCTTATGAGAAAATCTAAGATTTGCAAAAGACAACTCGGCAGAATAATGCGAAGGGAAATAACACTCGAATTTGTTCCAGATTTAAATAGCAATTAATGCTAAAAATGCACTGCCATAGAACAGCTATTGCAGCAGTCGCAAATTGCAGTATGCCAGAGCTTTTGTTCTAGCTGATCAGAAAAACGTGTGCTATTTGAGAAGATTTGCCTATGGTCATTACAAGCTTTTGCATTCAACGAGTGGTCACGACTGCGTAAATTGAAGTATAAGATCCATCATATTCAAAGTATACAACCAAAGACTTCTCAAACACAAACGTATAATGTTGCCAGGGAGTATTTGGACCAGTTATAGACAATACGTGGTTGAAGGAGAGTTCGCAAGAATTAAATTTGAAAATCAAGTTTGCTCGGCAATGCGTGCACTGCGACTTTGAGTTTTTGGTCACAAGTGCTTGTCATTTTCTTCTTGCCACACCTCTCAAAATCCTAGAAGTATACTGCAGTAGCTATTAATGTAAAGAGTATGCCTTCATTTTTTTAGGTCTTTGGTGTGGATCGACATTCAGCTGCATTGTTTTGGGGCTAAATAGAATAGTGGAAATGACTGAAGTTGGTCACCGATTTTACTTCATTTTCAGAGGTAACGTGTCCACGTTTCATTTCTCCATGATTTTCTTTTTTGTGAATGAAATTTTAAATTGAAATTCCATTCCTGCCTCCAGCTGTCCTAAAGGAATCGTATAGACTGTTGTGTCACAAAAGGCGTGTCGAATTCTTGTCCAAATTCTTTGTTAACTACTTGTTACTTGTTTTTGCATGTCACATCAGATTATGAGAATATTCCGTGGCAAAAGCTTGTAGCGCAGCGTCCTTGCGCATTATCAAGACCTTATAATAACGGGCTAAGGGTTGTTTACGTGTTTTTGTGTGTCTGTGTGTCCGTCTGTTACGAAATTCGTAGAGCGTGTCCTAGCCAGCGTTCTAAGCCCAAATTTTGCATAGCGCATGCTGCCTTCATGAAAGTCCAACATGCAAAAGCACGAGTACATTCATTGAGTGGATCCCTCAGAAATTGCGCGCCAAACAGATCCACCTGGCTTCTGTGCCACGAAATTGGGTCCGTATCACCACTTTTTGCAAAGTCGTAAGTGTGTTTGGTTAGCAAATGTGCAAACGATAGACTTTAGCCCAAAAAGTGGTCAAAAGTCTACTACAAAACGAAAACGGCGCCAAAAAGATTTGGTTGCGTAGATGGTCAATTTGCCAAAGTTCTAGCCAAGCATTTCAGAAGATTTTCGCACAGAGATGTAGCTCACGATTACTATTGCCTTTATGGTGACTACCAAGCCATGATAAATTCAAAAACTATCCAAATTTGCATTTATCTTCCTGCGAAAAGTTTCATCCACGCGAAATCAATGATTTCACGTGAAAAAACTTTCTAAAAGAGTAGTTGTTTACATCTCATTCGTGGTAATCGGCATAGCGCGGTGAGTTCCAGTGAGAAAATTTTACGAGCATGAGTAAAGCACATAGATAGTATAGCCAGTGAGAGCTTTTGCGAAGCAGAGGTGACGCGCTGGTGTTATTATAACGGGATAAAAGTTACTGGGAGCTGCGCAACGAATTCGTTGACCAAATGCTGACTATTCTGCTACGCACTGCTTAGAAATGCAGCCAAAAAAATTCTGTGCAAAGTAGGTAGCTAAGCACAATAACGAGTCGCACAGAAACTCATGCGATTAAGAAAATGAGCTGAAAAGTGTGGAGTTATGAGGAGATTTTTTCCATCTGATAGTTTTGATAGGTGTTATACTTATGCGATCAAAACCAAGCACGAGCATCATCTGGGTAGAGATGCAGTCCGAAAGACTGCTTATAATGCTATATCTGTTGGATACGCGATGCACATTCAGTCCGTTTCGATAAGAGTAAATCGCCAGTGTACGCCGAAAAACAGCAACAAGCGGTAAGCCTGATCGTAAGTCCTGCCCGCTAAGTTGCCACAATTACGCGACCTGGCGATCTAATAGCTGTGTACAGACTTAAGGTGCACGGCTCCCAGATTCATATGTGCGTAACCTTCAGGTTGTCGCTAACGTTTTGAGCTAGCAAAACAATGTGCGTTTGAGATCAAACATTGAAAAACGCCACACTGCCCTACTTAGGCAACAATCAGTGCAAAGGCGCAGACTTTTTCCTTTAGACAAGGAAAAATAACAAGTCGCACCAGGCAAATTGAAAGCCGATGTACATTATCAGGCGAGCCTTCAAACGTTGTTTCCAAAATTATTTGGAAGAACATCTTGAAAAAAAGTTAAAGGTGCTTAAATTTCACAACTTGCGGATTGCAAGTCACATAAGATTAGCGAAGAATCATACAAAACATAGGCTTTTTTTAAGAGGCTCTTGTTCCCCTATATATTAGATTGTCCCGAAAGTTTTGTTCGTTTTTTCAACCTATCATAAAAATACATGGAACAAAGATAGGGAAGCGCTCTAAGCACTGCCCGACGCAACTTCTCCTCCTCTTTCTAATTGCCAAACGCACATCCGATTACTCTTTTGTTCACTGAGATAAACGCCGAAATTTTGAACCCATGGTTTTTACTATGTCCAAGTTTGACATTTTTTCACAATCTTCATTTTCAACTTTTGGAAGACCTTTGATAGCTCTCAGATAAAGTAAGCAAAGGGCAATGCAATGCAATTATTTGGCATATCTAGCTGGCTTTTCAATATTTTTAAACATAATTTTTTCAAAAGTCTTCACTTTTGCGAAGTTCCAAAATACAGAAACGCCTCGAACACTAACAAATCATCGGATTTTGAAGCTTTCAAACACCGATTACGATTATTCACTATTTTTACGAAGCAAGAGCGTTTACCGCCTCGAAATATAAGATTTTGCATTTTACGTGTACACGCCGGGGTGGGGTCAAATTCAAGAATTATAAAAACTTTATCGCCAAAGACCCCGAAAATTGGAAAGAAAATACAGTTACTGGAAAGAGGAGGAAAAGCTGCATCGAATAACACCTCAGTTGTGCACTGTTTCATGATCTCTGGCTTTTGGCATTACCAAAGGGGAATTTGATAGCATCAGAAAAATAGTTCTAAAAAATTTTCAAGGCTGGTTATAGATGCCGCAAAATTGCATTATATTGCCCTTTGTTTGCTCTATCTAACTGTTGCCAAAGCTTTTCCGAAAGTCATAAATAAAGACTGTGAAAAATTGCCAAACTTGGACATAGTAAAAACCATGGGTTCGAAATTAAGTTTATCTCAGTGAACAAAAGATTAATCGGCATGGAAGCATGACAGTTAGAAAGAGAAGGAAAAGATGCGTCGGATAGTGCTTAGAGCGTTTCTTTATCTTCGTTCCACGCGTTTTTATGATAGGTTGAAAAAACGAACAAAACTTTCGGGACAACCTAATATTATATTTTGCATGAATTAATTTTCGTGGTTTAAGATCCGCTTTCCGAAACACATTGAAGCGGTTGAACGGCTTGTTTGAAAAATCAAAAAAGGTGCGCCTTGTACGCGTGAAATTAGGGTAGATCTTTTGCGTTAGTGTATAAAAGATGGATGTAGAGTAGGTTTCGGCTATCGGTTGCTCACAGTCTTCGGCAGAGCGATAGATGTAACTTTATCTTGTTCGTATAGAATTGCTTTTTTTATCGAGAGCAAATTTTTCTTTATTTCAAAAAGGCGAAAAATCAACTTGTATAGCTTCTATAGCCTTCTATCCATTTCTTTTTCAATCTGTTAGGTCGTTCGTATTTTTCGTGGTTCGTAGCGTTTTCATTTTCGTCCTCATGTCTTTGAAGAGCGGTTGATTTCCGGAAGGGTGCACATACCATTTTTAAGGGCTGATTATCTTCTTTAAAATATGCCTATTGATTCCGGTGAAGGCTGATTCACTCGTAGCTTCCAAAGATGGAGATCTTTAAAGGCAAAAGGGAATAAATTCGGCATTTGCGCATTCTTTCCATTAAAAAGCACTTTTGCACAGCTTTTTTTTTATCGATTATGGAACATGGCGCTTGCACATTAATATGAGACAAAAAATGATAAGTTGTTACGAAAAATTAGGGGCTGGGCAGGATGTCCCTGAACAAGACTTTTCGGATGAGAAGCAGGACGTCCTGCACTGAAAATTGCTGTGCAAGTAGGCAGTAATCATCCATACCGTAGCAACCCAACTGCGCCGTGTAAACCAGGTCCTATCCCAGAAAAAGCCTAACAGACAGATTCAGTGAAATTTTCTCCATGACGAAACATAGCCGCATACGGCAAACGTCGTCAAAACTGTCCTGCGCGACTTGACTCTTCAAATCTCGTTCTATCACATTATCATTTCTCCGCTCTCTAACGAACGTTATAAAAGGTGCATGTCGCGACCTCAGTAAGTAGTTTGAGAGCTGGTTAGAGGACTTTTTTGGACCCGGCGCCTGCCGTTTAAAAAATTGAGATTACGAAGCTAACAAGAATGTGCCAAAAGGTCGTGCGCTATAACGAGGAGTATAAATCTGATTGATTTTTACAATAAGCTGATGATTTTATCGGTTTATGCGAACTTTTGGAACTAGCTAATATCCACATTAATCGCAATCCCTTTCAAACTTTTCTTTACTAGCGCTTTAGACTGAAGGGTTGTTCGCTAAGATGAGGCTAGATCTAGTAGTTACGAAGGTTGATTGGCATAGGTTTTTGGACGAAAATTGTTGCCGCTGGTTTTGTGCATTGGTCTAACGTAGGATGAAAGTTTTCGCAAACCGCGCAATGTGCGAGCAATTATGCGTAAGATGTACCATTTGATTCAACTGGCTTGGCTTCGGCAAGGCGGGGCTTCGTGACCTAATTAAGGCTACTTGTGACCAGAGAGCACTCGCGCGAGAGAGACGCAGGTGCGTCGCGGGCGCGACCGACCTTAATTACGTCAAAAATCCCGCCTTCCTAAACCCAAGCCACTTGAATCAAAGTTAACCAGTATTAGTAAGTTAAAGGTCGGCGATCGTTAATCTCCTCAACATGAAGAGCAGGTTTTGCAGGCAAGCTGATCTACATGTGGATATCTGTTTCCTTATTACTTATCGTTGGTAGCGCTTTCATTATTCGACCAGTACCATTCAATACAGTAGTGTCAGCATACATCAGTGACCCTGTCATAGTGGATGACCCAAAGATTAAGGTATGTGCTAACTGCCAGATGCTCAGTTTCGTCGGCTTTAGAGTTACTATCAATTATACACAAAATGTCTTTAATCCTTTCTACGATAATTACACATCAACTCCAATAAGTTTTCGCAATGTGCAATCAAAATTTGCTTTCATACACATTCTTAACTATTTCCACATTTATTTTCTGTACTCCACAGTTTTTTGGTTTACCCTATTTTCAGGTGTATAAGCCGCACCCTTTTCAGTCTAAAGGCGAACATGCTAAAAGACTGACTGTCATCATGGAGCGCGTTAAGTGAGAGCAGTATGCGATAAGGCGACTGCTTCGCGAGACATATGCGCGGCGGCACGCCTGTGTCTCCTCGCGTTCAGAGCAAAAAGGGTGCGGCTTATAGATTTGAAAATAGGGTAGTTTACACAACCAATCTTAATTTGCACATGCCAAATTTTATTTATGCTTATTTTTCTGCAAAAATGTGAGCCACTACAAATAAAAAAACAATCGTGCTTCATTTTACTTCGAAACGGGCGACGTACTCAAGTCTCACGAATACAGTCCAAACAGCGCCAATTGCATCGACAACGAAGAGAGTACAACTTCGATAAACTGAATTGATGCGAAGTGATGACGTAGTGTATCATAGATGCTCACGTTTAAGTGTCATTGTAACAAAGTGCTTGTCGGAAGTTGGGCAGGGCACATAATAAGTTTTCGGACATACAAAGGCAGCAATATATTAGGTTGGTTGTCCCGAAAGTTTTGTCCGTTTTTTCAACCTATCATAAAAATGCGTGGAACGAAGATAGGGAAACGCTCTAAGCACTATCCGACGCATCTTTTCCTTCTCTTTCTAACTGTCATGCCTTCACTGAGATAAACGCCGAAATTTCGAACCCATGGTTTTTACTATGTCCAAGCTTGGCAATTTTTCACAATCTTTATTTCTGACTTTTGAAAAAGCTTTTGCAACAGTTAGATAGAGCAAACAAAGGGCAATACAATGCAATTTTGCGGCATTTATAGCCAGCCTTGAAAATTTTTTAGAATTATTTTTCTGATGCTAACAATTTCCACTTTTGGTGATGCCAAAAGCCAGATATCGTGAAACGGCGCGCAAATAAGGTGTTGTTCGATGCAGCTTTTCCTCCTCTTTCCAGTGAGTGTATTTTCTCTCCAATTTGCGGGGTCCTTGGCGATAAAATTTTCATAATTCTTGAATTTCATCCCACCCCAGCGTGTACACGTAAAAGTGCAAAATCATATATTTCGAGGCGGTAAACGCTCATTTGCTTCATAAAAATAGTAAATAATCGTAATCGGTTCTTGAAAGCTTCAAAATCAGATGATTTGTTAGTGTTCGAGGCGTTTCTGTTGGAACTTCGCAAAAGTGAAGACTTTTGAAAAAATTATCTTTAAAAATATTGAAAAGCCAGCTAGATATGCCAAATAATTGCATTGCATTGCCCTTTGCTTACTCTATCTGAGGGCTTTCAAAGGTCTTCCAAAAATTGAAAATGAAGATTGTGAAAAATTGTCAAACTTGGACATAGTAAAAACCATGAGTTCGAAATTTCGGCGTTTATTTCAGTGAGCAAAAGAGTAATCTGCCCAAGATTATGACATTTAGAAAGAGGAAAAAAAGATGCGTTGGGAAGTGCTTAGAGCGTTTCCCCATTTTTGTTTCACCTATTTTTATGATAGGTTGAAAAAACCGACAAAACATTCGGGACAACCTAATAGAGCTGTTCAGACTTTCAGCAAAAGTAATTTTTTTTTGAAATGAACAGTCTAGCAAGGTCTTACCACAGCCATTCTAAAAGAAAAATAATGCGCAATCTAACCCAGGTTCAACACCGAGTTGCAATTTAGTCGATATCATTGCATTCGTTTGCATCGCGGTGAACCTCTTCTCAAGAGTAGAAGCAGCGGAAAAGCGCGGGGAATCCGGCACGCCTAATGCAAGGCAACACTTAGCTTTCGTACAGTACTATGAGAAAAAACGCTAATACAAATTTCCATGCTTTGAGACCAAATGACCTAGCGTCAATATTGTGCGCTTACTTGAAAAGCAAGGTTACGAATATGTTGAGAACTGCTACAATTATGAACAACTGGCACTGTACATTGTGTACATCTTACCAATGTTTATATGTTCGTTACAATTTTTAAGAATTTTTTTCACCGTTAAATAAATTTTCAATTGAATAAGTGCATTGGCAAGACAGTCATGTAGAATGCATAAGAGTAGTAATATGATAGGATTTACGCACATGAAGACTTGAGGTTATCTGCTTTCTGTGATAACAGCGGCTCTAACCTGGTGTTTTTCAGATCTCAAAAATGTCTTTATCACAGTTGCTAATGTATTGATGCACAAGTCTTGAAAAATGATAGATGAATTTATTTAAAAAAAAAACTTCTAATAAGATTGTGCAGGGCGCCTCAAAAGCATGATTACACTGTCTGATCGTTAATATCTCTCTCCCCTAAAAGTCTTTTGCTTATCCTAACTACCATACAGTAGAGCTGGCTTCAACTTAGAAATGTATAGAGCGAATCATCGATTGCTCTTGATTACTGCAGGGTCACGGTAGGAACTTCAGATAGGGGTTTGGGCCATTAGCGGCCCTATTAAGCCAGCTCTACAAAACGGTACCCAAAGCTCCCCCAAAGACTTCATTACAAGAGAGGTAGCAACGATTAAACAGTGCACACATACTTTTGAGATATCCTGTATATTAAGTCTTCCTAAAGTAATTTCGCTTTTTTGGACGAGTGCCACATCCCTATAAAATTTTTGAAAAGATCATAGTCGCTCAGTACAGTTCTTCTTCCTTTTTCAAATGGTTATGATTGCATTGCAGTTTAATCAATGAGCTCTCAAACAGTTACCAAAAACTAGAAATTGTGGTGTTCAACGTGGTCAACTTTACTAATTCCCCAAATTTTGCCTCAATCACAAGAGTCCTAAATAACGGATAGATAGAGCAAATTCTGCAAGGTACAAAACACTTTTTTTCCTTTTCATAACTTGTCCCAATTTTTGAAAAAAAAATTTTCAAAACCATCTCAGAAACAAATGCATCAAATGCCAGTAAATGCGTTCGATGCTACAAAGTGATATAAGAGTTTATCAAAAAAACACTTCCACTAAGTAGTGGCGAAGGCAATAGAAGAGCGGTCTTGGCCAAGCCCTTTTAACAATACCCTGAGATTTACTTTCGTAGCTCTCGGTTTACTGACGTATTGGACGTCTTTTCTGAGTCTTGATGCGGTTTTTGATGGGATAGATTACTCATGCATTCGACGATTTCAAACTCTGAAGAAGGCGATTTCGCCGAAACATCAGTCGAATAAAACAACTACTAATCTCGGTGTGAAGCTCAAACAGTTCTCAAAGCATACCCTGAGAGATTTTTTGAACGTTTTGCCGCTCAAAATTATGTAAAAAGAACTTGACAGTCAGGCTTAGAAATATTTTTTGAAAAGCTAATTCAAGTTTCCAACTTAGCAAATTGACTTCTTGAATTAAATCAATCACTTGCAAGACTTCTAGCTTATCTAGGCTACTTGGAAAGCGTAAAACTCAAAAACACTTTGGTTGTTCTTATTGAACGGCTTGTGGCGTTGCGATATGCCAATACGACAATTTGGCAAAAAACTCCTAGAAAGCGCAATATTCTTATTTTACAAGAATCTAGAAATTAGGCTTATCTTGGAGGAGATAAACAGATTTTGGATATTTTCCTGTTGAATTTGTTAATCACTTTGGTAAATGCAAGTGAATATAAGAAAACTATGCTCTATGAGCAGTCAGACCGATGGTAGATTGTCCTAAATTTCTTTTAGGCAAAATATGACTACAACACCTCATTACTGATGACCATACACGGTTTTGTGGAAGGAGGAGTAATGGGAGGGCTCTACGCTGTTCTTTGCTACCTAGTGTGGAAGAAGTGGAATGCTTTGTACCGGTCCGAAAAGTTACAGAAACAGGTAGGGTAGATAATAAAAGGAAGTAGAGTTCTGAAGACCAACAGTGAGTGAACTCTAATCTCAAACGATCTATCAGCAGCAAACATTAGAAAATTTATTCCTTCCACTGATTGGCATAATTGGCTCCTCTCTCCTACAAGACCCTGTCAATATACTATGATATACTTGAGGTCATAAACCTTATTTTTGCATAACACATCTTGTTTCACCTCTATATGTTAGTCCTCCCATGTTCATTAGTACATCTTTCTGTAACAAATCTCTGCTCCTCTAATTAAGCTTTGCAAAAAAATCGACAAAATCGTCACTGATCAATAACAAATACCAGCTTATGATCCGCCTCGCCTCGACATGTCATGCGTGCAAAATTTTGTCCGGATCGGTCTAGAAATGTTTGTTTGGAGACACGCGTGCTCACACACATACACAGATATACCAACATGCAGACAAATAAAGATCCAGCTTCAAATTTGAGACCAGTTGCGCATGAGTGAAATGTATATCAGAAGTTACAAGCAGCGTCAAGCGTGGTGTGTGGCATGCACACATACATGGGGGGGGGGGGGGAGTCGTGTATGGGGGGGGGGGGGGAGGGAGTCGTGTAAAGGAATCAAGGATGGGGAGGGAGATAGCTTGTTATCGAGGTGACACTGATTTTGGCGATAACATGATATTTGTTAATAATATCAGATAGGCATGATACGAGATACTAACAAATAATGTCTTGGCCTACCTACCATCGCATGTGTAGAGTAATCCCTCTTCAGATAATTTCCGAAGTGTGGAGCAGAGAGAGCAAGAGCAAGCCGAAATCTTGTTCGTTCCATTTTTCGCTTTCAATATTTCAGGCTAAAAAAGATTAAACAGAGTCAAATCACTTTCGTTAAAATTACGAGGTTTAGGCTACTGAATGTAATCATTTTTGCCGCCTTCTCTCGCGATTCGTAGTAAAGCAGATTTAGCACGTTACTGTAACCCATATTTTGCAGTGTTTTCTATTCGCATAGGCAAGGTAAAACAATATATAGTATCTTTCTTTGGAGAAACGATTTTTGGACGACTTCTGCTTTGTAGAGGAGGACGTCTAGCAGTGGTATTATTAAAAAAAACACAGGTTGAATGCTTTAGAGGTTATGAGGTTATGAGGTTTATGAGGTTTGTTTACTGGTCGTGGGTTCCTATGCTGTCGCATCCGCAAAATGAGTTCATTTTAATGAGGAAGCAGACTTCAGTGGTTTTTTTTACTAAATAATGTGGATAAATAGAATTTTGATGAGTAATTAAATATGTTGTTTTGGCTCAGGATAAACAACATAAAAAAGATTCTATAGTTGTCTTCATGTAAAATGAGTGACATCTATGACATCTATGTTCTATATAAGTATTATATGGCAAAACATTATTGACATTCACCAGTCATTGAACTTGTTTGAAAACATAGAATTTTGGTACCACTTTGAAATAAGGGAAGGGTACCAACGTGGGGCAAACCGAAAAGAGATGCACACTAGACGCGCCCAAACGTTGATTCCAAATTTACTTTCCTTTCCTGCGAGACAGTTTTTCGAAAGAAGTTAGGAGCGTGAATACTCCAAATTTGTGACGTAAGAATAGCGAAAAGCTGTACAAAAACACCTAGAAGTGGAAAACCAGTCTCTAGCAAGCAAATGTACAAGTTGAAAGTGCAGCCAGTGAAAATCCGCACACGCGTTTTTATGCAGCTTTTCTACTTTTATTTCAGTTAAGACAGACAAATTTGAATAGTCAATATGACTTTTTTCAAAGTTGTTTCGCAAAAGAAGAAAGCGGATTCGAAATCAGCTTTCGAAGAAGTGTTCAATAACGAACCTCTCTTTTCGCTAGAGGTGGATGAGCTAATGCTCGTAGCATCATAACTCTTACATCAATCCAAAATTGAATTCCATACCATTCAATCTTGGAAAAGTCATAAAAATTTGAGCAGAACTTTCAAAAATGAAAGCAGCCTAGATGCCACAATTCGGAGTATCAGCGACGATGTAACATACTTGACGTAACACATTGTTTTTGTGCTATTTCGTATGCAAACTTGAAGAGCGAAATCTTGAAGCAAGTTACCATAGCAAATGTATTGGTAAATCGCTTACAGTATGCTTTTTTGTGGCTCTCAATTACCTGAATTACAGTTCTCAACAAAAGAAGCTGCATTGCTTGGCAGCTCAAGCATGCAGTCGCTTTCGTTGCTAATCATGATTTAGCTAATCGAGGGAAGAACCATGACCGATAAAGTGAGATAAAGTCTATGTCCACTGGACCTTGCCTAGTGATTTTGAAAATCGATTATCGTCAGTTAAACTGAAATGATCAACTTAACTGCCAAAAGCTCAACTCACACCCTTCACCAGGCACTTTTTTCAAAGATTCCAAGCAAACTATATATCCTCGGAAAGCAGAGGACAAGGCGGTTTCAATATTCGCCATCTCGGCGTATAAGATCTTTGTCTACAGAAGTTGTAAATTTTTTATCTAAAAGGTTCGTAAATATTTGGAAATCACTAACCACGAGCTTTGTCAGGCACTTTTTCGAAATAACTTTGGAGAACTCTCAGACAAACTGTATAATTCCTGAAAGCGAAAGAAAAGATGGTTTTGAAAACAATTCGCTTGCTGACGTTGCTGTTCATCTACAGCAGCTGTAAATTTTTTCTTTCAAAAATTTGTGAATGCTCAAAACTTGTCTATTTCATTCCCGAAACAGATGCTTGCATACACATCTTCTACTCTATGCTATTTTCGGAAACAGACAGTTTTTGTAGGATTTCCAATGCTACTTCAATCTTCACAAAAAAGACAGAATTGATGGTATAGAATGGATGACAAAACGTTGATTAGGGAGAATGATGAGAGAACACCATCACTCCCCCCTCGTCAACATTTTACAATTTCTCGATCAAGTGGAACACCCTTCACCCTGGAGGGGCTGCGACCACTGTGACCCCCTTCACTCTGGAGGAATCATTCTCACCTTATCGCACCTGTGCATACAATAATATGTAGAAAATCCTAACATACAATGACATCAAAAGTTGTTCAAAGGCTTTCCCCTTCCCCCCCCCCCCCCCCCCCAACCCTGTATGACCTTAGCGGCGTTCGTCCATGGCCGCTTTATAGACGAGAAACGCCGTTCCCATCGCCGCTGGGATGTTCATGCATGAGGAGAACGGAGGAAGCCATTCTATGGCGTCATCGGTGCGGTGAATGGTAAATCATACCGTACCCATTTTGTACTCAACTGCACGGCACATTACCGCGAGCATTAGGTCATTCCGTAAATTCTTAGCGTTTTCATTTTTGTCCCCATTCCTTTGAGGAGCTGTTGACCCGCGACAAGATGCGTAAATCATTGGAAAGGGCTATTTATGCTCTTTAAAATGTATCTACTAATTCCTGTACAAAGCTAATCTACTCGAATCTCTTTGCTTCTAAAGATGGAAATCTATAAAGGAGAAGGGAGCAGTTTCGACATTTGCGCATTTTTCCTCATAGAAAGAGACGTTTTTGCATGAGTGTTATGCCGGTTATGGTTGATCTTCGCACATCTATACGAGAAAAAAAGGATTGGATTACTAAAAGAGCAGGGGCTGAGCAGGGTAACCCTGAACATGACTTTTTGGGACAGGCAGGACGTTAACCATACCGCAAGCAACCCAATTGCACCATGTAAACCAGGTCATACCGCAGAAAAAGTCCAGTAGGCAGATCCAGGTGAATTTTTCTGCATTACAAAAATTGACCTCATACGGTAAACGTCCTCAAAACTGTCTTGCAAGATTTGACAGGAAATGCTTCTATACTTAACGTACTTTCCAAATCTCGCCCTATCAAATTATCATTTGTTCCGCTCTTTCGCGAATCTTATGGATACTGCATGTCTCAATTTCAGTAACTTGGGCGCTGGTTAGATGCTCTTTTGGAAGCCGACGCTCTGACGTTTGAAAAATTGACGTAAGCTAAGAGGAATCTGGCGAAAGAGTTGCACTACATCGAGAATGAAATTTCTTTCGCTCTATAAAAACATTAAGAACTTTTGCAATGGCCTAATAGTAAACAATGCTGGAACAGGCAACTTCGCGGTGACTCATACGAGGGTTCTAGCGTTCGTCATCTCTATATACTATATAGTACAAAGCAGGAAATCTGTGTCTGTCTGTGCACATGTCATGTGTGTATTACAGAAGGTGTTGTGCGTGACCAAATGAACCAAGACTTTGCACGCATTTTCGACCTGGAGGTCATTACGTGCTAGTTTTAAGGCGATTTATTGAGCCGCTCTATCGACTTATCTAACTGTTTGCTTTCATCGAGAAAAATGAAAGCTTGAAATGTTTTTACATTTTTCCACTGCCATGTAAGAGTGGTAAAGCTCATCTTTATTATACGATGAGGAAAGAAATGACTCAAGGCTTTATCAGCAGGTGAGCTTATTCCAACAGGTCACACAAGTATGGACCGATTTGGATCCCGCCCGGGTAATGTCGAGATTCCATTAGGTTGTTAAGAAAATAATGTCGTTTTTTGCCTGCTTGCTTCAGTAAAGCAACTAGGCTTAATCCGAAATAAGGTAAGGAATAGTGTTCAATAAAGCAAAGCAAGCTCTACAAGCTGGCTTTCGTGGTTTCGCGCCAAATCTGATCCACGAAAAGTTTGAACACAAAATCTAAAAACTTATAGATGCCCAAAAATCGAGAAAATCGGATTTCCGCTCACGCGATTTCTTTAAGCTTCCCATTCGCATACGTCAATACTTTCGATATAAGGCACCTACATGCGCAGTTGCTGTATTTTTTCTAAACTAGAAATCGCGAAAACGAAAATTCTCTGAATGATATTCTCAAAGCAATGCTGAGCCAGTCTTGCATATGTAGTTCTATACTAAGAGGTGGGTCCGCAAGCGTGTCGCTTTTAGACCTATCCTCAAACCATTCAAAATTACGAAAACAAACACTTTGAGCATTTTTCTATGCACAATTTCTTCTCTTTTTCAGCAGTGATTTTTTTTGTTCGACCTTCTTTGTTCGCTTAAAAAATCGTCAGAATGTTCTTCATTTTCGAATAATTGCTAAATCGCCAACTTATGCACTTTACATATCCTAGGTTTAACCAACTTTTGAAATTCTCGTTTTGGACTTTCAAAAGAGCTCTGGTAACATTTGGACAGAGTAAACAAAATGCTACAAAACCCGGATTTTTGGCATGGATAGCTGGCTTTTCAGTGATTTTAAAAACAAGTTTTTAAAAGTCTTCACCTTTGCGAAGTCATAAAATATACAAACGCTTCAAACACTATCAAATCTTTGTTATGGCAAATTTTTCGACTGCCTTTTTCTATAAATCGGAAAGAAAACCCTTTCAAAAAAAGGATAAGAAGCTGCAACGAATAGTGCGTAGCTATTTGCCGTCTTACTTTCTGTGAGGTTTGGGATAAACAGATATCAAATTTGGCAGCATCAAAAATGATAATTATAGTAAATTTGAAAAGGTATTACATTAATTTTGTCTTCTATATCTAAATGTTATTAAAGCAACTTTAGAAGGCCAAAACGAGAATTAAAAAAAACAGCTAGGACAAAAAACAGATAGGTAAAAACCGTGGAGATTTGAAGATTCTGACGTTTTTTAAGCGAGCGTCAAAAGAATTAGAAGAAAGTTCAAAAATGCTCGAAAGAGGAGGAAGTTCTGAATAGAACATTGCTTGAACTTTTTCTATAAATTTATTCTGAATGATTTGAGATAGATCTAAAAACCGGCACAAACTTTCGGACTTACCTAATGTAAGCCTAACTAAGTATAACCGTAGATTTTCGAGCAATAGTTTTCGAAAAATGTCGATTTTAGCATTAAAACTGAGAAGAAGAAAGCTATCCTGATATTTATCAAAAACTACCGCTTGATATAGGCTGAAGTTTCATGATTATATTTATTTAGGTTTGCTGTAAAGATTTGCATATGCAGGAGCGGCTCAGCATTGCTTTGAAAATATCGAAAATCTTCGTTTTCTTAGTATCCGGTCAAAAGGGAAGTCTAGTAACTGCACATATGGATGTCTGATGAATCCAAAGTATTGTCATATGCGAGTGGGAGGCCCATAGGATTTATTTGAAAGACAATTCTTTCGATTTTTGAGCATTTTAAATGTTTAGATATCGAGTTCAAATCGTGGATCAGATTTGGCGCGAAGCCATAAACGCCGGCTTATGAGCTTGGTTTGCTCTATCGAAGAGTATCCCTTAGCCTTTTTTATGTTGAGCCTGGTTGCTTTACTAAAGCAAGCGGGCAAAATATTTTCTTGACAACCTAATAGCAAGTCATAAATAAAGCTGAATGTTTGCCTGTGTGTATGTCTGTCTTTCTGTATATTCGCAAGCCTCAAACAAAAAGTTCCATTTCTAAATCGATTTGGGGGTGGAGGACATTAGGTCGCCGAATTTGGAAGAGTCCCGCGTGGATTCCCTGCAGGAACGCATGTCCGCGCATGTACAAGGGTGCGTATTTGTCGCAAATGACCGCGGGGACCGCCCTTTTTCGGCGACCTAATGTCCTCCACCCTCGATTTGGACCGAACTCTGCACACATGCACTTCGGGGTGGAACGAGTGTCATAGGCTACTTTTTTGTCGATCAGTATCTATTCTCTCGACTTTTTGCTGATTTCGACTAATGGATTGAAAAATGGCACAGCGGTATGACAAATACAATATCAATTTTTGAAATTATAAAATGCCTTTATCGTTTTCTTTGATTTCACAAAGTTCAAGCCTTCTTTGTATGGCATGCTCACTCAGTCTCTTGCGTCAACATCCATTTCGTAGCTCACAGTTTGCAAATATTTTAAATTCAATGAATATTTTATCAAATGCTTATTAGTCAGCTTGCTCGCTTAACCCTCTGTGCCAACTCCCAGCACCGTAACACGACGTTTGCAAAGAAAAATCGATGATATCGGACGAAAAAGCCTATAACACTTTTCCGCTTTAAACTGTAGTGTGCAAATTGGCCTGGGGTTTGGATTAAATGTAAGATTTTTCAAACGAATAATCTCTTGCTACAGCTTGCAGCAGTACGCTAGAAAATAAATCGAAATCAATTGCAGATATTTTTTGAGCAAAAGTCTTGACGCACTTCTGTGTTTGTATAAAAATATTCTCTACCCTAGTCAAAGTGCATGCTTTCAAGAACTCTTTTGCAGCTTCTTATACAAGTAACCCTCATCTGCTTACCAACTATGTTGACTGGCTTGCTCTATGGTATAGTAGAAGCATTTCCTGGTGTCCCGCGATATATGCTTATAACAACAAATGTCGTTTGGCAGCTCAGCCATGGTAGTAGCTCCATGTCATGCATTACGGGTGACGTATAAAATCAATTAGCAACTTTTTCAGGCCTACATGGAATTGTTTACCTATGCTTCAACTCAAGAATTCGAGAAGAAGTCATCAATTTATTGTTGAAAGATGGAAAGGCTACTGTTCCCTGCTGCATATCATTCATCATATATCGTAATCAAAATCGAATACGATCTCTCATTTAGGCCGCGATTTTAGCTTACTCAGTACTGCAGTTTTCTCAGTATCAATGTTATACGGACACTATTTCACGTTTATTTTTTTCTTTGAAATACACTTATTACGTGCTAACAATTGCCTATTTTTATCTATCTGAACTTGTAGGGTGGACCTTAAATCCTTGAATGGGGAAGAAGCTGGATTCTCTAAAAAATGGAACTAAGGGATTCTCTAAGAAATGGAACTAACTGAACTCTTATTTTTTGATTACCAATGTGGATGAAAAAGGACTACGCGCATAAACTTCTGTTGCACCTGAATGTAGCGTCAAGAATTCAGGTCGTTCGATTTTATCGCACTTTGCGGTAGTTCTCTATTCTATTGTGTACACTAGCTACAGTTGTGCCACAGTATTTCACATTTTCTCAGTCACTCAGGGCCTCAAATTTAGTGTAGTTATAATGTAGTTACAGTGACAGCATGTGCAAAGGCGGCGTTCGGCTGTCAAAACTCAAAAAAAGAGAAGTGCTTTGCAGCGTTTATCCCATCGGTTTCTATTTCATAAGGTTTTTGGTTTAAATTAAAAGATCTTGTTCACTTACAAAATAAAGTTTCTTTTGCTAAGTAACAGCAGTCTGACGCTAGGGTCTATGCACGGTATGCACAAAGACGAGCTTTGTTTTCCAAAGCCTCCAAGATCCAGACTCACGCTGTTTATTCACCGGTATGTATCTTATTATTATTTATTTACAGGGTGTCCCAAAAGTCTTGTAGCCTAGTATTTTTTCTGATAAAAACAGAACTGAACAACATAAAGATATGAAATTTGATGCACACATTGCTCAAACAGTAGCAAATACATCATAGCATTTGAATTTCGTGGTAGCATCTTTTCTTGACGGAACCCTTGAAACTGTTGGCGACTGCCACTGCCGAGGCAGGTAGTATTATCAATTTTGTTCCATTTTTCCATGAAAATAGATCCTATCAATTATAAAATGAGCTGCATGATAGAGCAAGCTTTCAGCTAAATCATACCATGATTAGAAAAATTTGTGAGTTTTATGGCTTACGGAAATTTGAATACAGGCACGTGTAGATCTCATGGTGGAGTCTTGGACGCATTTGCGGAAAATGAAAACCACCCGTGTTATATTAAATTCCCATGTAGGAGACATGCGACAAGAATATCACTCCAAATTCAGTGATTGCTGCAATTCTACAGACTTGAAAGCAATTTCAAAGACATAGCTGCAGTGGCACGCAATTGAAATCTACGTTTTTTCTCGCCTGTCTAGATAATATAGATTTTCAAATGCAGGCATTATAGTGCTAGTAGTGCAAAACCTCCTCTATTTTGTGAATATGAATTTGCGGTGTGCCAAAGTTTTGCAGTATCGGAATAAATTTTAAACCTCTAGGAAATAGCTTTTGCGTTCTGAGGTAAAAATGATTTGATAATTTTATTTTTTCAGTCAAACACCAAGATCATCTCTGCTCCCAAGATTAAGTTTTTCTAAGGATGATTGGAGTATTCTGTGGCATAAATTTGAGATCAAAATTACCAGTGAATGATGAGTTAAAGCAGTGCAAACTTAGGCTACAAGACTTTTGGCCCTGTACTTTCAATATATCGAACAAAAGTGAAGTGTTGTATAAACGGCCTTTCTCAACTCTTCGTATGATTCTTATATAATCCCAGCTGCCGAGCATCTTTTCTTCAGTCATATCTCCCTCTGAAGTCAAAGAAAACATCCCAAAGTTGTGCTGGTTGTCCTGCCTAATTGTGCAGAGCATGTTCGTGATAAGAATAAATGAAGAATCGAAATAAGGCAAATTTCAATGAACCCCAACTTGAAGATTGGTGTTTATCGGCAACTCAGTTTCAGAATTTACTCAATTGCTTAGCAAAAATATGTTTAGCACTATTGGATCAGACGGTACAATCTGAGATGCTCCCCTGATTTTAAGGAAAGAAAAACGATTATGAAAAAGAGACGTGGCCGCGGATTTAGGTATACAAAAGGAAGCAATTAGTGGCCTGTAACATATCGTTTCTGCTGGCTATGTTTATAGCAGAGGGTATTACAAACTGCTAGATAGCGAAAATCAAAATTTGAAATATCCAGAATCTGAAGCTTCCTTTCAAGCTGCTCCGCGGGGACGCGGGCCTTGGTATAGAGAGCGTCTAAAGTGTTAATGTGGAGCCAAGGAGGTCCCAAAGACGCTCACCTACAAACGAAGGATTACAACTCTATACAAAGTGCAAAAAAATATATACCAGCGCAAGAGCTTTTGGACTGCTAATCTAAAATCTGCTCCCGTGCTGTGCTGCGAACCAATTTTGAACGAAGTCATGAGCATTCAAAACCGTGAACTTATTAATGGCTCAATTTGTAATGTACAGCAACTGCGTGGTTGGATGGAAAACCAAGTTGGCCTCCTAAGTAGTTCATAAGCCACAAATCCAATTTGATTCCGTTATGTAAACGACTAGTATAACAAATGTAGATGAATATTATCTAAAAAGGATACCCTTCCTTTACCTGCATGAATGTCACGTGCGAAAAGGTCATCGATGATGCACTGCAGCAATTAAGCAAGCTTTTTGCCGGCATTTTCCAACACGATGAAGTAACATACCACTTTCCTTAATTTATTTTACTGGCAAAAAGGGCGTCACATTATTGTTTGCAAGATTTTACATTCAAAAAATGAAGTTTCGTAAAATATTCATGCTTTTCAAAAACGTAGACATCTCAGTATGCTATTCCTACTAGACTGCAGTCCCATGGGCTCCTGCACATGTCTATAAACTTCAGCAGCTTGTTGAAGCTAATGCGTCAAGAATTCTACAGGTCTGTTTATACAGCTACACGTACACACCTTTTTGCAGGTTTAACTTTTCGAAGGAGCAAGAAAAAGTGCGTAGCCGAAAACCGCATATGCAGCACAAAAAATATTTGGTTAATCTTGTGGAAGCATTATGAGGTAAACGCTTTTTTGGAAGGTCATAATTATACCAACGCCTCAATCAGAGCACTTTTTTTTGCTTAACGCTAAAACCTTTGGCAATCAGACTTTCACGTAAGGTTATGATCTCGTGGTCTAAGGTATCTACTAAGCGCTAAACCTAATGAATTTTAAAAAGAAGGAGTTTATTCTATTTTTATAGCTCGAAAGCTCCTGACCAACTCGGCTTCAAAATTCCTGCTTCTTTGAGATTTGAAGCCTTTTATCAGCTCATAAGGATAAAGTACAAAGATAAATGTGCTTTAGCGTTCAGATATTAATGTAATCCTGCCACTTGCCGACGCAGTCCCATTCTCAACAAATGCGCCGTTTGTAAGTTGAGGTATTTGTGCTAGAGTTTTGAACTTTTTGCAAAGTGAAAAGCAGGGCAGCTAAAAAGTGTGAGACGTTCTTGCGTTGATTTGCTTCTTCTATTGGATGCCGAGTGCGTGGTGAAAACAAAGCGTTCTACGTTTTAACCTTATAAACAGACTACTAAATATTTACATCGAACACAGAATCAAGTTCGCAACGTGATTACAACATCACAGGACTTTGTAAACGACAGAAGTCGGATTTTAAGGCTCTAAACTGTGTTAGCCCTATAGTGAGTTGACTGAGTTGGCGAGTGGGAGGATTACATAAACATCTTCTGAGCGCTGAGCAGCGTATTTAACTCCTTATTCTTTGTTCGTTTGAGGTGGTAAATCTTTGAATTTCAACAAGGCAGGCAATATGGAGCCGACTTGGTCCGGAGCCACTTCGAGTTTTGTAAAGTAAAAACCTCCTTTTATGATTTGTTTGGTTTAGCGCTTAGTAGGCACCTCAGACCTTGAGATCGTAGCCTTACAAAAAAAACTTTGAACGCCAAAATTCTAACTTCAAGTGAAGAAATAGACTGATTATGGTGTTCGTAAAATTATGACCCGGTAAAAAACGTGTTTTAAGCACAACGTTTTTCCAAGATTGACGCCGAATTTCATTTGCGTTGCATATACAGTTTTCGGCTGCGGTCTTTCACATGGTTTTCTTGCATTTTCTTCCAAAAATCAGGAAAACGACAAAATATGGGGTGTTAGTGTATAACCGATTTATATGTAAAAGATGTACTTGTTGCGACAATATGATTGCAAACCGAATAGATTCCAAGACATGTCTTTTTATACAGCAGTCTAAGAGATAAGGCCGTTTAAAATAAGCTCTCTTTCTCTAAATTATAAACAGGTGCTATAAATGCGGTATTGACCAACTGCGATGTAGTGTCTACAAAGTAGAAGCATATTGCGGAGTATCGTCCACATAGAAGAGTACAATGAGCGCGATTTCTATATGTTCTAATATAGAAACTCTCTCACAAGCGTCATGATGGAGTGCTTGCAGAATAAGATATATCCATTGCTATAGCTTATACTTACCGGTTATCCTGTGGATCAGTGAAGAGCTTTGGGAGTACAAGGAAGATCATGGTTGGATCGTTAAAATACTGAAAAAAAAGGATGACGTGACCTTCTCTAGCTTTTACAGCTGAAACCAAACTCCTCCGTAAATTTTTGTATTCTAGCAACTTAATTAAATTATAGACGCAACTAGAATAATGATGTGATGCGACTAGTACACTGGAAATCGGGCTTTCTTTACGTAGCATTTTTGAATCGATGATTGATGTTCGGAAGTTTCTGTGTCACATTTCTTGGTGCCTTATCGGTCGCTGCGGCAGCTTGTCCATAGGAAAGACCCCATTCTTCTTCTTCTTTATCCTCGCCACTGTCCCGCGGAGGCAGGGACGGCGGTGTTGCATTCGTGTTTCCATTTGACTCGATCAGCTGCTTCTTGTGGTGTGAGGTTCGCAATGTGCAGGTCGTTTCGAATGGTGTCCAACCAGCGTTGCTTCGGACGGCCACGTGGTCTCTTCCCCTGTGGATCTAGACGAAGTGCTGTTTTTGCTACTGTATTATCTTTACTTCGTAAAACGCGACCATACCATCGTAATCTGGCACCTCGCATTCCATCCGCGATAAGTGCATTTCCAAAAATGTGCCGCACATCCGTGTTCGGGACGCAATTTCTTCGCGTTAGGCCGAGTATCCATCTTATCATTAGCATCTTCATCGTGCTCAGAATCTGCTCGTGGTTCCTAGTTGCCGGCCAACATTCTGCTCCGTACAAGGCAACTGGTCGTATCACAGTCCATTATACTTTTCGAAATATAATGGAATTTGGCGATCGCAGACTGTTACTGACGCCACTTCAGCCACGCTGCATTCGTCCTTGCACGAGCATCAGTGATCGCTTCGCAATGCGACATCACTCGGGAGCCCAGGTATTTGAAAACGGTGACCTTCTTCAATGGTTGCTCATCGATGATGATTGTGCCGTCGGTCTGCTGTCGGCCTTCTAGGTACTCGGTTTCTCCTACGTTCAGGCGCAGACCGTTCGGCTAGTAGCCTCTTCCATCTCATGGTTACCTCTTCGAGCTCCTGTCTGGATCTGCTTGCTAGTTCGACGTCATCCGCGTAGAGGAGTGTCCACGGGCGACAGCGAATTTCCCTCGTCACCGTATCCATGCACAGTATAAAGAGAAATGGTGACAGAGCCGATCTTTGATGTACTCCTACTCGGATTAAGAATGGCATTGACGTTCCCACTGCACAGCGTACGGCCCCGGTCGTGTTCGCGTAAAGAGGTTTGATCCAGCAAACATATTCTTCTGGGACGTTGTGTTGCCTCAGTGCGTACCAGATCAGCTCGTGCGGTATCCAATCGAACCTCTTCCAAGTCCAAAAACGCGAAATGAACCGGATGAATTCGCTTCTCTAGGTGGCGTTCCATTAACAGTCGCACGGCATGGATGACGTTGATGGTCCCAGATCCTTTTACGAAACCGCATTGATTCGGTGTGACTTTGACGATACTTCGGATGCGTGCGTCGATAATTCGCTCGAGAATCTTCATTGTGTGGCACAGCAGGCGTAACGGCCGATATGTTGAACAATTGCTGACGTCACCCTTATTCTTCCAGATAGGGACGTAACACTCAAAAAAACCAGATTCTCTGCACCTGTCCATCAATGATGATCCGGTTGAAGAGCGATGGTAAGCCACTCCACGTTTTTCCATCATCTTCCAAACTTCCGCAGGTATGTCGTCAGGGGCTTTACCATTAGATCTTCTTCAATGCCCAGGCAACTTCAGTCTCCTCGATTTGAGGTACCGGCCCGAATTGGGCGTTCCTTGCGGTACTGGCGGGTGCAGGAATTGCACAGCACAGTTCGGAAACAGTTCCACAGTGCGGAAACTGTGCGAGAAGTGTGCGGGAACAGTTTCGGAACATGGAAATCAGTATGAACCGAGCCTGAGTTTCAGGATAGACAGGAGCGCATCAAAGAGTTGTTGCAGAGCTGAGTTGCGCGTTTGGTGGCGCTGTTTCGTGTGCAGAGCGATTTGGACAATGTTGCTCTACCAGGAATAAACTACGGTTACGGATTATCCTGTCATATCATCGCTTTCCAGTTTGATGAAACTGAAAAGCGATTATATGGCAGGACTGGGACTTGGGAAACTTGGGAGAAGCTGGTAGAACTGACAATTTTGCCGGACCCGATTACCGCAGGAGGGGTAGGAAAAAGGAAGCATCGAAAGCTGAGTGCTCTTCTGCGTCCTTTGTGCTACGACAGAAAATCAGTTCGTTTTTACATAGCTTAGTCTTGAATGTGCTGCTGCTTCATGACCAATTCAAATGAAGGTCGCCTATGTCCATTGACTCTACAACCATCAACAAAGGTCTTGTTTGTG
The DNA here is from genome assembly GCA_958299035.1 of Cylicocyclus nassatus. Classification (NCBI taxonomy): domain Eukaryota; kingdom Metazoa; phylum Nematoda; class Chromadorea; order Rhabditida; family Strongylidae; genus Cylicocyclus; species Cylicocyclus nassatus. Next base: position 31,223,817 of record CATQJL010000316.1, read on the forward strand.
GGCTTATCGTGTTCATGAAAAAATCCAATTATAATAACGACATAGCCATGAGGAGTTGAAACAACGCCGTTATTTACCTTTGTCAATAATTAATTTACACTGAGATGTCGCTGACTGTATTTAAGTCACCTACATTACATTAAAATGGTTTCTTGATCGGACATGTGGAAATATTTTTAACCCAATATATTATAGTTTGCCTCACTTCAGAGGCTACATTTTTTTGCTTACGACAAAAAGGTTAGCGAGTCTCTGCTCAGTAAGGTAGATCTTACAAGTACCTGTCATCAAACGCTGCAAATTTGTTTAGCCTCTTCCGTAGGCTCTTTTTAATTTTTCTACTTACAATAAAAATTATTGGAAGGGAGCTGACTATGATTGTTTCAAAATATTCAGAATCAACGGGATTTTGATAGATCAGTTTCAATCACGTAATAGGAGGAATTCGCTCTTTGGTAGAAGTTGGAATGTATGATTTTTTAAGCACGAAAGACCGATGCAAGCGAGGTATGCAAAGAATTATGAAAGTCGAGCGGGTACTTGGACCTGACCGCAAAAAAGTGCAATATAAAAAGCAGTCTGTAGCTTATTGTTATTGCTGCATGTTACTGCAACGATCAAGTTCATGATAATAATTCATGTCTCTGGAAACACTGCAAAAAGAAACTCACAAGGAAGTGGTCAGAAGTCAAAGTGGCACCAAACAAGCTGTATACCATTCGATGCAGCATAAAACACTTCGACTGTGTCTTCCTTATCTGCTTATTGCTTTTGTGGACGAAGCTATGAGCAGCTTTATTGCGAAAAAAAACCACATTAAAACTGCGCAATTGAGCATGTAATTGTCATCTCAGCTCATCTTCAAGTATGGGTTATCCGAAGTAAACTAGCTGCATGATCTCACAGCATTAAGCCGAACGCTGTATGACCATTTTACTTTCACGCGTAGTTTCCTAGCAAAATAATGGCCTCTAATGGCTTGCTTTGTCCAGAATGTCCAGAAAAGCGATAAGCAGATGAAGAAAACACATAGAGTCAGCGCTTCATGCTACTTCCAATGACATGCAGCCCGTTTGGACTGGCCACTTTGACTTCTGACTTTTCGCTTGTCAGTTGCCATTTGATTTCATTTTATTGGGAACCAGGCAATGAGAAAAGACTCTCAGGTGAATTTTTAACCAAACAGTCCAACAGACTACAGCGAATGCCCAGTCTTTGGTACATATTAAGTCCCGTATATTTCGAGGGTAAACGTTTAATTTCCGTTTGAAATTTTCGTAGGATTTGGGGCGTTTAAAATGCCCCAAATCCTACGAAATCTTTGATCTTTCAAAGCTTGATAATAAACGACTGTTGAAGCTTTGGAGCACCGAGAATTTCGTAGGATTTGGGGCACTTTTGCCTTGCGCAATTTTTTGTGAAATATTGCGAAAAAATCATTTTGAAAAAGCCCAGAAAACTAGTTTTGGAAAACCTAAACTTTGCACTAATAAGTGTCTGTTTTGTATTTATGTGACCGAACTTTTGTGGGAGCCTTGAAGAGGTCCTGAGAATTGGCTAAAATTATCCAAAGCAAAAAAGGTGGGGTCAAAACTCAGCGAATTTTTTTCAACAATCATGAGGAAGACTGATCCCACCTGACTGCTGAATAGAGAAAGAAAAGCCACGTGCAACAATTTAGAGTACTTGTCTTGTATGATTCTACCGTTTTGCGTGAAGGTATGGAATGCAGTATTTTTGATTACTTTCGACTCAACCTGGTGTTATAAGTGATGCTTGAACGTTAGAGATTAAACAATACTCCTGAAAGTTGCCTACATTGCATCGTCGGTTTTTTATCATCTGTCGTGTTGGTACCTGTTTACCATTAGCCAGACACCTCATGCACAATTAAATGCTTCAGTTGATTTCCCCCTGTTAGATGGCAACAGCAGAAGTGGTGGTAACAGCTTCTACAACAATTTTTATTCTAGCGGTTATCCTAAACGGTGTATTTATCTACATTGTTTGTAATGAAACACGAATAAGTGTCGGCACATACAAGTATCTGATGATTTCATTCAGTATTTGTAACATCCTCTATTCGTCTGCTGAATATTTCAGCCAACCGGTACTTTTACGGTGTAACAGCTATTGTAAAGGATACTATGGTTGAATCCTTAGGCTGTTCACATCTATGGAACATCATACATAGCCTATAGCAATGGTTTTCTCGCTCATGCAAAACCCTGAGGTGAGTTGTTCTTATGTTATTTCATTGCCATGTATGGCATGGAGACTGCAGTACTCGCGCTACACTTTATCTATCGATATTTTATTGTATGCAGGTACGCATATTTCCGACTTTCTCTTTCATGCTTCTTAGTAGAATTTCACTCATTTAGTTTGTCAGTTCCCCTATTGCTTTCATAGACTAATTTGAAAAATAAATCAAAAATCACTAGTATCTGCTTTTTGAGGCCACATAAACGCCATTATTTCGAAATTCCTCGTTTGGTTCTGTGGGCCATACCAGTGCTTTTGTGGGGCTATTCTATGGCCTAATCACATTCTTTTGCTTTTGTGCCACGGAAGAATATTACAACTATGCAGCCTTATCAGTCACGGAAAAGCTCAATCTGAATATCAGGAATTTGTCGTTTTTCTGCGTTTTTACACATGTGAGCAATTATAAAACATAAAATAAGTTGACACATAGCAACTTTTAGAAAATAGATAATGATGTGACTACGATATATTAGACAAACGCCATTGGTTTATTTTTGATTTCAATCATGATGGTGTTCACCTTCACAATAATGATAATATATGGTATTTGCACTATGCTGCAGTTACAAAAAACTGTTATGAGCGAAAATCGAGAGCGCTTCAACAGCAACTGCTCCGAGCACTGGTATTAACTCAGGTGAGATTATACAACGAAATAAGCTGATCCCCAATTTCATGTGTTATTTTAGTAAGTGTGACCATTGCGTTGCGCAATTGTAACTAACGAACTAGTTTGCCTTTTCACTCATTAGACTCGCTTGTGTTTCAACTATTGTTGAACCATTCTTAACTGAGGGGAAATTTATTTCCATTAACTTACAACTTTTCTAGAATTTCGGGTCTTAAGCAGTGGATCGGCAAAATCCAACAACTTAGGATTTTAACGCGCTAGGTTCCTTATCGCCCAAGTATGAAAACAGTGCAATCATGGTTGCACAGCATGCTTTCCTTGTCGAGATAATCGCTCTCAAACTTACAAGCGCAGGCAATCTTACACGCATCTGGACGAGTTGGCAATGTCCTTCTCACCATTGGAGGCTGCCCGCCGCAATGCTATAACCATTGGGTCCTGCAACGATTTAGCGTCATCAGCCTTGCTCCACTCGTCCCATTTCGAAGGGAAGGGCATAAGAGAGCTTATTTTCGACGTTTTCAAGCTTTCAGAAGTGGATTTTCGGGATCAGCGTATTGAATAACCTTAGGTAAGCGCAAATTTGACTAGGTTGAGATTTGCCGAGCCACTGCCTTTAAGTCTTCGGATGTGTAGTCCTTTTATATGGATGCATCTCTTCAACGAAATGTGTGTGGCTCTAAGTCGAGATCTTTAACTGGAAGAAGAGCGTTCGGCGCTTTTGTTGTGAAGTACGCACTGGGTATTCAACAAAAAAATTTTTTTGTATTTCCACTCAGACAATTATTGCGACCAGCCGCGGAAGGGCCCGCGTCGACGTTTCATCCATGCCGCGGGTGATAGAGTAAACGCACGCTAAGCAGCCGAGAGTTACCCGCGGATGCGCCGGTAAGCGCTCGAAAGACGCCCGCGGATGTCCAGACTGATGCACCCGACTGATGCGCGATATGCATCTGCGGGTGGCCCGATACGCAGTTGCTAAACGCAGTACAATGACATTCATTCCATTTTTTGAACATCTGTTCCCATTTTCCTCACCCTCGCACATGGGTCAGGGTATGCGTCAAAAATTGTCTTCCATTGTAGGGCCCCGGTCCAACTTCAAGTAACCCTGGGGGAAAATACTTCAGCAGACCGTCTTTGCTACTAGCCACTTACCGAGAAACGATAAGCAACGGCATAAACGTTGAGGGTACCTCCATGAGCGCGGCGTATCTCACGCGAGTAACGTTTTTGCTTACAGCATGTAAGAATTGCGGCGTCCGGCAAGGCCCGCGACTGGTCAGACTGATTCTGTTAAGCCGTTGCCTAGAAGGGCCGGGGCCTGCCCGAAAATGATGAGCACGGCGCCTATTAAGGCCCGCGGCTGATCCATTAAGGCTCGCGGCTGCTTTCAATAAGGTCCGTGGCCCGCCCGAGTGTTTTTTCCCGGGTCGCGGGTATTCCGGTAGAAGAATCAAAACCCGCGGCCTTTAACTAGCGAAAACGAGCCGCGGGTCGCCAAGCAAGTGAATTAAGGGCCGCGGATGGTCAGTATTGAAATTCAACGCCCGCGCGCCACCAAAAGGCACTATTAAGGGCCGCGGATGCTCGTAATAATTGTCTGAGCAGTAATAAAAAGATGCTCTATTTTCCAGTTTTTGTTGCAGGCAGCTATACCATTTTTGTTAGCGTACTTGCCACGCTTTGTTATGTTTTTCGCCGTAATCATGGGATATCCTCCACCGAGGTGGGAGAATGAAAGTTCAAATACGGCTCCGCCAAAAGTTGACTTTCAGAATTTATTCTTTTGTTCCTCTCGTCATAACCTTGTACACAGTCCTGGATCCCATTGCCATTATTATATTCATAAAGGACTACAGAAGAGCTGTGGGAAAGTTGATTAGGAAACCGTACGAACTTTTGAAGACTTTACAAGTACGACCTGTGCCTGCTATTCGATTGTCAGACTGCAACGAAAGTTCTTCACCTTTAAATGTTGATGGAGTTTTAATTGCTTAATGTGAACAAGTCATTGTGCGGAAGTGGAAATAAAGGTTTGTGCAAAAATGGTGGATTTTATATCAAAAATAAGGCCTTGATGCACTATCGTTTTTTGTGACTTCGAAGCTAAAATAAGATTGTTGTTGCCAAGTTTACGAGATGTTGTGGAGTAAAATGAAGATATTAGATTCACATCAAATCACCAATGGCTGTTAGGACGATAACTAGCCTTCAGATGTACTTCATGGTTGCCTTTTCACAAAATATTCTCTATTATTTTGACCGAAAATTGGTATAAGAGGGTGCGAACGAGGCGAATGGGCGAAACCATTCGTACCTCGGCTAACTCGTGAAAGCTCACTCAGGTTATATGTCGACAGCAGTTGAAAGTGGAGTGTTGCAAAGTAATCAAGTGAGTGTTTTCAAAGTGGTCAAGTTTCTGCCGTAGTCTGATCAGCACAAAAAGCTCGGTGGAATCTTTTGAACTATTCAGAAAGAAAAATTGGTGTCATCATATTCAACATTTTATCTCTGTCCGATAGTGACATACAATAGATATAGATGTAGTTGCGAATTTCTGCTGCAGGAAAACGCCACAACCATTTCGCGAAATAGCTAACTAGTCGATCAATATGAATTTGATGTTGGAGAGCGCCATTTTACAGTGCATTAGCATAGGTGTAGCGGAATTGTAGCAGCACCAAAAGAGAGGCGGTAACTGGAAATAATTTTGAAGTTAGTCTAAAAATTCAAAGATGAAAGCTGAGTGTCAGTTCCCATCAACTTAGTCCTGAAGGAGCTTGCGTTCAGTGAACACAGAACTTCCATAGGCAACTGCTGAAACCATCTGGCAGATCTGCAGAAAATGTTATTGTACATTTTCGAGAAATTGTGTTTTTTTTCAATTTTTGGGTAGTGCAAGTTGAATCTTCCCGACCTTTCACTAGTAGGCATGAAGATTCAACATTTGCTTGCCTTCAATCTATTTTCCCCTCTTAAAACTTGGAAACAAACACTAAATCTGAGATTTCACGACGATTGACAGACTTTGCAGGTTGAACATCTTTAGACGAGCATTATAACCTGGAATATTCTTGTCAGAGTGGCTTCGCTTGTATAAGAGACGCGTAAAGGTTTTTTGCACTTTTTCCAGTTTGCAGATTTCTTTCTCTCTTGCAGGATTCCAAATTGGACTACAGTATTCAAGATGAGGGCGAACAAGTGCTTTGTAAAGACGCGTCATCAAAACAGGCGAGCCACTCTTTACTGTGCGAATAAGTACTAACAAGGAGGTGTATGCTTTTCTAACAGCAGCATCGATATGTTCAGAAAACTTGAGTCTAGAATCAACATTTACTCCTAAGTCCCTAGCTGAGCCGCATGATCTTAACACAATATTGTCAACCACATAAGAACCTGCGCAACCATTTCCTATGTGAAGTACGCAACTCTTGTCAAGATTCAAGGTCAAATTCCAAGACGAAGCCCACCTCACTAATTTATCAATAAGAGATAGTTGTAAGGCTGACTGTACCTCAAAACGGTCCTCCGCACCATAAATTCCATATACTTTTATGTCATCAGCATACATTTGGATCTTTACTTTTTGTAAGGTGCGAAGCAGAGACGGTAATTCCGTAATAAAACACCTCCTTGAGGAACACCGCTCGTGCAACAATAATCTTTGAGTACTTGTCCTGAACTTTAACAGTCATGTAACGATCATGCAAATAAGATGTAAGCCAGGATAGGAGCGGGTCATCAATGCCTATTGTCTTGAGTTTACAATTATATATATAATTATATTATAGTTATATTAAATTATATTATATTATAGTTTATAGTTTACACATGTCCATACTATTCCGCGCAAAAGTGCGGAGAAGTTTTTATGCTGAAACTGACTACATTTCTACTTTCCAGTTGAGCTCCTCACTTAACTCCTTCCTAAAACCTGCGAGTTTTATTGTTTTTTTTTTTGGAACAAAGTATTCGACGCGACGAAAAGACTTGGAAACAGCAAAAAGCTGTATCGAAAGGTCTGCTGAGTTCAAAGATTCTCTCTTCGTTTTTTGGAAATAGTTGCCATCCAAAGTCAACGTTCTCAAACAAAGGCCCTATTTTTTTACGTATCAAAGTTCCTGCTTTCTGTGGCCAACAAATTCAATCTACCAGCTCAATTACGTCTGCTGCAGCAATTCCTATGAGATCCATAGATCTATGTTCTATAATGCAATGAGGTCTATCTGAAAAGTTAGAACGCATTGCGACTAGTGTTCCCATGATGTAATCCCTTCGCGGGTAGCTATGAAAAGAAAAATGCCTAACAGTCAGAAAGACAGTCTTAAAACTGATAAATAGTAGTAAAGGGAGCTTGAGATGTCAGGCACAAATACCACAACAACTACGCAACTTTGCTTAAAGGGAAGGTTTGAAACTTTTCTGTCTTCAAAATGACAAGTTTAGTAGTAATACAGGGTGCTTCAGGAGTATGCTTACACTGTTCATGTTGAACCTGTTTTCCAGAAAGATCTTTTGCCTACCTTCAGGTACCTGTGTAGAGCTGGCTTCATTAGGTTCACAGCATAGTGGAAATCTCCATTTACTTTTCCTTAGGCTAGGTTCATACCAGTGGCGTACCCAGGATTTCGGCTCGGGGGGGGGGGGGGGGGGGCGCGACAAAAAAATTTTTCTAATGAAGGTGCGTGGCGTCAGCCACACACTCCGAAAATTTTTTTGGGATGTTTCCCAAAATTTTTCCGGGCCCCTGACCCCAAAATTTCAGAAAAAGGGGGCGTGGCGGTAGCCACGCCCCCGAAAAATTTTTTTATAAGGCTAATTTGAGGTTTTAAAATTTTTTAAAAATTATTTCAATTATTTACAAATAAAAACGAGTCCTCTGGCACATTTTATAACACATTTAAGTAACTTTCAAAAATTTCGCGACCCATTCTCGGGGGGGGGGGTGGCGCGCGCCCTTCCCCCCCCCGCCCCCCCCCGCTCGGTACGCCACTGGTTCATACTGATTCCGAAGTCTGGAACAGTTCCAGCACTGTGCGCAACTGTGCCGGGACTGTATTACATGCTGTATGCGCTGCAGCTATCCATATGCTGTTTTGAGAGGGCGAGAAATAACAATCTTTGACTTTCTTTAACGGTCGGTTTTCGTAAACTTCGGCTTTTTCACCTTATACTTGTGTCCCGTTTGCTCTTGTGATTGAAAAAGTTTAGAACTTTGAGAGTTCAGTGGAATAGCGGCGGGGGAGGGGGGGGGGTGACCGGAGAATGGGTCGCGCAATTTTGAAAGTTACTTACATGAGTAATAAAAATGTGTAAGTGATTTGTTTATATTAGGTCGATCCGAAAGTTCTTGCGCACGATTTTCAAAAATTCATAATTTCTGGTTTTTGTATGAAAGTGTAACTCATGCCCTTTATAACGACATCTTAGCTTCTTACTAATGGTCATCTGCTGCATAGATAGGAGCGATACAAGAAAATTGGTCAAAATTTGAATTTTCTGTGTAGGTTCATAAAAAATCGGAAACTGCTCATAAAAAATCGGAAACACAAAAATTGGAGCAGTCAGTATTGTAGGTTCTTTCACCAGCTCTTTCTTACAGTTCAAAGTTTGCGCCGATTGAGCGTCTTTATAAAAAGTTATGACTTCCCTCAAAAATGCTAAAAGAAATCAATTTCGCCCTTCTGTATTGCTTGCTCGAAAATGATAACTTTTCATAGAGACGCTCAATCGGCGCAAACTTTGCTTAGAAAGAGCTAGTGAAAGGACCTATAATACTGACTGCTCCGATTTTTGTTGCCAGCCTCCGATTTTTTATGACCCTACACGGAAAATTCAAATTTTGAAAAAATTTGTATCGCTCTTATCTATGCAATAGATGACCATTAGTAAGGAGCTAAGATATCATTATAAGAGCATGAATTACTTTTTCATACAAAAATAAAAGCAGTCAAATCGGCTGGAAAAATCAGAAGTTATGAATTTTTGAAATTCGTGCGCAAGAATTTTCGGAACGACCTAATATCTGCAAATAATCAAAATAATATTTAAATTTTTTTAAAAATTCAACTTAGCCTTATGAGAAAAATTTTTTCGTCGGTTTAACGCGCAAAAATTTTAGGGAGCATACAAAAACTTTTTGGAGTGGTGGCTAACGCCACATTTGTCCCCCCGCCCCGAACGGAAATCCTGGATACGCCACTAGAGGAGAGGTAAGAGAATAATTGCGATTCCATTGTAAGCAACAGCTAAAAACTGTTACGAATTGACGCCGCTTCCAAATGCACATTTCTCCAAGTTCGGAGTTTTTTCATCAGAAGCGGAACAGTACACAAGAACGAAAGAGCAAGCAACTGACGACTCTTTGAAATACAAAAATAGCGTTAAAATAATACTCACATTTTATAAAAACAACGAACAAACTGTTGTTACCGCATGGGCACAATTTTCCAAATAACCTACGGTAAAGCGCAAATTTCACATCCGGAAACAGCAACTCTAATTAGCTTGGTTTGGAAATTTTTAAGCAGTCTATTTCTCTGAGGCAATATGTGGCTTTCAATGCTCAAACTCTCCCCAAATTTCTCTTTGTGATGCCACGGTAATGAAGAGCGATCGGTGGTTCGCTCCATATAATAGATATGAGTTGAAGCAGCTCTACAAAACGATATCTGAACGATGGCAATGTTCTTTCGAAAAAAGAGATATCGACATCGAACAGTGCAAACTACAACATACATTGGGACACCCTGTATATCAGTGAAGATGTGAAGGAGATCTATGACCACAAGGTGGGCCTTCAAATGTTTTTGAAATTATTTAGACAATAAGCATCCATGTTCGACTATCCATGAATCTTGGCATAGTTGCAATCTTCTCGTTAGTTGCTTGAGCGTAATCCAAGATTGGTACAGAACTTTATCGCACAGAATAATAGACTAACGTTTCGGCGAACTCGCCTTCTTCAGAGTCTGAAAAAGTCGAAGACACATGAGTAAACTATCCGATCAAATACCTCGCTGACTACAGAAAGGAGCCCAACCCTCTAAGAAAAACAAGAGCCCCAACCAAGGACGAGTGCCTAGCCATTACTAACGAACTGTCACCATATCAGAGCCTCTGTGGCTTTTGAATAATGGGGTCAGGTCAGAACCGGGTCGCTAGTCAACTATAAAAGTTAAGCAGTACAGCTTTTGACATAAGTGGTCTGCACCCACCAATTTATCATCTGATAAGGTGAGCACTAGCTTAATCTTGGTTTTGGTCGAGGCTATTGTTTTCTTGAAACGTTAGTCTGTTATTCTGTGCGATAAAGTTTTGTACCAATCTTGGATTACGCTCAAGCAACTAACGAGAAAATATTTAGACAATCTCAATTGCGTGTTATAAAACCTCGTTTCACTACAATTTGTTCGTAACAGTCTGTTTTGAAACCTGAATCTTTAAGTGCTTTCCGGATCTTAACCTGCGTATGAGGAGACCTTGTATAAGGCGCATTCACGGCAGCGAACGATGGTGTAGAAGTGCCTGCTCGAAGAGATGCATTTGAAATCTAGCAAACTGAAAACCCACTGCGTTGTGATTGTTCTTCAAAATTTGTTCCCAGTAATGTTACTTACTGAAGCTGTTCTATCTTCTCAAAGGTACTTTTTTGTTTTGTATTGGGCTAACTAATAATTTATTTCCGACCTCAACAATGAAGTCAATGTATCGCACCCGGGGAGGCGTGCAAGTGGTACCCAGGCAGCAACGGTAAGAATAATTAGTCGTACTTCTCAATGCATAGAGTATATGATCGCTTGTGTGGGGGGGGATCCAGGGCCATTAGGGGCGAAGTTTGCCATTTCACCCATTGAACTTCTTCGTTTTTAGAAAGGAACAAAATACGTAAAATGCTTGATATAATGTGTAATGTATCAGTTTTTGTTCGGATGATTATGGGCCTGTAGGACGTTTTGGGGTGGAGATACGTTGATTTAAGCCAAATCTGATGTTTTGAGCACTATCAGAATTTGTATATAAAGTTGTGTGTGTGTGTGTTTCCAATATAAAATTTTCGTTGTCGATCGATATCGATTTTACCGATTATTTTTTGCAAAGCATGAATTAAGGACTGGGAGTTGCACAGGGGGTATGTGAGCATGCTGATTACGCATTCAAAAGTTTGATTTTCTTCTCAAAAATTAGACTAGAAAGAAGAATGTCTCCTCTTTTGGAAGAGCGCAAACCAAAATATAAGAGCGACTCATTGTGCCAGTAACCAAATATTTTGCCTCAAAATTTCTACAAACCTCTCACTTGCGCATGTAAAAGAAGCATGCACTTATCCATACAGTGACCGCCAAAAAGTTGCGGACAAGCCGACCTCCTTTTTTCGTTTCTCATTTTCAGATGGAAAACAAGGATGAAAAAATGATCAATTGCATGAGATGACAAAGCTCTTGAAGAACTACTAGGCTCATATTACCTTTTCTAGAAAACAAGGATTCCAAAAAAATTAGAAATGTTTTATTAAAAAAAGTGCAAAAATGGCAGCTTCACAAGGTCGCGGGCAACAATTTTTGAACGCGAAAATTACCTTTTGATCCTTTTTTCAAGCGAAAACACAAGTAATCCGAACAAGTAGGTATACTTTCATACAGAGCTCATCAAGGGCTATAACCGATTATGGCTACTTTCTGAAAAAGCACAAGCTAAGATTTTATGTGTTTTTTTTCGAAATTAGCTTTAAATTTCCTCGCCCAAACCAAATTTCTTCACCTAAAAACTGATGCAAAACATCCTAACAAAGCTTTACAAATAAAGTGGATGTTCTTTATCATTCTCTATCAGGACTGGCACCACCAGCTGGCACGGGGCAAGCTGGATATCTTTTTGAAATTGCGACGTTTTTTTTAGTCAGCGTTTCGTTTTTTGGAAGTATTTCTAAGTTTAAGGTTTAGGATCAAGGGGGACTTCGTAAAACTCAACGAAAATCAAGAGAGATATTGTTTTGTAAACTCCCTGGTGCCAGCTCGTGCCGAGTCCTGTTCTCTATGCATCTGACGTGTGCTACGAGTTATTTTGCTGGAAAAGGCTCTTGGAAGTGCGTGTTCAGGATCTCGCCTGCACCTCACCAATGACTTGTACTAATTTACAGGCTTGTAGCTCAGCCAGCACTTTCTCTACGAGCCAGAGTGTAGGCTCATTCGAAAGGGCGTGACTTACAAGACACAATGGTGTGCAAACGAGTTGAGTTTGATAAATCCCGAGATTTTCAGATGGGGAGAAAAAGCGCAGCCTCAGAGGTAATTGGAGTGAAGGCTCTTATCGACACCAGAACAGTCTTAGAGCTTCAAAATGGATCTAACACAATAAATTTGAACTTTTGAACTTCCAGAACTTCGAAATTGGAGCTCAAAGACTTTTCGACTGATATACAAACCAGGGAAACTCCACTGCGAGTCACATACCTTCCCTGTTTAGTTAATGAATAGCATGAGGAAATAATGTTCGAGCTTGACATCTCAGAGCTTTGACGATTCAAAATTCAGAGAAAATTTTGGGGGCGACCTAATCCCTCGCAGCATGAAGTCTTTGTTTTGCTCCTCAACTGTCCTACGAGATACGTCTATTCCATAGGGAAAGCTCAAACGCACATTGTTTTGTGAGTTCATGTTGCCGGATTTTATGGCGTAGGGTCTAGGGCAAACAGCTTTTTCTTCGAAAGGAATGACTCCTGGAGGAACATTGGTAGAGGGTGACACTTTGCATAGAATGAATTACAATTGATTACTACTAGGAAGTGTACGAAGGTTCGTTTTGAGAACTGGTCACAAGTTTTTCTGCTTGGGAATGCGTAGACGAAAAAAGTTAGTCTGACAGATGATGATGGATTTTCACTGAACTCACGACCTCAGTTCATCATGCTTTACACTCGCCACAAAAATCTCAAGAAAATACAAAGCTCGAAAATTGGCATAACATTCTCATAAAGCTGATATGACAGTACCAGATACATAGAGTACAAAAATCACATTTGAAAGAATTAATCAACAATCAAATATCAATAAATACGAACAGAAAAATTGCTTCAGTTTTTGTAGAAATAAAACTCTTAATGTCCGTGAATAAGTGCCGGAAGAACACCTCAAACATACCCTGAGTTTACGAAAAAAACATCTTGATCTGTTACTAGTATAACCATGTTACGAGAAATACTGTGAAATACGCTGTAAACAAGGTAACATATTGAGAATTTCTGAAAAATGCATATTTTTCACTTGAGTACGTATCTCTTCGTAAATGAGAGTAGCCACATTGAGGTGGAAGCGTTGACCACCGTATTTTTAGCATATTGAACATCGCTTCGCGATTGTTGTGAAACATTCGTCCAGTCAGCTAAAAGAGATCGACTGAATTGAAAAAAACAATAAGCGGTTCAAACTAACCAGGAGAACGCGAAAAAAGATTCAACGGTAAAATTTAGTACAAGGTGTTCTAACAACGAAATCCATTGAAAGCATGGTTCAAGTATGAGGGAATAAATTAAATTACGCCGAAAATATGCTGCTAAAAATTAGAGTTCTGGAAAGACCCGATTCTTCTACCACAAAGGAGAACGCTAATAAGCTAGTTGGAATTGCTATCAAAGTCAGAGCTTGACTATAATTTCACCAAAAAACAATTTGCCCTTTCACCCTCTTTCGTCCCTTAACCCTTCAGATTAGAATTCAATATTTTGGAACGTGATCCACATTAGTACAAATTTGTGCAAGTAAACTCTAGTCTTCAGATAAGCGTTTGAATTGTGGAGTCTTATGAATTTCGTTGGCTTATGGAAAAAATCTGAAGCGTAACTACTGTTAAACCCGTTGTTTTTACCTGAAAAATTTTTTGGACCCGTTCCAGTGAGAAATTGGACAGCCTCTGCTGTCATTGTACGCATCAAAAAATTGGACTTGGATAACAAACGGAAAGAAAAGGATTGCAAAAAAAGCAAAAAGACATAGAGATTTCTCATAAAAATATTTCAAGCCATCTAGGCTTTCCAAACTGATACAAACATATTAAGCAAATGTATGACTGAATCAAAGAGAAAAAAGTTTTCAAACGCTTCGTTTCATTCCTTCCGTCAGACGAATAAAGGATCTCAGAACTCTCCCCGGAACTCCTCAGTAACGAAGGGCTCCATGAGTTTCAAAGTTCTAGTTGAATGTTTAAAAGAAACTTACAACTTCCGAACGATATCCGCACAGTTTTCCATGCTCTTGCGTGAAACACGTTGAGAATTTGTCGTAGTCACTGAAAAGTGACAGCTGAGGAATATTTGGATAATTGCTTATTTTTCAGATAGAAAAGGAATTTTTCGTGATTTACAATCTGTGTGAATCTTGTGGTGAAGCAATCTAAACTACAAACTCAACTCTGTCTGAAAATTCGATGGACCAAAAAACCTACAAACCTCCCTACAGCAACATAACGTGGAAGACATAAAGCAGAAGCATCTGTATATGCGCTTGCTGAATTTTGTAGATCAAAAAATCAAAAAAGCTGCACTAACGCCTCAGTATGTAAGCAGAAAATATCATTCCCTCTTGAAAATCGGACGTTACTGTCGTTTTTTGATCCTCTGTTTCTCGATCTCTAGGGTCAGAAAATGCAGCAAATGCATATACATATGATCTTTTTTGGGTAACTCTGACGGAATAAGGGATTCGTTTCCTTGGGTCTCAATCAGAAATTTCCAATTTTTCGCTTGAAACTTAGCGTGTATAACATTTTGTGTAGATGCCTGATGGCCATTGTTATAAATGTGCATGCACTGCTCTACTAAAAAACAGTATCCATCTTGCATATTCTTGTGTTTACTATGTAGGGGTAACATGAGAAGTGACATTTGTTTTCAACCACATTATACATGCACTTTAAGAAAGCAGTGCATCGTGGGACCATCAACCCCTTGTGGTTTCCTAGTATGCTTTGAGTTTTCGTTTGTTATGGAGACCCACATTCGCGATGAGCACTTCGAAGAGCTGTAAGTTTGAGCTTTAAAACATAAACAGCATCGGGCTGCTGGGCATGTGAACATATCGAAAATCTCATTTTAATTACCTGCAGATACGAACTAGAACTTATGTTTTATTTAGAATGTAGATCATTCTCGTACTTTTCGACCCATTTTCGAGGGCGCACCACCCTGCTCTCCGCGTCCCCCCCCCCTCCCCACCTGTGCGACTTGCGTACAATACGATATTACTCCACTCTTTCTGACTTAATCGCAAATCTTGAAGAAATTTAGAATTTTTTGGAGGATCACTTCTGGCTTTTCATTGAAAAAAAAAAACAGAGCTATTTGTACCGAGATACAAACAATGGAGCGTCCATACAAGCTACTGGAAGGTTTGAAGAGAGGGAGTGGAACGTCCAAGAATGGATTGCGAAATTTTAACGACTGTTCTTACAAGGGAACGATCCCAACTTAATGTGGCGAATTGGAATGAACCGCATACCATTAGATGCGTCTTGATGAGCTGATTCCAAATCTACCTTCCATATCTGCGACCCGTTATCTGGAAAAAGTTATAAAAGGTTGAAAATGTGAAGTAATTGGGGTTTTAATGCGTGATTTGCTTTAAAAACCATCTTGGAAGTGCATGAGTAGCATGATACTGAGTGTACTGATTTCACTTTTATTTTATTTGTGTTTCTTTTGAATGCTCACATTCAAAAGAAACACAAATAAGTGTTTTTGAACAGCTAAAAAGCAACTAAAGCTCTTTGGTAAAAGCTATAAGCAATGAAAAGTCCAAATTTGGCAAATATACAGCGCCATTTCTCGAAAATTAGTTGTTCAAAAACACTTATTTGTTTTTTTAGAATGTGAGCATTCCTTGAAATCAGTACACTCATTATCACGCTAGTCATACACTTTCAAGTTGGATTTTGAAGCACATTATGCGTTGGAACCCCAACAACATGACATTTTCAACAGCTCATAACTTCTTGCAAATAACGGTGTCGCAGATATGGAAGGTAGATTTGGAATCAGCTCATCAAGGCGCATCTAATAATATGCGGTTCATTCCAAATCGCCACCTTAAGTTGGGATCGTTCCCTTGTTAGATATCAAAATCATGTCAACCAGTCATGGTACATAATCAAAAGAATTGTACGGATCTTGCAATCTTGAATAACGTTATAAAGAAGACCGGGGAACGTAACTACGTGCTTTTATCAAAAATTTCGGAGTTATGCGAACAACATCCAATTATGAAGAATTATCAATAAAGTTCGTTTAGAAAGTCTGAAAGAGACACATTAGAATAATCCACTGTAATACTGGATCAGACAGAAAATCATTCATCCCGAGACCAGACTCTAGTTACAAAACGTCAATATTGTGCATTTTAGGACGAACGCATTCCAAGATGTCGTTGCAGCATTTGTGCGTTCTCTGAATACTTTTATCCTAATCCTTTACGCTTCGACGACTACCTTTTCCTTGGAGACTCATTGCTTTTATGCTAGATTGCAAATGCTTTAGAGAACAGCAAGATTACATATTTTTATCAGTAACGTACCGAAGGTAAGCCCCCCCCCTCGAGAACGGGTCGCGAAATTTTTGAAAGTTACTTACATGGGTTATAAACTTGTGCAAACGACTTGTCGCACTTGTAAACAATTGAATTAGTTTTCAAAATTTTTAAAAAATTCATTTTAACCTTATAAAAGAATTTTGTCGGTTCATGGCGTCAGCCACGCCCCCTTTTTTAGAATTTCGGGGCTGAGCTCGCAAAAATTTTAGGAAGCATACCAAAAAAATTGTCGGAGTGCGTGGCTGACGCCACGCACCTTCATCGAAAAAAAGTTTCTTGTCCCCGCCCCTTCCCGGAGCCGATCCTGGGTACGCCACTGATTTTTATATACAGTACGATAGAATGACGATTCGGAATTATCATAATCACTATGTTAGATTTGCATTGCTCAAGAACAAAAACTGAAGTGTTTTGAACCTTTTTTCTTATTAAGAGAGCTGGAACTCAAAGCAACTTCATGTAAGGGACATGGAGCAGTATTCATGATTTTTTAGCAGTTTTTTTTGAAAGCCAGCCATTTAGATCACAAATTTGTCAAGCTTGCTTTTCCTTAAGAGCCCCAAAATTATTACAAAAACTAATCAGTTTTTCATGATTCATTTTGTATTCTTATTTTGCAGAATTACTTGTTGCCAATGGTTCAATGAAATTATTCAAGAATCTATAAATACCTGCATATATTTTGTATGTTTTCTTGGGATTGATTCTTCGCAAAAAGTTGCATACTGTCCTTGAGATTCACAGTTTGAACTCGACAGGACTGTGAGAGCTCGTAGCCATTCTCTCGCCAGCAAGGAAATTGCGCCTTCACTTCTTAACAGATTTACTTGAGCAAATTATATGGGTAGAACTTTATTTCAAATTGTTATCTCGTGATTAAAATTCAAAAAAATCTGTATTTTATAGTATTTGTGTTGAAAACCACGGTTTTATAGAGAAAATAGCACAAACCTACCGTCAAGGTGTGCGCAGGTATCTTGCCATGACTTGATGCCTGCTAGAAGAATCGCGGACTCTTGTGACTTATTGCACTTGTTCAGGCATATCTCCAGCTCTGCATTGCTCCTAAAAAATCATAAGTTCAAATAATGCGTTTCTGAAAAGTCCGGAAGAGAACTTATGGCAAAATTTTGAACGAGATATTGTCATTTACAAGTAGGGTTCGAACCGAACTTAAAGGTCAAGTGTCATTAATGCCGATAACTGGTTTCTGGTCAACTTTTATAAACATTTTATGCAAACCAAAATCTTCATTAGTCAGTAAAAAAGTTAGAATGCCGAAAACACTCCTTAACGATTCCCTGTAATCATTAAAGCAGTCTTTATTACGATGCTGATGCTCTATGACTGTATTTTTTCTCGCAATTAGTGTTCCAGGTTCTCAAAGTAACATAGGAACTTAAAGTGTAGGGGCCCTCACTGCCTTGGGTAATCAGCTTCTATAAGGAAACTGAGCTCTTAGTGTTGAATATGTAAGGTTTGTTTTTGTAATAAATCCTCGAATAAAAGAGAAAAAAGTTTTTAATTACCCCATGTCGTTCCTTCCCTTAGACAAAGGATCTCAGAACCCTCCCCGGAACTCCTCAATAAGGAAGGAGAGTCCACGAGTCCTGTGTATATATTAGGCTGGTGCAAAAGTTTTGTTAGTTTTTCAATCCATCGGCAAACACGTTAGAATGAAGCTTAACAAATACTTCAAAATGCATCCGATGCAGAATTTCTTCCTTTTTTCCAGCTTTTAAACTCCATTGTGTTTGGTTACGAGATTGACGAGATATTTGCTGGAAATTGCAACCACTCGTTTTTACCATGTCCAACTTTCGCTAATTTCCAAAATTTTTGTATGAGACTTTCTGAGGAGCCCTAATAACCAGCAGATAGGGCAAACCCTTTGCCAACAGAAGCAGTCCTTTGTAGCCCTAGGGCTTGTTTTCCAGAATTTTCACGATTTATTTTTTGAAGTGACCAGATTTCAAATTCAGTCCGTTTTAACCTCGAAGAACATAAAATGTCGAACAGTTCAGTCACCATTCGAAGCAAATTTTCCTCTTTCTAACACTTGTCTTTTTTTGTCGAGACAGGCGAAATTTGTGGGGAAAATCGCAGTATTTTCAATTTCAGGAGTACACAATGACGTAACCTATGTTTCAAAATCTTCATATTTTGAACCGAAAATCGCTCGTTCGCTTTGTAATGGTAGCAGTAGTAATAACCGTGTGTTAAAACCTCAGTTTTCTGTAGGTTTTGCAGTGTTTGGTGCAATAACAAAACATGCGATTTTTTCAAAACACAAGACTTTTAGAAAATTATTTAGCAAAATCTGAAACAGCAGCTGAAAAAAGAAAAAAATTGCATAAATTGGCAAAAGGTTTGCCCTATATGCTGGTTATCAAAGCTCCTCCGAAAGTCTCTACAAAAATTTTGAAAATTAGCGAAAGTTGGACATGGCAAAAACGAGTGGTTGTAATTTTCAGCAAATATCTCGTCACTCTCGCAACTAAACACAATGTGAAATTAACAGCTGGAAAGTGGAAGAAATTGTGCATCGGATGCATTTTGAAATATTTGTTTAGCTTCATTTTAACGTGTTTGCCGATGGACTGAAAAAACTAACAAAACTTTTGCACCAACCTAATAAAACAGCTTTGAGATAAAATTTTGAAAGTTGTCAAAATAGTTGAAGTGTAGCAACTCAAGATTTGTAGTCCTGAGATCCTTGAAGAATCCTTGAAGCTACCTCTAGTATGTAAAAAAATTAAATTAAGCGTAACAAAATTCAAATTTTACTCCTACATCAACCAAATATTTACGCAAAGTCTATGGCCCCACGCTAAATTTTTCGAGGTCATGAGTAGGTTGCTTCTGATAGACATGATCAGAAACAAATCTTACTGTTATTTAGGGATGGAAGAATGCGAGATCGTGTGATAAGATCCATTTCATTAGAAACTTCTTTGTAGTTGTTTGGATTTTTTCAGCAATATCAAGGTGAATTGAGCAAAAATTTGTTGCCTGCAGTATTTTCGAAAGAAAAGCAGTTTGAGTCTGTCCTCACCATGTAGATCAGCAAAGAAAAACGCTTATTGAAGCACTTTCATCCTCTTTTGCATTCTTAAATTTGGAGTAATGTAGTTCTCTCCTTTCCATCAACATTGGCGTTGTCAAAGCTGTAGGTCTAGTTTCAAGACTCTAAACTTTTTACGCTAGTTGTTCAAAATCTACTGATTAGCTCTCAGGAAAGTGAAGCATGTAAGTGCTGATTAAGTGTCCTATATGACTAACGTTCCAGAATTTTCACGCACTGATCACTTTCTAGATTTTGTAACGCACTACATTTTGCACCAAATTTGGCTTTCCTTTCTTCCAGTTATCATTAAAGCAACCCTTTTTTATTTATCCCTCAAAAATCCCTCCTTCAGGCACTGACATGACGTAGCCGTACATGTCGTGCAGTGTCGTACTATTTCCTTGACGAATACCCGGAGGGCACTGCAGGGAGCGCATGTTCGCCTAATTTGATGACCAGAAAATGATAGATGGAGAAGTGATAGAAATTGCTTATGATCACTCGGAATGATTCAATTTTGTGCGAGGATATGTACGCGAAAGCCAGAGGCGAGAAAAAAAGATGATTGGCAAGTGAAGAGATGGCAGATAAAAAAAGAGGAGAAGGTGATGGAAAGTTTGCAGCTAACGAATTTGTAGCTGGAAAAATAAAAATCCTTTGGAAAAACAATATCTTGGGCATTTGTGATGAAATTTGAACACATTTGCAACTAGTAATTTCAGTACTAGTCTAAAATCATTTTTGAATGCCACTCAGTCAAGTTTTAATGTTCCTCGGCAAAATGTCCGGGCAAAGTCGATAATGTTCCCAAAAGAGTGTGATTGCATTTCTGTTCTCTATACACTTCCTATTGAAGCGTCTGGCAACAATGGAACTCGTTGATTATATCTCCCGCGAGACACCAAGCAAAGTTAGGAGTTCGAAAGTCAGACATACTTCTTCCAGTAGTTATTTCTAACATATTCAATATGGTATATTATTTGGAAAGTTGTGTCGTTACAGCTCACCAAAAGTAGGTTGCTAAAAATGTGGAATTAAAAACCTGACCAGAAGGCCCTATTATGACTTGAATTGTGTTTTATCAAACAAATCCTTTGGATAGATTCCTATGACTTTCTCGTCAACTAAAACTTACAACCACCCCTCCCCCCCCCCCCACCCTCCGCCGCCACATCCTCGTCAAAGCCGGAGCAAATTTATAGAAGTGATGTAAAGTAGTAATGCATATATACTAATACTGACTATGCATTTCCTTTGCTACATTTTTATTCATGGTAAGTAGTTTTGCAGCAAAATTTTTAGGTCTTCTACGGGTAAAACTTCCTTTCCAATAGATTGCAAGCTTTACGTCTTCTCTGATGAGAAAAGAATCTCGTCAAAAATGCCTCCAGACCGTATCCACCAAAGAGTGCTGACTGGTTCAGTTGAGAAATTTATGGTCTGAGCTGAAAATTAGATATGTCTTGCCAAGCACTATTTGAAGCATAGAATTTTTTCTTTAATTCATTTTGTATCAATCGGGCTCACAAAATTTGGAGGAACTCGGGATTTCCATAAATTTTCGTTTGATTTCCATTAATAATTTCCGATAATTTTTTTTTCAATAATTTCCATTTCCATATTTCTACAACCCACTCAATATAATACTTCCAAAAGTATCTGTGCGAACACCTCTTACGTATATCTTTCATCCCAATTTCAAGAGGAGTTCCTTCACTTTCATGGTACGCTTTACTTCCATAAAGGCTGCACTTTTAAGAACACATTATATATACCCATTACGCATGCTGTAAAGATGACCAAATATGGGCATCATTGGATGAGCATTAAGAAGCATTAGAACCACTGCTGTCTTAATGGTGCCCATAATTTGCGGACAAATACTCTCACAATGACCAAAATGCCTAGACAACCAAAAAAACATCACAGCATAAAGTTTTTTGAGTTCTGGAATAGTGAGCTTTTGGATAGGACACATGCTTTTATTTATTCTCCTACGGAATCTGCATTCTGTAATGCCATTCAGTGCCTGAACAGACGTAAAGTAAAATCAGAGCCCTTCGTATATATTCAAATTATCTACTATAAAAAGAATTGTAGCTCCTATTCAGAAAACATCATATAGCGGGAACCGCAATGTGGTCTCGAAGCGTGCGAATGCAAATCTAGGTAGGATTATTGGTTCACTACTATTAAGCAAATTAGAGGCTACAATGCTATTGCAATTTGAGCATAATATTGTATTCAGCATTTTGAAGTCTTATAAAGCTCTAGGTCAACGTGCTGATCATGTTTTCAAAGTTGTGGGGGGCATTACCTCTTTATTGAAAAAATAACATATTTGAATGCCTGCGTTCCAAATTTGGAGGTCGGGGACATGATAGTTGAAGAATGAATGGTCTTTGTATGCATGCACTAGGGATGTTTTTGCGAGGTTAACTTGATTTATTTGCGCACTCATGGTATTAATATTAGGTCATTTCAAAAGTTCGTTCGCCAGTTTTTTAAAATATCATAACTTCCTTCCTTCAAGGTGGAGTTTCCCGTTCTAATTTTTATTTAAAAGAAGAAACCTTTCTCTTTACAATAGTGTCTTTGCCATGGAATAGCGTGAGAAAGTTCGAGAGTTAGAAGCAATTGAATAAACTTACTCAAGATCGGCATTTTTTAAGCTGGATCACGAAAAATTCCGAAAGTGTTATTATTTGATAGAGAAAATTATGCTCTTTACTGTAGTGCCTTTTCCACGAATTAAAACGAAAAAGATCGAAAGTTACAAGCAAATAAAGAAAATTACCTCAGTTTTGCAGTTTTTGAGCATGCCCAAAAAAGCCCAAAAACGTCACGAAAAAGGCGGGAAAGCCAAGAACAGGGGTTTTGTGACCTTTTCTTTCTAGCTAAGGGATTTTTGCGCTAAGGAAGAACAATTTTGATTTTCATGGAAACGTATAGCAAATTCCTAAAAAATCATTACTTTTCATAAGAACAGTCGTTCAACAAGTAGTTTGCCTAGCTAGAAAGACGAGAACATAAAACATATGTTTGTGTTTGTTTCGGTATTTTTTGTAACGTTTTAAAATTTTTGGTGAGCTTTTTTAAATTACCAAAATTTGAGTGGTCTTCTTTTTGCATTTTTAACTCTGCGACTTGTGCTTGGTAGAACGAATTTGAGTTATATTTAGAAACTACACGATTTCTTTATATAAGAAAAAATTATCCCAGGCAATCTAGGCAGATAGCAGAGAGTTACGATTTTTTAGACAACAATGCGAACGAACTTTTGAAATGACCTAATATATCTCGTTCAACAAATTTTGTAGTTTCAAAATTTCAACTTGCAAACCTTCGCCGACTTCCCTCTTTTTCCTTTTTCTGGACTTTTTTCGTCAGACTCTGGCAAACCACTCGTGCATTATCGCCTACGCAGAATTTACACTTTTTCAATATTATTTTTGGAGCATTTCAGCAACGCCTCTAAATTTCCATGTAATCGAAATGAAATGCGAGGATCCCCGAGGGATTTCGAAGGGGCAACATGCGAATTTCGCTCTACTCGGTGTTCGAAAACATGATTCTATTCTGAAAATCCTAAGCTCCTTGTGACATTACGTTCGAGATTTTTGTAAGAATTCCAAATATTTAAAAAGTTTTGCTTATTTCGGCATTGGTTCTCCTGATACATTTGACTGTGGCTTCCAGGAAAAGCAGGCCTGGCAAAGCTTGAGTTTAAACTTCCCTAAAAAAATCCCAAAAGTGGCAAAATAATCCATCATTCTGTCACGTCATGGGGGCACTGCATCTTTACGCTTTCCTTATTACATTGTCCCCCAGAGCAGCCGAGCGACGGAGTCAATTAGTGTCCATTATGCAATAGAAACGACACATGGTGTCATGGCACACACCCTATGATTTACGCTGAACTTCGCTGTGAGACGCGCAAGCTCGAGCAACCGTAAAAGTGCAAAGAAATAAAGATGCAGAGATTTATCGAAGCGAACAGAAGTGAGGCGCAAAAGCAATAGAGTCACGCAACATTTAGTTTTGAGATTTTTTGGATAAGAAGGAGATGGGACATTGAAGGCAGTAAGGAGGCATTTCAGAAAGGATAAAAAATGATTAAATCCAAAAACGTGATTCATCTGATCAGTCGATTTATTTGTTTACAAATACATCGCCTTGACAACGCCATTTTACAAACTTACTCACATTTGGCTGGCGATAGATTCCTTACACCTTTTGGAAAAGTTCCAGAAAATTTACAAAAAAATCCATATGCTTTGTGTTTAGTATATATCGGAGTTCATGCACCGTTAAATGATTCCGCAAATGCACACTCAGCCCACAAGTTTACGTCGCTCTGTGATTAGTCAAAAATATCCCTGTCTTTTGAGTTTTTCCCTTCCTCTTCTGGTGCTTTTTTCTCTTCTATGAATTTAGAATGCATTTGGGCACCGCTTCTCCCATGACAGCATTTTTGTCTCTCGGAGACGGGTCAGAAACTTTAAGCGGGAAAATTCCAGAAAATAGAAAAATTTTTCAAGTTTTCTTTTTTCATTTTCACCATGTAAAAATTGATATGGATTGTTTGAAAATTATTAGCAAGTGAGACCTTTTCTTGGTTGAATGCAAATAATAAGATTGCAATAGAAAATCAAAAAATGAAAATTGAAAACAATTAGGAAAATACGGAAACAAACTAAAATCTCAATGTGGATAATAATCACGAGGAGGAAATAGTTAAAATGTTAGTCTTTGCTATAAATTATTTTCGCAGCAAATTTTTCTGATAAAATCTTGCTTTTACAATTATTCCTCGAAGAAATACGAACATAATAGCAGATGTAAGTGACGATTAATAAGTCTTAAATCTCCAAAAAACTCACTCGCATATGAGTTTCGCTTTGAGGTAGGCTGCCGTCTCATTTCCTGTGGTTCGAAGAAGATTGAGAAGTGGTAGCGTAAAATCGGTTGACCATTCATTGTCCATCTGAATTAGCAGTGACTTACGTCATAGATAATTACCACCAAATTTTCCTTGACTTATAGCAAGGATCGCTTGGAAAAAATTAGCCAAGCCTTCAGTAAGAGAAAAAATAGTTCTAAGGATAGGTCAAGTTCAATAGACTAATATCTATTTATTATAAGCAAGATCCGAAACTAAATGTTTCGCTTTATTGTGTCATAGGCTAATTCAGGGCAAAATGGAACGGAACGGAACGAAAGGCGATTTAGATCAAAATCGGAGATTTTAACTAGTCAAAAATCACACCATTATCAACAAATTCTTGTCTAAAGTTTCTTTTTACAAAACGTAAAACCTAACCAATCAGAAAACACAGGCTCAACCTCAATAGAAAACTTTTAAGATTGTACATTCAAAAGCTTATAATTCCGCGTTTGATTGCATTTTGTGAACATCGCAAGAAAGCCAAGGGTCAATTTTTTTCGAACTTTTTGACGATGATACTTTCGTAAGTCTCAGATGCCAATGGGCAAAATTTAAAACAAACTCAGAAATAGGTTGAATAAAGGAATTGCTCATAAAGAATAATATTTCGCACGCGATCATATGCATTTTAGCAATATTCCTCAATTTCAGAAGCACAAATGTTTGATGTATATGATTGGCCTAGGTTGTTGAAAAAAGATATCATTTCTATAATTCTTTCATGCAAAATATTCATAAAGCTGAAAAAGTTTATCGAGTTTAAGTAGCTTGACGAACAAAAAAACTGCGTTAAAATTGGAAATTCATTGCGCCAGCTCCTTCTCCGCGCAAGTTTCTCCGGATCCCAACAATTTTCTCCAAATCAGGATAACCGAATAAGGAGGTTTTTTAAAGCATAATCTGCACTGTTACTTCAAACTTCTAGTTGCTCAATTATCTGAAGACATGTTTTAGCTACGAGGAAAAATGTTTTTTCATTATTTTTTTCAAAATGTCTGGCCGTGCTTTGTATGGCATGTCATAAACCGTTTTAGTTAGACTTTTCTGCACGCCTAGGTGTAACAATTATATAAATAGGTTGACGAATAAACCGTCAAGTTGTCCCCTTTTTGTTCTCTAATGCTTAATATTATAGCAGTATAATTGCATGCAACAGATTATTTCCTGCTGGGGACAATTGTAGAATCCATATAGGACTAAAGTTCAATTTTATCACACATGTGGAAGATCAGTAATTGATGATAGAAAAAACCTTTTTTGCCACAACTTTTACTTCCACAATCAATCCCTCCGCTAATCCCACATACATTAAAGCACATACCTCACGCATGTGATTATCCTTACAACGAAGCACACAAAAGTTCACGCGGATCTCTGCATGAGACTGATGAATAAGGATTAGTGTAGATAATACGAGAAGTAGGTGCATGTCACGACGGAGCGAAGTGGAGATTGTCACGACATCTGAAAACATTTTGAGACTCTGCTAAAATCATGAAAGTGATGTTTATGGCGCAAACGAACAACTGAAAGAACAAAATCAGAACTCTTTTTCAGATAAGGAAGAGAAAAAGGAGTGTTGAGATAAAGCTTCAAACCAGAGAGACTTCGTTGACTTTCAATAGCTAGTTTCAAGAACATATTAGATTTTTTACTGTCACAATTTCAGCTATGCGGTCTTGAATATTTTGATTCATCTATTGATTTCAAAATTTTAAGTTTCAATTTCCATTCCAATTTCGACCACGCGTAACTGATTTGATTTGACCTATGATATTGCAATTATTTTAAAATCTTAACAAACTTAACCAAGCGGTTTTGCTCATTTTGATCTATACTATAATTCATTATATTTTGATTGGTTCAATTTAATCTATTTTACGCTATTATCATCTATTTTATTTTGTACGTTTTAAGGCGTGTTAAAAGTTGAAAAATGACCACTTGAAGAAACGTCTTTTTTGTTGAAAAGAAAAACAAAAAATGTAGCAAAAAGCTATCGTCATCATTTTAGGTCAATCTTGATATTGTTGAAAGTTTCAGTCCACGGTTTAAACAGATTTTACTAGAATATGTAAAACTACGACAATATCTGCTGTAAAACTGTAACGAAATTCTCCATCGCCGCATTTTTTTTTCATTCCAAGATTATCAAACGCCTTTTCATGTTTTTTTTCTGTTTTTTTATCTTCTTGATGTCATACTAACTTTATTGACATTGTATGTTGCTGTTCACTAACTAAATGGCGCGCCTATGAGCGTGTCAAATAAATAAATAAATAAAAAACTAGGAAAACTAATCCCAAGTGCGCGTCACATAAGAAAGACACTTTTGCTTTCTTGGGAAAAGTGCCACTTAATCTTATATGTGCTATAATTTAGTCCTCGAGAGAGATTTCTGCAATTCATGGAACAATTGAAGTACCTATATTTCCCCTTATAACAATAAGAACTGATTTTCTATCAAATAACCTGCAAAAATTCGAGATTCACATTTGTATGTAAATGGAGGTCACTGCAAACAAAGTGAACATACTTAGCCAGAGAGGAGGCAACTGCTGAAAAGATTCTAAAAATCGATCGCTATATTTTTGGTATTGCTATTGCCCTTTAGCGGCTGTTGTAAGGTTAAAAATAAGAAATAAATATAGAAATAAAAATTAGAAACGTAATATTCCACAGAAGATTTCTATCAAATGTATTGACATATTGAAGAACTGCGAAGGAGTAAGTTTTTGAAGAGTGAGAGCTAGCGATGTTGGCAGTTGCATATAATAGTGTAAACCGTTTCAAAGCGCTGTAAGTTCAAAAAAGCAAGCCCAATCTATGAAATTTTTAACATGAATTTTAAACACGTGTTCTTGACAAATTCAAAAATTTCAACTTCTTTCTAGTAAAACGCGGGGAAACTTAATTTTTATTTTTTCTGTCTTCGCACTATTGAGGCTTGCATACACCATAAGGGCGACATTGTCTGCGTCTGCCTAGATGAAAGAAAATTCTAGAATCGTAATTTGAACGAATTTGTTTTTTTTGAATATGAAATTGAAGTTCCAACTCAAATAAAACATTAGATACTTGAAAAATCTATAGTTTATGTCACGATTTGAACCTAAGAAATCGAAAAAAATAAATGTTAGAAAATCTGGCTAATCATGCGCATTATGTATGGATATCTACCTTTTTTGGCTTTCCAAGTTCCTGCCATATCAAAAAAAAGAAAAGTTCTGCAAAACATATATAGCAACATCGATGTTTCCAATATATAAATGTGACACTTTTATCTGCCCAGACAATGATCGTTATAATCCCTTAGCTTTGTTCTTGCTTGTTTTCGCATAAGAGAGTGGGAAACTTTGGCTTCTTGGCATATCTGACGGAAAGAAACCGCTAACGATTCCATCTCAAATATCTAATTTGATATTTGAAATCGAATGAGTAAAGAGCGTCGGATGTGTTCTTCGAAGAAAAAGAGATGCACGTTTCCTGAAGAGTTGCAAAACGCATTTCTCTTCGCATCTCCTATAACAAACGAATGAAAGAGAGTTTTTCGCGCTGACTGCACTTAGCTTTCAATATCAGACGTTAGCAGGAGAGAAAAAACGAAATGAGCCTGACGCAATGTAGAGGAAAAGCAGCTAGATCAATTATATAACTTTCTCAGGGTTTCGTTCGAGCCCTATGTAAAGTCGCGCTTGCCAAGGGCGGAGTCAAGTCGGCGGATGGCGATAAATAAATAACAAATCCGTGATATTTTCATGGTTGACACAGCTAAGGCGCGACAGAGCTTAGCGATTTATGGCTGGGCGGAAGAGGGGGGAGGGGGGGGAGGGGAGGGAGAGAAGGAAGAAACTTTGGCAGTAGAGCAGCTGCCGAAATGCGGCCACCCGCACTTCTGCTGCTGATGAAGATCCATTCATGAAGCCACGCCCTACTTATGACTCGCAGAAAAATGACCTGTGATATGTTTCACTAAGAGGTGGCCCTGCAATTATTCACATAGTTACTACGCTCTATGATTTAGTCATAATATCAAAGGCTTCCCAAACAAGCCAATTAGGTTCCTCCAGTACGGTAGGTATATAAATATACGGTATGGGCGAGAATTATTAGGTTGCAGCAAAAATAATGTCCGCTTTTCTAGGCCTAATCGAACAAATTTTTTCCTCAAAATTTCGTTTTCGGTATGGATTCTGCATATCATTCGAAAGCTTTTTTCATGTACTTTCCAACAGTGGTGAAATTAAGCTTCTGTCTCATCCGTGAGAATTTCACCAGTATCGCACAGCTGCACTCAAAATCGGAATTTCATTGCTTTAACTTCCTTGGCCACAATCCAGGCGTAAACGAACAAATTCTCATGAAAACATAGCTGTAGGGGATAAGTAGATTTTTTGCTGCTTCTAGGGATCTTACTATATTCACTAAAAATATGAGGACTGAACAAAGTTATAAGTTTTCAAAGCGGAAATTTTCAAAACGATATTATTTTTTCACCAACCTAATGATTTCAGTTTCTAAAATTGGCCGGTTTAGCTGTGGCCTTCAGACAGAATAACTACGTAAACAAAATTGCCTCTATAAGGTCTTCAAGGACGAGTGGCTTGGTGGTATAAGGCGCCATTATATGCTGTAAGTTCAGTTATGGAAGCCATCATTATTTACTCGAAGGTCACATCTGCACAGATCTTTTAAAAATAGTGACGGTAGACTCAGTTATGGTCTTCACCCATCCAAGTGCAGGAATGCTCTATTCCTCCAAAGGTATCAACATCTTAATACCTAATTAAATATCTGAAGGCATATTTAGGCGATGACCTGTGCATATGTCAACTGACAACATTTCTTTCCCCCATAACCTAAGTTCTGTCTCTTAAACATAATAGTTATAGTATTTTTTCCAACATACAGTGTACACCTTTGAGCTGATATACTCTGACTTGAACATAGTCTCGTACTTTAACAATCGCCATATGTACGTTCTGCAAAGACGTAAAATGTCTATAGCGGCCAAGTGCAACCAAGGGTTATAGTTGTGCTTTACCATAAAATATTATATTGAGCATGGGTTTCCGGCATTATTGGAATGTACATCTAATTTTGATTCTGAAATTTGAATTTCAAGAGCTAAGTTGACGGTTGAGAATGTTATAGCAGAAAGATAGACTCAGAGAGAAAATTATGGTTGAGATTGGAAGGAACAACCAACTTCAACACTTTTAGCACTAGTTGCATTGAACATCTGGTTGTACGCAGTGCAGAATAAAAGCAAAATAAAAATTAGATGGACGCAGTTGACGTTAACTCATATGGCGATTCTTGAAATTATTTTATGCAAGTTCAAGTTTGATCCATTCAATCTTTCTGTTTACAGCCAGCCACGATTTGACTTGGAACAGTTCTTAAACATCTTTCACACCATTTGTTGAGACGAATCTTAGCAGTCACTGTACTGCTGACATGACGCTGAAATTAACCCTTTCTTATTTATGTTATCTAATCAACAATATGAGCTACACGAGTTGAGAATATGCCTCCTCAATGGACGATGCAAGCTCCGATCTCTGAGCAAAGTGATATTCTTTCAATGGTTACGTTTTGCATATGCAAAGCATTGTGAGGATGTAGAGACTTGAGGTATCGCAAAAGAATGGTATGGGTTTACTGGCTTCCAAACTCCACGAAATGAGCAAACTCTCTCTCTTTCGACGGTTGTCATCAAGTTTTCCGTAATGTATTTATGATAATTGCAAACTCAGATATCAAAGTAGTGACTTTGCACAAATCTATGCACTCTTCATTGGTTAAAGATATTTTTGCAATGTTCGGGGGTTCCCCTCAAAGCTTCAGAGAGCCCTGCACGAACAGTACTAAAAATCTGGGACCAACTTTAACGTCGAATATATGGGTCATTTTTTAATGTGGCGACGGATTTGACTGCGGTCTTTGCCCCCACAGGAGCATAAAGCACTTATACAAAAAGATATCATGTCAACGCTCTGCTCATTCACTTCCACTGTCTAAATATTGTTGTCTGTAAGCACAAAAACTATTCAAGTAAAAATGAAATTAAATTAAAAGGGGGGTCGCCGGAAGTTTATGCGTGTTGCGCGCAGTCGCGCCATCTTTACGATTTTTCGAATGCCCTATACATGAGTATGGTTTCACAAAAGCTATCGAAAAAAATTCCTCTTTCGACTTCTGTCCCTGTGAAGTAAATGAGTAAATGTCTAACAAGAATTGCAAACACAATACATCAAAAGAATCTAGGAAGACATAGCTAATCTTTGAACGCTATGATCTCCGCTCGCACAATGAGTCTTCACTTATTCAGAGTAAGTAAGGATTATACACACGGTGTTTCGATAAGGGAGAACAAACAGATATGATTCGTCTACGAGATCTAGGCAATGACAGAATGTTTTACCTCACTGATTTGATCGATTCCTCTTCCCAAAGTACGACTAACTTTGGAAGTAAAATTGCGCTTACATATATATACTTCTAACGATCTGCATATGCTCGTAATGAAATGATCTACATAAAATGTCGCTATGACGGCTAGCGTTGATGGAGTACGTTACGGATCACTGCTGCTCTCATTCCAGACAAGAGTCCGAATATTGGCCCACGAGGAACACTAAAGTGCATCCACGCAATCTGGTTCCAGACAGAAGTTTAATATCCAATAGTAAAATTTTCAATATTGTTAGTATAAAATGAACCGTCTCTTCACAAAAAAATGTTCTATATCAAATCTCTCTTGGTAAATTTGCAGTTTTGAAAAACACGCACTTCCTTCATGTGCGTATCTTGGATTAGGATGGTTGCTCAGTCAATGCAGGGGTATGAAAACTTCTAAAGAGAAAAAAATTGATCTTAAAATTGTTTGGAAGCTTGCGATTCTCACAACTAAAAAAAACAGAATTTGTGCGCAGAAGGAAAAATGGCAAACTCCGCCCCGCTGACCTTAATCTGTGTAGTTGCGCACCACTAGAAAACCCACAAACTTCAACGTTTAAGTATGACTTGTTCAAGCTCAAGCTGCTAAGAACACCATTTGTAACCCAGAACACTCAAAAATAGCGACAGTATAATTTTTTCAGACTACTGGGTGATAAACAAGTTGACATACAGATGTGTTTTAAAAAAAGTTCATTAGAAGCAGGAAAACTTGAAGCATATCTCTCAGCGTTGGAGTTCATATCGCCCTCAAAGAACTCACTTTGAAAATGAATAAACTTTTAACAATGCTAGATAAAGCTCTACATTATGAGTGGGTAGAAATTATGTCTCCGAGAAAGGAGGGGTTGAAATGGCCTTTTAGATAAAATGAATACTGACTTAAAAGGTATGAAACGCTGGTTCCAAATACCTTTCTAATGTGCCGCGATATTCTGAGCAAGGATTTACGAAGGTTTTTATGAGCAAAAATTTGCATGTGCAGCTAGGATAAGGTCAGTCATAATATTTTTTTCTATGGTTTGAATGAATTCGAGTTACTCTGTGCAATAAATGTTCGTAATTCAAACTTATTCACTCAAATCTCCACTTGGGAAGGCTAGGAAAAATCAAAGAGCTGATTATGCATTTGATTTTCTAACCATAAAAACCTTCAAAACTTCTTGTTCAGAAATCCGCAGCAGATATGAAAAGTATATTTGGAACCAGCGTTTTGTACTCTTCAAGTTAGTATACATCACATACAGGAAGGCCAATTCGACTAACCTTCCTTCCCTTGTGAAACTTTTCGTGGACATATAATGCAGCATCGAGGATTTTGGGTTAGGTAAGACTAAATTCAAAATCAACAATGACTATCAATTCGCTCAATAGACTGGAGAAACTGCTCTGTAATTTTTGATTCATCCATAAACACGAATGGTTTAAGTAAGTTATATCAAGATAGCTGTGATGTTGGGATGCTACTACCTATCTCCAAGAGCATATCACAAATTGAGGCAATTTGAGCGTTTAGGTGCGAGACGTTGAGCTCAGAGATCCAACGATAGTTCCCGCTTCAGAATTTGAAACCTTAACCCTATCTGATACAAGACATTTTAATAAGTTTATCTGATAAACATTTCAACTTCCATTTACAACGCAATAGAGAACACAATATTTTGGCATCAATTCTTATTAATTCTGGTGTAAAAGCCTCACGAAAAAGCAAATCTGACACTGCGGCTAGTTGTAAAAGTGTGTGCAAATATTGCCGCGGCTGAGAAATAATCCGCGTAAGAGCCTGACCTTATGTTTATTGTTTCCGTCAATGTTTACTTCTAATATGTAGCACATTCAATACGACTTGCGAGGTGCCTGGTAATCAGACGGGAATTCTTTGTAAGCAGATGGAAATTGTAACTTGCACTAATTCTGACGATTACATTGCTGATAATTGCAACAGGCATACTTATTTATTTACGCTAATTTGTTAACGCACCGAAAAAATCAGTATAGAGAATGAGAAAATACCTTGCAAGAGTCTCCATATCGTTTACCTTCTGCAGTAGGTGAAAAATTCTCGCCTAAATCCTTTTCCTTTATCCGAACTGGTAAGAGGACCATAGGGAAGGGGCTTGTCGTTTTCGCGGTTCAAACGGCTAATCCATGCGAAGGGACTGCTGCGCGGTGCTGTTAAATACGATGTCGAGAGCTCAGACAAAGATTCTGAGATATTGCAAGTAAACAAAAAGCGTTTCAATGATTTTCCAAGAAAGTAAGCGACAATAGTGCGTCTGAAAGAGCATGGCGTGCGCCTTTAATCCTCAGAAAAATTCCACGTCAGCAGAGGCCAAATTTTTGCAGAACTTCGCTGTGGTTTTGTGCAAAAGATCGCTTTCGGTATCCTTTGATTCAACTGGCCTGGCGGCTGGAAGGCGGAGCTTTGTGACCCAGTTAAGGCCGTTGGCGCCTGAGACGCTGTCTGCGTCCTGTCGCGCGGTGTTCTCTGATTTTCACCTAGCCTTGATTGGATCACAAAGCCCCGCCTTCCAGCCACCAAGCCATTTGAATCAGAGGGTATGTAGTTGTTCAATTTTTTTTCATATCTAATAGCATGAATCAATTCTTCCTAACAGATCATCATATCACAAAGTCAAAGATTCCGTCTGCTACTATGTCTACTCGTGTAATTGCATGTTCACGATAAAATGCATTTTTTCGATCTTCAGTGAAATTATGCGTCTATACGCTCTTGTGGCCGGAATGGTAACACGGACAGGGAAGCTGACTTCCACTGGTAGACCGCAGGCTACCCTTCTTAAGGATGGTCTGGAGGTACCCTTCGAATTGTGCAAGTAATTGTTTGACAAGTGATTTTTCTAGATGTAAAAAATGCAACCTAGGTTGCAGATTTTTGTTTGATTCCTTCTAAATTTTAGACTCACGAACCAAAGTTTGTAAAGATTCCCAAGAGCGTGGCTGTCTCACAAAAAATTTCATAGACAAGCTGATTTCGGACTTCGCCCCGAAATGCTGAGAGTATGATAGAAAGTTATGTACGAATGTTGAAGAGATGGCCCCAAGTACCTGGAAAATCTATGAAAGTCCCTTCGACCACGCAAAAATCTCACGAAGTCTTCACAAAGTGTACAAAGTCAAATCGAGGAGGATGAGTTTCGTAATTGCTAAGTCAAATTTTTCTCCAACACTTCCGTAAAATATTGTTCTCTTTCATTGTTGCTGTTACGGACTAGCAACACCTCCTCTCTCTCTCTTTTATCCAAAATAAATGCTGCTATAAAGATGTCAATTTCAATGTTGTGAGTTCAGGAAGTACGTCAAATCCACATTGGTCAATTACATATAGCCGCTTAGCTTTTGTTCGTGCCGCGTCAAATTATGTCCATAATTCTATAAAATAAAACTCATTTCTGATGTGGGCTTGAATGCTTGGGGTTTCGCATATTGGTCGCGCTACCAACTTAGCAACTTATCTCAAGAGACACGACTTCTTCGGCATAAATGTTCGCATACTATACGCTAGATACCACAAACATTTTTATAGCCCTTTATCCCTGACTAGGAATTCTAAAATCTCAACGCATACGCAGTCCGATTGTACAGTGGCGTCATAAGAGAATCGGAGCGCAAACGCACTCGTGTTGCTACTTCAGACCGTAGAATTTACTAGGACAATTCTGCCAATGGACCCATCTATGATTATTAGGAACTTCATTTACTTGTTGATGATGCATGATCTACGTTTGCAGACTTCTCAGTAATTCCAATTTGTGGGAGTAATAATAGTTATTTTGGAGCCTGTATGACATGAAGCTTTATGGAAATATGGAAATTTGTATAGAGACAGCAATTTGTCAGATTTTCAACATTTGATTGTCGTGTTAACACGTTGACGACAGCGTGCATTTCTAGCTCTCTGCCTTGTGAGACAGTGCCTTCTACAGTAAGTTGAGTATTTTTAGTTGAAATCAAGCAGGCGTCATCTGCAGTATCTCCACAGTGAATTTGAGAAGCAGCTAAGAAACGCGGAAGAAATTCCTAGGAATAAAGCATAATAGAACTTTTAAAACCACAGTCATTGCATGACCCACCATGTGGGTCACATTGTCGTCAATGTGTTAATCTTTGAGTGGAGAGGGCAAACTTGTTGATTTTGTGATTAAGACTTTTCCTTACAGCTTTCGACAAGATAGTGAGCGAAGGGTCAGTGTGCCAGGCTGACATTTAGCTGAATATTCGCTTTTTTGCTTTTCTGCATGCAATTACATAAGTTTTTTTTGAGTTTCAATAATTCGACGCTCACATGAGCATATGCATATGTTTCAAAACCTATTCGTTTTGAGAAGCCACTTTTGGGCACAAATCTGAATGCACGAGGCGTTTGCTCAAACTGGTGAGATTGCCTTTGTGTACTTGAATCTCAAAAAGAAATTTTCCGTGCTTCTCCTCTTCAAAACGATATCAAGTTTGTCGCAATGATAGCTTTCTGAACCTGATGCTGTCGAACGTCTGCATTGTAACTCTCCTATGAAAAGCTATTCCTTCTCAAAGCCAATATTGTGGAGCTGCCTTCACCTTGAATTTGGTATGGGGCAAATTATCAGCCGCTCCTCAACACTGTATGGTTACGATAGGAAGAAGATTGTTTTAAGCCAGAGTCCCTGTTCCACCTCAGAAAGAAAACCAAACAATGTGAAAACTTCTGATTTAGGACAATGATAGCTGCTAGTACTGTACAGTAAGTTTCGACCCGCTTTAGGCGGAAATTGGATTGGCGGGTGTCCGCCTCGCAACAGCTCGCGCCGTTTCGCAGCTACAGTATATCCCATCGTGCTGAGAACCCATGTCTGCGTCTCTTCAATCTCCTTAGTCTTTGCTTGGCAAAATGCCAGCGCTATGCGCTCGCAAAGCCTCCAGCGATGCGCATGCGCTGCTCCACGTAGAATGTCTCGCCTAATCCGGGATGAAACCGACTGTACATTGCTCTCTACTGCAATGCTTCGTTTTTTTCAATTTTGAGAAGTAAAGCGCACTAGTTTTTGCAATGCTGCTCATACTATCTTAAAAGGACTCCTTGAAAGTTGAGTAGCGAAAACAGCTCGCGTGGATAAGTGGTACACACTTTTTTTTCTCGAAAATTCTTTCCAAGGCGGTTAATCCAGAATGACGCTTATAGGCTGAAAGTTGAAAGTTTTTACCATGTCCCAACAGTAATGAAATCTGATAGGCGATTCGATCCATATTTCGGATCTACATTGAAACCAGCTTTACAGTGTGATGTAATATCAGCGATTGCTCTTATTATGAGAAACTTTAGACCCATAGAATGCCAGCAGCGAGTATCTATTTCGGGGCGTCGATTTCTCGGTTCAGATATCTTCGAAAAACCTACTCAAACATATAATGGGTGTGCAATATTCGTCCTCTATAGATGCTATGTTTTCAAAAGAGTCCGTTCATTTGCGCCTGAAGTGTGGCCAAGGTAGGTAAAGCAACGAGATTTCGATTTTGAGTGTAGCTGTGTGAGATGCTGGTGGGATTCTCATAAATGAGACAGAGGTCACACTCTCATTGCAGAGGTCGTACCTTCGCAACATTTTAGCCACGCCGTGCGTGGTCTGCAATGTTTGAGCAGTCTGTACGGTCTACGAATGAAGTTTTGTAGGTGTAAGCGTAACTGACCATGTTACTCTTGCTGACCTCGTATTCCTAACAGTAGGAACGCGAATCTGGTTTGTAGAGCGAGTTGCAGCGGTGACTTTCATTGTGATAGTGTACGGAACCGAGAGTGATCAGATTTGCCAGTTAGTCCAACAATATGCATATATCTTTAGACCGCTATATCAGGAGATACTGTTTGTCTAAGAATAAGTCTCATACTACTTGGAGTCTTTCATTGTACCATTTCGACCAAATATTTGTTTGAATATCATAACTTATAATAACGGGCTTAGGGTTGTTTACGTTTTTGTGTGTGTGTGTGTGTGTGTGTGTGTGTGTGTGTATGTGTGTGTGTGTGTGTGTGTGTGTGTGTGTGTGTGTGTGTGTGTGTGTGTGTGTGTGTGTGTGTGTGTGTGTGTGTGTGTGTGTGTGTGTGTGTGTGTGTGTGTGTGTGTGTGTGTGTGTGTGTGTGTGTGTGTGTGTGTGTGTGTGTGTGTGTGTGTGTGTGTGTGTGTGTGTGTGTGTGTGTGTGTGTGTGTGTGTGTGTGTGTGTGTGTGTGTGTGTGTGTGTGTGTGTGTGTGTGTGTGTGTGTGTGTGTGTGTGTGTGTGTGTGTGTGTGTGTGTGTGTGTGTGTGTGTGTGTGTGTGTGTGTGTGTGTGTGTGTGTGTGTGTGTGTGTGTGTGTGTGTGTGTGTGTGTGTGTGTGTGTGTGTGTGTGTGTGTGTGTGTGTGTGTGTGTGTGTGTGTGTGTGTGTGTGTGTGTGTGTGTGTGTGTGTGTGTGTGTGTGTGTGTGTGTGTGTGTGTGTGTGTGTGTGTGTGTGTGTGTGTGTGTGTGTGTGTGTGTGTGTGTGTGTGTGTGTGTGTGTGTGTGTGTGTGTGAATCTCTGTCTGTCACGAAATTCGTAGAGCAAGTTACAGCGAACGTCTTGAGCTAGAATTTTAATAGTGACACCCCATCAGCATATAGGTAAACTGTGCAAAAGCACAAGCCGATCCGATAATTGGAACCTGTGAAAACTGAGCGCCAAACGGATCCACGCGACTTTCTGGCGCGCCAAAGTGGGCCTGTATTCAAAGTTTCTCCGAAGTCGCGGATTTGTTTAACAAGTAGATCCGCAAACCATAGACTCCGCCTCAAGGATTGAACCAAAATTCTACTTTTCAGCAAGATTGGCGCCAAAATGGGATGGTTGCGTAGACAATCGATTTGTTATAGTTTTACCCAAGAATTATGGAAGCTTTTTGTTCAGAGATGTAACTCACGGTTGTCATCATCCTTCTGGCGACTATCAAGTCATTACAACTCCAGTAACTGATTAAAACTCGCATTTGAACTTTTGGAGGAAACTTTCTTTCCCCCGAAGTCACCGATCATAGACGAAAAAGCTTTTGGAATGAGTAGCTGTTTACAATTCTTTGTAATGGTCGGCATCATGCGGTAAGTTTCAAAGCCGTCATTTCGCGAGTACGAGAAAGGATGTGGATAGTAGAACCAGTGCGAGCCTCTGCGAAGCAGAGGTGACGCACTGGTCCGATATATTCGGTGCATACTTTTCGCTTTTTGCCTTCGAATTTTTTTAATCAGTCGATAACTCACCATCTTGCGATTAATCGACATTTAATTGATCGATATTTCTTATTTTGGAAGATATGCGATGGATTTTTGACATTTTTGTTTTGAAATATACTCGATTATTCGATTATTCGAAAGAAAATTTCGAGAATCAAAAAGTTTAACGTTTACCTGGGAATGTTGCAATACAAAGCTTTCGAAAGAGTAAGAGCTAGAGGCACGGCACGAGCATGCTGCTTTCGAATTCTATTGGCATGCTCCAGGGGCATAAGACGCTTACGCGCTAAGGAGTTGCAGCGCAAGCTGATGGGTGGACTAAGAAGATTGCAGAAGGGTCTGGAAGTTTACTGAGCTGAAGAGGCAACTAGGATAGAGTCCAACGGCACCATCTTTGATTCCCCCGCTCAACTAACGCCGTTGGCCCGCGGAGTTTGGGCACCGACCGTCGAGGGCTGCACTCGACATGAGAGCTGACTCGATACTGATTGAGGTTTGCACTGCGATAGCTGCTAAAGGTTACAGAAAACTTAATAAAGATCATCACAGTGCATTACACTTGGGTCCGAATCGAATAGAAATTCGATCTTTCGAATAAAACATTCGATTATTGCATTCGAAATTCGATATTTGGAGTTCTTCCATTTTCGAATAATATTCGAAACTCGAATAATTGAGGAAGCGGGATTTTGAATAAAAATCGAATACTCGAATAATCAAAAAACGAGGATTCGAATAAAATTCGAAAACTGGAATAATCAAAAAACGGGGTTTCGAATAGATTTTATTCGAATGCTTTATTCTAATGTTTATTCGAAATTGTATTCGGATAAACTCCGTATCCAAATTATTCGAGTTTGTTGCACAGCCAACGGCTGAGTAACAGCTCGCTTCGTCTCCGTTTTTTTTTTGCAAAAATCGACAATGTATCTTTTTACAGCCGGAATCACCTTTGAACTGTATAAGCTGCATTCCTCCAACTGCTAACAGTAAAAAATTAGGTGTGTATTTTAATTGATGCTTTTTTCGATCATGAGATATTCGCACTGCTATTGGCACCAAATCGGCAAAAAAGCTATCAAATTCAAGATCATGTTCCGAATTCATATACTGTGATTGAGTTGAGATGCCTGTTCCTCTCCTTTGCATTGCTCATGCTTTTGGTACGCGAAGGTCCACACTAGTGAGCATACTTTTTTGTAAAAGTCATATTGCACAACTGCCTCTATTCTTTACCTTAGAGATTTTTTCGCGAATTGGTGTATTTTGAGTAAAGGACAGTGCAGCTGTGGTGGAGAATTAGACGGTTGCTGATTTTGCGGGCACATCACTTTGCAATAAAGTTTTCTTCAGTAAATAGTACAGGATAGTTCTGCTATCACAGTGCATCCAAGATTCACAGAGGCTTGCAGGCACTTTAACACCTGGAGCTATCAGCATATCAACTATGGTAAAAGCTTAGGCCGGACGAAGTAGGTCCACATTAAGAGCGAGCTTTGATTATGGCAGGCCCCGCACATACTTCACGCGATAGTCGTACGCAATTTGCCAATTACAAGATGTCTTCAAATGTAACGAAACTTACCATAATGTATAGCGTGTACAATTTTTTATTATAAATGGATAAATGCCCTGCTTTCTGTACTTTTAGAATCTGCCTACCTTAAGTTTTGGACAAATTGACTATTGCCAAACCATGTCGCTACTGAAATGCCTGCAGTACTCTTGGGGCTGGGAATTATTGCTCGCTTCGCGGAGTAAACCACATGCCTTCCACGACTAACTTATACTACACAGGATGAAAGTCTCCGATTATCAGCCAATGTATCATAGCATTTGTGGCATATAGGTACAGTGTGGCCGCCGTTACTGCTTCAAAAGATCGCACACTTAGCGCTATGAGTCGAAACAGATCTTTCAGCTGAAATAGTTAATGCATGCAGCAAGCTGTAAGGTTCTCATTTTTGAAATTCGGTGCTGGTGCTGATTATGGAAAGAGATTCACTTTATCGATTTCATCGATTTTCGGAGAACTTTGAGCTAGGGGCTAAAAGTTGGTACAGGGGGTAAATGAGGGCGCTAATTAACTATAAACATTTACTTCGATACGCTTTCATCAATTTTTGGAAAGTCTGGAGCTACGAGCCCGGGAGTTGGTACGGGAGGGGGGGGGGGGGTTGAAGGTGCTGATTAAAAATGTGATTG
The DNA here is from genome assembly GCA_958299035.1 of Cylicocyclus nassatus. Classification (NCBI taxonomy): domain Eukaryota; kingdom Metazoa; phylum Nematoda; class Chromadorea; order Rhabditida; family Strongylidae; genus Cylicocyclus; species Cylicocyclus nassatus. The sequence continues at coordinate 31,264,213 of CATQJL010000316.1, forward strand.
ATTTCGACGACAGCATTTTTTGGAAAATCTTGAGCTAGGAATTGGTATGGGGGATATGAGAGTGTTGGTTATGAACTTTAGCCGGATATGTCAGCAAGTTTGAGATATGGTTGCTCTAGTTATCTGATAAATCAGTCGAATATTTATTTAAAATCAACTTCTAATATTCGAATGTATTCGATAGTCATTCATTCGCTGTTTTTAATTTTTTGATTTTATTCGGAATTCATTCATTCGAGAATTTTTACATCTCGAATTTACTCGATATTCGTTTATTCGAAAATTTTTATTTCGAATTTAATCGATATTTGTTTATTCGAAAATTTTCGAATTTATTCGATATTTATTTTTTCGATAAAAAATTTCGAATTTACCCAAGTATACAGTGCATATATTACGTAGTGTTCAAAAATCGGCTGCACGAAGTAACTTGCATGCAAATTGAGGCGGCTGTTCGGCTTTGTGCATTCATTCTCGGCATCGCACCACACCGCGCCGTCAGATAGTAAGGTGAGTTCAATCTCATTACAAAAATTGGACATAACGTCACATTCGGGAACCTCCTTCCTAAATCTTCGGAAAAGAGCGAAGTTGAAAGCTATCTTAGAGCAAAACATATGATGGTAGCGTCAAACAGCACCAGAAATGACCTTTTGTAGAAGTTATAACTTAAACAGATTCGCGATTTTTATGCATCCCTCCAGCTCCGCCATTTCATACAAACCGTGACCGCGTGGTGCTTTGCGCAGTTATGCCATTGATAACATCTGCTTTGAGCACGGGATTGTGATGAGTGAGCATTTAAATCTGAATGAAAAAATTGAATTGGAGATGAAGACAGCGGAATGATTGAAAAGATTGCCTGGACTTTGTGCGGTAGCTGGTTGCTACATGTTGTTAGTGTGGAAAAGCCACGAGGTTGAAAACCCCGCGGATCGCATTAACATCAACAGCAAAATGAGAGAACGACGATGGACATTTCATCTTTCTTGTCTGGTCAGTAGATGAAATTTGACAAAGTTAGGTCAATGTAACAATTTAACGCTAGACGTCGTGACGCTGTTTGAACTATCATCGTGCAATATTCCAGAGTAGTTACTGTCGTCGCAGATAGCATTCATTTCAGGTTGTTGATAGCTGATAGGTTTTATCTCATCAGACTCATGTTTTGATAAGTTTTATCTCATCAGACTCATGTTTTTTCTTTCAATTGTTTCGCTATTTTTCCTTCTTCTCATTCCATATTTTCCTCCTATAAGATGAAAAACTGGATTGACCTCGTCATGTGAAAAAAAACTCAAAGAATACTGAGCTGGGATGGAAGAGAGTCTACGATGTTAGCAGCTTGTCTTAAGGCGCGCAGCAAAACACCTTTTGAACCAAAATAGGCGCAAAAATTCTCCAACTTTTGCGACGCAAGCCTGTTCCATGGCGACTCCCCAGAAAAGTGATGGAAGGTGCGGGAAGGGGAAGGGTAGGGTGCTTGGAAAGAGCAAGTTGTAGCGGAGAACAGAGCGAGCAAGTTAGAATGGGAAGGAGTTATGGATATGAGAGGAGTTGGGGGGAGGGGGGGGGGGGAGGGGAGAGGGTTGAGGGTGGGAGGGGGTAAGGGGAAGGGATAAAAGAAAGAAATGAAAGAACAATAGAGGGAATTCGCTAAAGTCAAGACGAGATCATAGATTTACTTGCGCTTGGAAGGACCGGAGTATATCGAGGAAAAACTCCAAAACTCAGAAAAGATTATCGGCATTGTTCATTTGTGCTTGTATCATGGCATGATAATCAATTGTAGACGTAGTTTTCGAGCTACTACCATACTGGTAAGAATACTTTATTGGCTGACGTCAACGTTGCGGCGTTCAACGACTTCTTCGGAGCCTGGAAAGTCGAAGTCATAAGTGACTATGCGGTCAGGCGTCAAGAACAAAGACGAAACAGAATCGAAAAGAAGTTAGTCTAGAGAGCGGAATTAGAGCCAAAACACTTTTTACTCACCTTAAACGTAGAGCAAGCGGTAGTTAGAAAACAGCTCACCTTATACCAACTGTGCCTCATCCTCGCTTTTATAAGCCAACCTCTGATCTCATGCAAATCCACAGAGGGATTGATAAAGTGCGAGCTCGGTGGTGATCGCAATGCACTCGTCTTTTCTGTTCATTTGCAAGGCGTTTGCGCCAGGATTTCGGTTCAAACAACTAGATCTTCATTCTAATTTGAACTTCAGCGTTTTCGTGGCGTTTCTACGATGCCCCAGAGGTGTGAAGGGCTTAGAATTATTTAGCCCATCCAGAAGTTATTGTTGATATGTTAAATACGAACACAAAAAAGGCGATTGGGTTCTCTGATGTAGGTGTCGCCACATGGTGAACATGTGATCAGATAAATCACTCCTGACACCATACAGTCACCATCTCTGTTATATATGGGCATACTACACAGCCTGGGGTCTGACGAAACAAAAAAGATTGAAAATAAAACTATCCTCCGCTGAAAGAGCGCGATAGTTCAGTCCAAAAGTAGAAAATTCTGAATCCTCCTTGTTTTCCCCTTCTTGTCCCGAGCTGCTTTTTCTGCATTAAAGAACTAACCGGCATATCATTGTCGTTGAATGATACTCACCCTCACTGGCCTTATTCTTATAAATCTCGGTATCTTCCATTTGAGTTGCTAACAATAAGCGGCTTGCAAGAGTGGTCTCACATCTTATGTTGCCTATCTGTTGAGGTCTTCGATGGCTTTTTACAGTCATCAGATAAGAGCGTACGTCGTTATTCGGTTTTTTCATGTTGTATAAACTCTTCGCCTGTGTCCAAAGTCTGTTAAAAGTGTCCCAGACTTCCGCTCCCACATAGCTGACGTCTCGATTTCTCCTTCCATATACAAAGTAGTTGCCCCCTCCTCATCCGTCATGTGAAATTCGTCATGGTCCTGCACTTATATATTATAAAATGCAGCTTTTCAATAAAAACGCGCACTGGATGTACGAAACACCTACGATCTCCTCATCTGTCTGCAAAAGTTGCAATTGTAGCAATTGCTGCTATAAGTTCCTTGCTATGCTGTGCGTAAGAAGGTTTTCTAATTTAAAATTTTGTCACAATCGCATGACATCTGCCTAAAGCGGTATGTTCAATTCGCCGCCAAATCCCAGCGTTTTCTACATCGGAGGTGGCCCCATCACAGTGCATCTTGATCGCACTAGCATGTTTTTTATGATCGATGCGCTACGGAGCATAACCGTAAACTCCTGCTTTAGCCTTCTATGAAAACGCTCAATTAACATGGAAGTGTTCACAACGATGTTCTTCAAGGAAATCCAGTCCATTCGCCGATTCTCTGGCTCGTGGGTCACCAATAACTTCGCAAAGTATAGTTTGCTGTTATAAAGCTAATTTTGCTTAGTATTGAACCATGAATTCTCGAAATTTTCTGATTTCTGCTTTCCAGAACTTAACTTATTATGTCCAGGGACAGGCGCGTTTGCTAGCTATGAAAAGTGATGACTGTTTTTAATGAAACTCTGTATGCCGAGCTTTTGAAAAAGTGATTTCTATTTGTGATTGTCAGAGTAGCAGGTAATGGTGAAGAGGACAAGTAAGTTAAAGATTCAGGGAGCACCTGCTCACAAGTCCAAAAAATCGAAGGAATCGAGAATTGTTGAGCGGAGAAAGAACAACCTAACGGCCCTGCTGGTGCAAGGCGCTCTCGATTGCATTGAGATCTCCAGCGTTCAGCACATAATCGAAATCCATTCTGAAAACAAATATTGGTGAAACAAAAGAAAATTGCAAAAACAGAAACAAAAGACGCCAAAATAACTTCGAAATCTCGGATTCGGCGGCGTTCGATTTGCCGTTCTCGTTACGGGACCGCGAAATGTGAACCCCGGGAAAACCGAGCTAAAATGGTACCCTTTTTCACACATTGTGGCCATAACCAAGACATGAATGTAGTTATTGTTGAAAAGAAGACATGCTCTAAAGAAAACGAAAAGATGTTTTTTCCATAAAGATTGTTTATATGTCAAAACTAACCTGTTTTTTGTGCGCTTTTTCAAATTTTTACCCCCGCGTTGTCTCTCTTGTACCCTGTAACGTTGTCTGGATTCTTCCGCCTATCTTCTGAGCAAAATCGTCCAAGTTGGAAAGATTTCGTTGCGAATGCACTGAAGGAGAAGAAGGTGAAGAAAAACTCACTTTTTGGTGACATTCGCAGATAGAAGAGGCATAAGCAAAGATAAGCTCGGCGACGTTGTCTGCATCATAGAAAGGAAACAAGATCTATCGAATACACAAAAAACCGAGTGAGAAGAGTTTGATTAAAAAACAAGTGGTTTTCGAAAAAACGCGATCTTCTCCAGATTTCTCGCTCAAGTCAAAATAAGGGGTCTTACGACGTTATTGGCGTGAAAGTAGAGATCAAGAGCTTTGATATGATTTATAGATTGTCATAAATGGGCTACGAACAACGAAGAAAAGGCACCAGAGCCAAATGCCCCGCGCCCCGCGTTTGCGGCACCGAGATAGAGCGCAACGCGGGCTTCAGGGCCCGTGGTAATCTACCCTACGTGGTGGCATCAAAGATGCCGGCAAGTTCGCGAACTTCGCGGCATGTTCGTGTTTCGGGCGCTGAATCTTGCTTTAGATTCCTGTATTTTGATTAGAATTTCCCTTTCGCTTAGTTTTTCGTTAGTTTATTTCGCACATGAAATTTTGATGTCGCTGATAGCCGCAAAACAGCGACATCGCGCAGGTCCGAACCCGTGTGTTAACCTCTAACGCCGTCGCACTAACCATTCGACCACTCACTCAATTTCTTTTGTCGCTGCAGCAATTATAGAAATGCTAAGTAGTGAGCGCCTGTATGTGAGCATGATCAATGCAATGCGCGGCGATGGACGTTGAGCTGAAATACAGCTGATTGATAAGAGCGAGCGAGAGACGAAACCGTTGCAAATGAGATTTGAAGCAATTGCAAAATGAAAATGGCGTTCTTTATGTTATTGTAATATCAGTGGTCGTTTCTTGTGCATACATACATCAATTTGGAGGAGAAAAACCCACACGATGGCAAAAATGATAGTTTTTCCATAAAAAATAAGTTTTTTTGGTTCTTTTGCTGGACGTATCTAAATTGTGTTGTATGATATTGCCGCGCAACGCGATTTCACAGACGCAAAAATGCGGCATCTGGACGTGGTAGGGGCACGTGCAGATGCCGGCAGGTTGCACTCCACCAAAGACACACTACTTCGTGCACTCTCTGACCTGCCTGCAGATTGAGGGCGAGATGGCATCACAAATTTCAATAAAAGAGATGTGAACCTGCCGGCAGGTTCACACTTCGGGCAAATAGATGGCAAACGAAGACGTTTTTTGGATTTCCTTTCAATTCCCATACTGTTTTGACAGCAAAACTAGACCGTATCACAAAAAAAAGATGATCAGCCTGGCTTGGGGGTCTCCGGAGGAAGTCTGAGATTTTAGAGAAATCTAGTCCACATCAGGGCGAGATGAGGGCATGAAATGCCGGCAGGTAGGATGGATTACTACGGGCCTAGAGGCTCGAAGGCGGGACAGGCAGCTCTTCTTCTTCCGTTAAGGTCTTCTCTCAAGTCGTCCCCATTTCCGAGCGAGAAGACATCTTTATAATAAAAAAGTGCTTTTCAATTCAATTTCTGCATTTTCGTATAGGGCGTTCTTCATGAACTGAGTTTTCTTCCAATTTATTCGCAATCCGATCTTCTTCCCTACTTCGTTTAGTTCCTCCAACATCGTCTCTGCTTCAGTGATACTGCTCGGGAAGAAAACGATGTCAGCAAGACGAAGGTTTAACAGGAATCTCCCATCAACTCGTATGCCTCTCTCCCAGTCCAGTGACTTTATCACCCACTGCAAAGCCGGGATGAACAGCTTACCCCATTCTCAGCTGGAATGGTCAAGGGGCGATGAAAGAGCTGCATCGTCGTTGCACAGTCCTTATAGCAGTCGACTAACGTCCTCACATAAGCTGGGTCCTTTCCTTGATCGGCAGAGTAGCGCTGACAAGGTTTCATTCTTTATCATAATTACACATTGCACTTTCTGACTTTATCCATGGAATTCCTTTTACGAACGATAGGGATCTTAGAGCAATTTTGGCTTTCTGAATGTGCATATTTGTAGCCCAATGCAACTGTTTGCTTCGGCACTTTGGCATCGTTGTATTCATCATCAAAACAACGTCTTGATTAAGCGTTGATGAATGATTGCGGATATTTTGTGATTGAATTGACAGCCCAACATTGCATGAATATTCTTAAGGCTCCCTACTATATGCGTAGCCTCACATCATATATAAAGCTGAATGTCTGTTTGTATGTCTGTGTGTCTGTCTGTACGTATGTTCCGAACAGAGATTTTTATCTCTAAACCGATCCGAACCAAAGTTGGCACACTACACTTCGGGGTGGCGCGGGTGTCGTAGGCTATTTTTGTCACCGATCGGCATCGATTTTATCGACTTTATAAAAAGTTGAGGGGGGGGGAGGGGTAGGAGCTGGCACAGGGGGGGTACTGAGCATGCTGAATACAATATCAGTTTTCAGAAATATCCGTTACTTTTGTCGATGTTACTAATTTTTTGCAAAGTTTAAGTTGGGGGGGGGGGAACTGACACGGGGGGGGGGGTTTAGTGGGCATGCTGATTACGAAGGCAATATTAATCTTTTCAACTATCGATTACTTTTATTGATTTTATTGATTTCATCAATTTTTTTGCAAAATTTGAGTTACGGGGCTGGGAGTTGGCACGGGGTAGGGGTATGAGCGAGTTGATTACGAATACAATGTTAGTTTTTGGCACTGCCAACCATGATCTCACAGTGACGTCACAGTTGCGAAACACTGTGACGTCAGTGCACAGTGCTTTTTTCATACTACCGTACTCTGAAGGTAGTAAAATAGTGTGACGTCACTGACGTCAAGTCAACAGCATTATGATGCTGTTTCGCAAGCGGTCAGCCGCGTGCCCCCCGCTGGCGCCAAAGCGCCGGCCGCCGGATGATAACAGGAAGCGAGGAATGCGCGTGTCGAGGAAGAAGATGGAAGCACTAATGAGTGCACGCTGGTTTGAATAGAATTTTTTGTTCTGTTGGTTTTGTCTGCAGTATCGTATTGTAATTGTTTGTGGCATTTTTTGTGTAGAATTCTTGAAATGAAGTTTTGGAGGTGAGGCCTGCCTAAGCTTTGGATAACTTAAAGGTCCTTAATTTAGAGGATCTTCGAGTTGTCTGAAGTTTACGTGGGCTTCACCTCCTTTTTTGTAAGCTTTTTTATTCTGTCTGATTTGTACAATAGAGTCCCAGTAACCGTAAATCTGGCGATTTTAGATGTCTAGAAGAATAGCCGAAGCAGGGGCGACGCAAACGCTGAAGAGCGTGAGGCAAATATGTCGTAAACTCGCTTGCGGCTTGCTTCTCTGAGCGCCTCAGAATCACAGGAAAGTCGCGACATCCGACTGGAATATAATCGAGTGAGACACGCTGAAGTTAAGTTTCAAGAGACGTCAGAACAGCGCGACTCGACTCGACTACAGTCGAATGAGAATTGCTGAGTCGCGGAGAGAAGAAAGCGATGCAGCGCATTCAGTGCGGCTTGAACAAGATCGTGCTTGACATGCTCACGCCACAAAGATCCAGGTGAGTTGCTCTAAAGTTGGCGGCATTCAATTACAAGGCTCAATTAGACTACTCGACTCATCCGAAAGTTCAGATCGGAAAATTGGATGTCGTATATGACAAGTGCCAAGCCAAGAATTTCAAAGCCGAACCTCCTTTCATGTGCTGCTCTGGAGGTAAAATGGAACTTCCACTTCTATGTGAGCCGGTGAGCCGCCTAATTCGCTTCGCTCATACATGTCCGGCACGAGTGCTGTGTTCAGGCATCTCTTGCAGAACATCAGGAAGTACAATGCGTGCTTCCAGGTGCCGTCCTTTGGCACTACAGTCATTACGATTAACGTTGAGGAAAAGAGCTTCATGCCAACGTTCAAGGTGCAAGGACAGATCTTTCATAGAGCTGGATTTCTGCATCCTTGTGGTAATAATAGCCCCAGATTTTTGCAACTATACTTCGTCTACAACGAGCAGTTGCGAGCGAATCAACGTTGTGGCATTATTAGTGACACAAGGCCGGACGTCGTGCTAGAGCTGCAAAGAATGTTGCATGAGCACAACGCCTGGTGAACGAGTTCAAGACTGTTTAGGAAACTTGCCTACAGATGAGTACAAGGTCATTATTCGTGCTGACAGGAGACCTGCTGGTCAGCATAAGCGACTCTTCAACGCTCCATCTGTAAAAAAGTGGCAGTGGTCATGGTTGGGTTGGAAGACTGCGACAGGTGACATTATCATCCAGAAACGATGCGAAACGTTGCAGCGCATTTTTGAAACCCATAGGTCGTACGATGCACTGCAGTATCCGCTCATGCTTTGGGATAGGATAGAGGGGTGACATTTCGAACTATGGCAGAAAAATAACAGCAACGGTGCCCCCATCAACAAGAAGGTATCGATTATGGTTTTTTATGCGCATCGCATGATAATAAGGTCCACGACCTTCAACTATGTCGTGAAATGTCGCCAACTATTTCACCATTTCATCGTGGACATGTACGCCAAAATCGAAAGCGGGCGGCTTCTCTTCATTCGACGCAATCAGCGAAAGCTACGTGCAGACTATTACATCCACGTGCGGGATGCTGTGGCCGAAGATGAAAATGTCACTGACCTTAAGCAAAACATTTATACTACCATAATCCTTCACTGGTGGCTCACGCTACATGCTCGAGTACACTCAGGACGCTATGGCTTATGTTAGAGCGTACGGGCGTCCCAATTTCTTCATCACATTGCGCGCAACTCGACGTGGAACGAAATTGCGAAAGAGCTCTTCCCTGGCGAAGCGCCTTCTGACCGCCTCGACATCACGGCGAGAGTTGTGTTCATCAAGAGTCAGTGCCAAGTCGGAAAATCCAAAAAAAACTGAAAAACATGAAATTCAAAAAAATTGGCAAAACAGAAAACTCAAAAGAATTTATAGGTGGACAACAGTGGTCAGGGAAGGTGGGTGGGACAAACAAACAAACTGAATAGATCCAATCATGCTATTCTTCCTTACTGATGAGTTTCAGGTAAGCTTAGGATCTATTCAATCAAACCGTCTAAGGATAGGAACGAAACAAACTAAGGAACTGAAGTTGTATCTTTCTAGCCAACAACACAAATTCGTTCTTTTTCTGAAGCTTGAGTGCGTGTAGCGAAGCCGGGTATTCCAGCTAGTTCTGACTATGATAAAGCACTAGGAAATCTTTGTAATTACAGGGTACTGAAGGGTAAAAATACACAACCTCTTTCGCTGTAGACTAACGCTGTTGAGATTACAGTGTGCAGCGTTTCAAGATATCTGCGAGCTCTACAGAAGGCACTACTTTTGAAACCAGAGGTATCATTTGAAGGCGCAGCTGTAAATAAAAATACCGTAAATTAGTTTCTAGTGGAAGTTCTGAGAAAACGACTTCCGTAAACACCATCTAATCACTGTTTGTTCCATTTTCGACGAGAATTTAGGTAGCACTTTAGCGACGTACAGTTTTTTAGATGTATTTGATTCACTTCCTCAAGGATGTGAGTGAATCCTTCAATTTGATCCCTCTGTCTGAGAGTTTTGTATCGAAAGTACTAGAATGAATCATCCTTGTCTTTTTAGTCACAATCTCATAGTGAGCACACCTCTTATTTTTTGTCATGGTCAAATATAAACGAGCAAGAATTTCGTTGTTTTTTTTTGCGTTATTTGTGTCTCTAGATATGTTTTAACTTGATAACGATTGATTTGTGTTATTTTATCATGAAGCTGGGCAGAGTGAATCATAATCTTTAATGAACGATTACTTTTTAGAAATAGCGTGAAAGAGACTGTTTTATTTCATAAAAAGCAGAAAAGTGTCACTTTAACGCAAGAATGGATGGCTTAGCTCGCTTTGGCTTTGGTTTCATTATAATTTGTGGCGAAATGAAGGTCTCAAAAGTGTTTTTTTGCTTTACTATATTGACCAAAATATTATCGCAATCTTTCTCCCACGAACTACCAAAATTGTTCCCCTAATGGCGGCGAGGGACAGAATTTCAGTAAAAAGTGCATTATTTGGACTAGTTATAAGCTAAAGGTTTTCCATAGCTCTAAAAGTGCTGTACCGAAGTTTTCCTATAACTTCATAGCTTTTTGCTAACTTTGAAGTATCTTTGAATTGTATTTGTTATATTTTTCTTTCTCAAAATTGAAGGTTCTACAGCAAAGGCACACATTTCTGTGCTGGATGTTGATCAACAGCAAATGCTGTCACAGATTTATATTTGCAGTTTGGAATTTACATGCATAATTTACCAAGAAGCTCGACTTCAAAATAAGTAAATCTTCCATTACCAACGAATGTCGCGTGCATGCAATCCGTTATCTTCCCAAGAAAAACCTATCTTGCGTTGGCATTAACCAAGTTTCGTCCCAGAAGTGGCTTGAATTCTCAAAGTTTTATGATTTTTTTATCGGACTAGAACTTGCAACCTATATAGACCAGATGAGCCCCCCCCCTGATTGCTGTCTTAATAAGACCCCCCCCCCCCCTGAACTATATACCTAAGATAGCATTACCAGAGTTGAGAAAGAGGTCAGGCACAAGTCTTTCGAAAACCCCTCCCCCCTCCCATGAAAGCCCTCAAACGACCCCTTCTTCCTCCTCTTAATCTCTGGACCTCAAAGTGTGACATTCTGGGAGACACCATCTTTTTCTAGAGAGTTTTCAGATTTTTGAGAGCTGTACGCCCGATTTTCTGTGACTGCACTTTACAATCACACGTAATTTGACGGCTGATTTTGATCTGAATAGGCATATTGAAAGGGCCATAATTTTCTTATGGATGGGGCGTTCGGCTCCAAAGTTTCAATGTAGCAAGAAGAAGCTATGTGCTCAATACTCATACCAGCAATGGAGCGCTTTCTGGATTCTGAAGGCAAATTAAGGGGGTGCGGCACACCCCCTTAAAAGCTGCGGCAGCCGCAGCTTTTAAGGGGGTGTGCCGCACCCCATTAACTATATCAAAAAAAAATTTTAGCGGACAGTATTTATATGAATCGATAGCCCAAACCTTGTAGATTCCATAGGACTGTTTGGAGCCTGATTTGTCTTCTTAGCTCTAAGTAATATTTGGTGAAAGCACAGCGATCAAAAGCGAAAAATGGGAAAAACGAGATTTTGGTTGGCTTCTAATTCCACAGTTTGCAGGTTTTCTGAGGCGGGATTCGTGAGATGGACAAAGAAGGAGCAGTGCTTTGTCTTGAGTGCAAAAACGGATAGCTAATTCACTTTTGAAACAAAGTTGACCATGTGGGAATTTGACCATTTCATTTAGGTAGCCTAGTATCTTGAATCTCCAGAATTCGCTCACACTTTGTCTACAGGGGTTAATTGGCATGCTAATTATGGATATGATACGAATATCATGTTATCATTATTATCAGATTACCCAACTACGACCCCCTCCCCTTTTGACTCCTCAATACGACCCCCCAGGTGTGGCGTGCCGCACCCCACGCTTGACCCTGGCTATAACATTGCACCAAGCAATTTTAATTCTATGAAATCGAATCTGCTTTATAACCGAAAACGTTATTGCGTGGAAACAAAACACATTTGGAAACACCTTTTTGACTTTAGTGCGGGCATTCAATCTCTTCCTCGAATTAGGATGCTCGTCGCTATGCTTCTAATGGAATTGCTTTAATCTTTCAAATATTGGAGCTGAAAGTCATGCGCTTTTTAGAAGCGGTTAAGCCAAAAAGAATTGCTTCCCCTTTTAATAATTTGCTTGATACGGAGCAACCCCCTAAACTTTGCAGTTTTTTACAATCTTTAGAACATTACTCTTTTAGCCGTTAGCTCAAATTAAATCGGACAAAAAAACTATGGAGAAAACAATCAATGTATGTTGTTGTGAAGTAAAATGGGCATAAAGAAAAGCCAAAAATGGATATTTTGGAAGGCCTCTCTTTTCGTGCGATCCACTAGTAATTTCAGAAAACGAGAGCGGGTCAAAGAGTTTTTATTGTGCGGGACAATGCTCTTGCAAAATGCTTTTGATTTTTTTCAAGCCTCGTTGACTCGAACTACTCATGAGGTCCTGAATTTTTCTCTAAAATTGGCAAATGAAGCCACTTATCGCTCTCCTAGATGCATATCCACTTTCGCATACGCGGTATTTCTAAATCTGGCTTTATAGCTCAGCATCTCCTACTTTTGGAACCTGCTCAAGAATATAGTATATGCTGCCTCATACATGATCTACGTTTTCAGAAAGTTAATAATTGAGCTAATCTGAAGATTGAAAAGTTATCAGGGTTATGAAAAGAAGAAAGTTTGAAAGGAAGTGTTAGAGATTTTTTGCCAGCGTGTTACTCCAAAACATGTTTTGAAATAACATTAGCAGAAAAAAGGTCACCCTTATGCCTAAAAAGACCCTATGCGACGTGTACTTTCAGATTGACTTAAAACTTAAACAACAACGAAAACAACGTGCATGAGGGAGTGTCGCTTGTTAGCTTAGCTATATCATATTCCCTTACTTGTAACTCACTTCTATCTCATACACAGGCTTGCTCGAGGATAAAGCAAAAGCAATATTTTCGCCCACTTAGTCTCCGAGAGTCGTAAAATACCGCTTGATATTGTGCTTATTACTCGTATTTAATGACTACTTACACTGCTCAATGATCTTCGAGAGCATGATTTTAGATTCAATGTCACATTATTTTGTTTCCTTTACTGACAAATCACCTGTTTATGAGGTCGGTTTAAAAGTTAGTTCGCTACTTTTCAAAAAAAAACCATGATTTCTTTCCATCTCATTGGAATTTTTTCGAATTATTTTGCCCTAAAAGAAAGCATCCTTTTTACGGCAGTGTTTGCATTATAGTGTGAGAAGACTTAAGAGTTGGAAGCACTTGACTAATTACTCAAGATTGTTACTTTTCGAGCACGGTCACGAATTCTCGTGATTGTTGCCCTAACTTAATGTTTTGTTAATTTTGTGACAATAAATCATCCTTCAGATTTTTGGCGCTTGTCGCCTTATGAGATCCTTATTCAATCGTTCCTAATCGTCTGAAGCAAATGCGAATGTGAGATTATTTTGTTAACTGCATCAAATCTTTCTCATAAAAAGAGTCCTCAAGGTGCCTTCAAAGTACAATGCCGTTTGAAAGCAAATTTTACTGTGTCATAACGATGATATGATAGGAGTTTTCATATGTTTGAAGAACTGCGACACTACAAAGATTAAAAACGATGTTTTGAATACGATAGAAAAGTCTATTTGAAACTAGAGGATACCTGTGTTACGTGTTGACTTATGGTGTTTATAAGCATCAAATAATACTATAGACTTCCACTTCTTTTCAAACGCACTCAAGGTAAAGATATTAAATGCCTAGAAATAAGCCCGAAAAATTTTCTACACGTAAGCAATGTAGCTTCTATTGCGCTTCAGAAGTGCTGAAACTTCTCAAAAATCATTTCTTAAACGTTAGAAAAATCTTTTTTCTAACGCCTTTTCAACGTTGGTGTTGGGCATGATCTGAAGGCATCCTGAGAGAAGACGGTAGGCGGATCATCCAGAAAAAAACAGAAGGGATGGTTTGTGGCTTTAAAATAATCGATTCGTAGGATAAATACTCAAAATTCGAATTTTGGGTGCCACATAGTTTGGGTACGCGAGAGGGCGTGTTTTTTTCTGGATGATCCGCCTTGACAAAGTCTTGCCTAGCCGACTTTCGAAAAATGTCATGAAATAGCCGTTGGAAGGAAGGGAACATGCGCAAACAGTAAGTGTAAAAGTCTAATAGATTGTTTTGGTTGTTGTCAAGCTTGTTTAGTAAGTTTTACCAATAAAAATCGAGAAAAATTTGGAAGAAAAAAAGATGTCGAAAATTGGTTTTCGACTCTTTGAATTTTTTGTTTCAATGATAAAAATCTTTTTCAATTTCTTGCTATGTTGGAAAACGATGCATATGAGCCTGCAGAGCAGACTTAGAGCTTTCAAAAGCATACACACTTTTGTCTTAAATATAGTCAATGTTGTCAAGAAAAAACTAAAACAAAAAATGGGACATAACTTATTACACGACCTAATATGCTCATATTTGAACCATCAAATTGTTAATTCTCGAATACTAGGGCACCTAAAAGATGGTGAAATCGTGGCAGTACTTTTAAGCGAACTATTGTAATGACATGTTTATGAGGAACCAGAACCGTCACAAGCAAAGTTTGAAAACTTAGCGAACAATTTCTCCCTGATTTCTAGCCATTAGAAAAATGCAGAAGTGTATGTATAAAAAATCTGATGAGAGAGTATATATGTGAGCGAAGGGATATTCGCAGAACTGTTTTAAACTAATAATAAGATATGATTATTTTCGTTTTCATGAGAAGTTGGGAATTTTTATTTAGTCTTTCATTTGGGTTTTTCGAATTTAAATCTTGATGCGTATTTCGACGTTCATCTTGTAAAACTTGCTTTGATCTGTGGTTATCCCGCATAAATAGGATGTATAAAAAAACCTTGCTGGTAAAAGAGAATGTTAATAACACGATGTGTCAACGCTTAGCCAGCCTAAACACTGCGTCGTATCTCATACAAGTACCATTTACGCTCACAATGTGTGAAAATAGTGAGCAGAAAATAGAGGTCACTGTTGGCCGCTTGCACGGCAACATGTATTGCCGACCGATAAGACGGAGCATTGCTGGCCGCTCGCTCGAACAACTGTATTGCATGCCGTTTGCACGGTAACATTGCCTGCCGCTAGGGCGGCGCTTCAGTTGTTTGCCGCATGCACGGAGACTTTAAGCTTATGTCGACCGCTTGTCCGCTAGCCCTTATAAGAGGACCGCTCGCACGGCGCGAATCCCTGAGATTGGGGATATAAGAAGAAATGACTTGTGTCAGCGAAAAGTCAAATATCAAAAGGCATATGGGACAACCTTATGAATTGAATTGTTCCTTAAAGGCAGAGCACACTTAAAATTTCGCCTTCCATGCTTTTTGTCATTCTGTGGCCTTTCCGTGCCCCTGATTACAGTTATGACATCAAAATCCTCCAAAGGTCCCAAAAACACCGGTTCCCGGGACCCTCTCTTCAAACGGCGTACGAGTTTCGAACTGCTCGTCCCCGTCGACATGCCAGCGAGAAGCAGATGCAACTGTTTGACAGCCTGCAATTGCAACTCCAACTGCAGCGTATGCTGTCGTGGATTCGTCATCTGAAGGAGGCGGACCGCAAGAAGCAACTGCACTGTTGCAACTCCAGTTGCAGTTGCAACAGCATTGCAACGGCAACAGCACGCTAACGGGATCTCGTCCGAAAAAGGCGGAGTGAGAGAAAAGGGGCGGAGTGAAAAGAAAATCCAGGCGGGTTTTCTCCGCTTAGAAGCAACATTGGGAGACCGAACCAACGCAGTTGGTCTTCTTCTGGGCCCTAGATATACATGGTATAGAGAACTGGTTAACTCTAATTTTGGGTGTACGCTGCCTTCAATTCGTGTTTGAATTTGGCAACATGTCAAAATTTCAAATTGGCCTAGGCAAGTGTTTGACCCGCACTCAGCTGATGCGAGTTCACGGTAATTTCTTAATTGGTTTTATAATATAATATATTGTAAATGCTTCTGCCTTTCTCATACTGCACCTACGAACATGGTGATAGTGTTTTGAAAAGCTTCTGTGTGAAGGACAGTTACGTTTTGCAGATAACGACAAAGCATTCTATATTTCACCTTTCTCATACTTTTGAAGTTTCTACGAATGCGATGACCAAGCTGAAATGAGTACTTTGAAAAGTGGGTTTTTTTTCAACAAGAAAGAGCCGCTGCACGGACAGAAATAAGGCTGCCTTATCGACAAATGCAGGGTCAAACTTCTTCACTTTTTTCTTCACGCTTAAATGAGTTGTGAAACATATCAGCATACAAATTATGGTAGCAAGGAAATTTGGCAAAACTCTGGTCAATCAAACTTTTTCGAGAATTAAAAAAGTTTCCGATCAGGGTAAATCTTCATGCTTAAGGGGTTGAAATTTGAGGCAAACCAGATTTGAAAACTGTTTAGGGACTTGTAATACATAAAATAAAGTCAAAAACTGTTTTAGAGTTAAGTATTGTTGAAAGCAAAATGCAGCTGAATCAATTAGTAGTTGAAATACGAACGATGGAAAAAAATTGATGGCTGCAAATTGATGGGCCGCATCTTACTTTCCTATATAATAATAAAAACTCTAGATAAATTATCACACTATAAGATATCGAGGTTACAAAGAAACTTCTCAAAAACTGCCTTCAAAGAGTACCTGTGCTAGTAAAAACCTATCAATTTTTAGACGATATTTCTTTCTATAACAGTTTTACAACAGTCATTGGTTTTTAAGCCCACCCAATAACGTTGTATATAAAAAGAGCTAAAAATAGTGTTCTTGTGTAGGAAATATAAAGCGCTTTGAAGTTTTTATTTCTCCAAACTCATTGCCGTAGACGGTGTTTGATGCCGATAAAATACAAAACGTATATGAGGAACAAAAAAGCATCATGGTCTGACTTGAACAACTGAACATAAAATTGCCGCTACAAAAAAAACACGACCCACTCTATTTTTTTGAAGTTTGAGGAGGTCTTTCTGAAAAAGATGTACTAAAAGAGTTTCGAGGTCTCGTGTATCACTAGGCGTGACCCTTTCTTGTGTTAGGTACTTCCGGATTTTCGCTTCAGCATCCTTTGATGACTAAGTATGTGTTAACACGATCCACTCTGCTCCTTTTTATTGAAATTACAGGGTGGGGCAAATAATTTCGACTTTAAATTTGTGCCACATATTGCTGCGATCATCTTCTACAAATCACACTTTGGCTGACTAAAATGCTTGCCATATTTTTTTTGTAAAAGTTAGATTTATCAGACATGTTCTGCAAAGTAAGAAAATCGAAATTTTTGGTCTTCACAACTTATCTTGCAGCTAAAGATACAGTGGATATTCTAGAGCACTCTTCGACGCATACAGTGTAGAGGAGGCTCTGCGCTATCAATTCGTAGTCGTTGCGTTTGTCAGATACTATTCTTTAAAAAATGAAAAATAAAAATTTGTGAACACTACTTGCGTGCCAGTGGCCAATTTTCTCCAAAATAAATTTGAAAGCTATAGGAGCAGAGCAGGCACTGAATACTGGGCTATATTCTTTCCATGAGTCTTCTATGCAAGCATGTACTTGAGTTTGATCGATCAAGCAATTTCAACACTTTTCAGATTCTGATTTTTCGCTCCCGTTCGCGCTATCGCATCCAAATTTCCAGTATACGAGTACACTTGCCTTCAATTAAAATTCCGTTTTTCCCTAAACACTGCAAAAAAAATTTTCTTTGTAGTACGTTGTAGCCAAAAGCTTGCTCTCTCACACCGCACATTTGCCTGGTGAAAGAAACAGTTATCGTAAAGTCGTAGTACGAATTTCATCACGACCTTCTGCGTGCCACGACAGGAGGACTCGCCAAGATTCGGAAGGGCTGCTTTGAAGCCAGAAGAGGTAATCTCAAAATTTGAGAGCGGCACTGTATTTGTAAGGGTTCAATTTATGTGTGCACTTAAGAACTTTTTGTTCCGAGGCACTTTCCTTCTGATTTTATCTGAAAAAGTACTAGACTCTCAGAATTTTGCCCCACCCTGTATATACTCTCACCCACGCCCAAATGAAACACTTCGAAACTGCTTTCTCAACAGCTTTCTACTTTAGAATTTAAACCAAAAATTTCTTCTCAGTCTTCGCATTCGTAATAATTCGAACCTTCCTGTGTTTATGTTTTCAGAAAAGGAATTATGAAGCAAAAACAATTCTAGAATTATCGTAAACTTCTGGTAGCTTCTTTTATTTCGTGGTAACCTAATCTCTCCATTTAACATACAGCAATTTTCAATCAATCGGATTTGTAGTGCATGTTGGAGAGCGAATCCCTTTCTCCTATTTATAGCAATGGCAACTGTCTCCTGTCTTCTCTACATCCTTACTGTGGTTTAGAAGTTTATGAGCAAGAGATAAGAATACCTTTTCTGGAACTCGATTACTGAGGCTAAGTTTTAAACCATTATATTATGCTGCTTTTCTCCCAATTTTTTGCATTTTTTCAACGACTGAATATTTCCTTGAGAATAATACGTGCCTATGTAGTTGTTGTGTGGGCATAAGTGCTGAGCGCAAGAAATGAAAAGGAGTTTTTGTTTTTTTTAGATCTCAGCTTTGGAGGTTTCTGCACTATTCTAAACCATTCTAAGCTTGTGAGACATAATTGATAATTGAGATTCTATCTAAATTTGGATTCTGATTGAAATCTGTCATTGCGATAAAACCGCTCAAGTAACTTATCATGAGTTAAACTTTCGAACGTAAGCAAAAAGTTTCATTTTTGAGTGATACAAACATTTTTTAAAGTCGCTTAGATCTTTACACTTTTGACACACTTTTGAATATCAATGAGCCGTACTCTTAAGCTCAGAATCGGTGCTGAGTTTTGAAGCTGCGTTCGTGTCTTAAGTTCTAAATGTTTCATATACGTGCAAAATCGTTGCAGAAACTCTTTTGGTGGGAGGGACGGTCTCTCCTAAAAGGGCAGTCTGTGTCTTTCAAACTTTTTGTGGAAAGCTATCTGAATTCCCGAATTTCCTGTTATTCTGTTAGCAGTAGTCTTTCTGAGGAGTATGTTCTTCTCCCGCTTCCGTACCCCGTGAAAGTTCCAAATTCATCAGTTGGTAAACGCTTTGGATGTGTTTATATTTTGGCTGGAAGATTGTTATTAGCTTCTATTAATATTTCTACTGGCCCCACCTCCACCCATTCGGAAAACCCTCTTTGTTAGCCGACCTCTCCCGGCGCTATGCCCTTTTTTTCCATCCAAAAAAATCAGCTCCATTAGTGTAGGTAATTACGTCTGCTCAGTGGCGTACCCAGTATCTCCTTTCGGGGGGGGGGGGGGGGTAAAGATTTTTTTCTGATGAAGGTTCGTAGCGTTAGCCACGCACTCCGAAGAATTCATTGGTACGCTTTCCCAAAATTTTCGCGAGGCCCGGAGAGTAGAAAGCTTGGTTGACCCATGGGCGGTATTGAACTGGAGTCTGGTCACGGCCTCACACCACTGCCGCTCCCTCCTAGGGATAGGATTGGATAAGAAATTCCTTCAAACTTTGATCATTTTGAATTACCGCCAAAAATCTTAAACTCTGCCAAAAAATTATCAGTACAAAAGTTTTATGAGCTACTCTATGCAAATGTGAAATATTTGCACTGTTTCGATGTCTCTAGGAAAATACAAATTTTAATTTTACTTTGGGAACCGCCAAAATTTTTTGATTTGACGCTTTTTTGAAAGTCATAACTTTTCACAAAAACGCCAAAACATTTTTTGATTGTAAAGAGCAAGCCAAAAAACTCAAGTACGGACGATCTCGATTTTTCTGCATTGTTCCAGATTTTTGGTAACCTAACTCAAAACAATCGGAGGTACGTGGTTATCTTTTTTCCATTCGTATTTGTTTGAAGCAGAAGCTCGGCAAGACAATATTTGTGGGCAACCATAAATGAGCAAATCCGTTGAGATAGCGCAAAGTTACAAATTTCGCAAAATTACAATTTTGAAAATGAAACGGCAGAACTTTTGCAACCTACCTGATATTTATTGTCCCGCAAACAATGATTTTTTGAAAGCGTTTGCAAAGTTGTTGATTGCTTTTGTTACTTCGTCAGCATTTTGCAATTTCTTTTCGACCATAATGTAGCTGGTTAAATAGTAAACAAAACTGGGCAATTATATGAAGTTACCATCTCTGTGCGCATTTTTGCTCTCGTGAAGTATGCTTTAAACAATGCAAAATCTTTTGTACATCACTTCAGAGCTCTTAGGAGTTTAGGGAGACAATTTTCGCGTCTTATGAAAGAGCCATCTTCTTTTGACTTGTAGCGACATTTCAGAAACTTCTCCAAACTAAGCTCGGTACAGTAATGAAGCTTTATAAACACACTTATCTGACTGCTTGTGGTAGCAAGCAGAAAAACAAGAAACTATTTTAGTCTGCAAATCTTGGTGAGCGTTATTAGCCTTATTAATGCGGTCGCAATCCAATGCAGCCTCTGCGACTTTTTCACCACACTTATATAATTGCTTTTAGCAAACAAACAAAAATCGCACTTATATTTTCATTGAAAAAACAAATTGGGCTTCCTCAGTGTGAACTGGTTGATTATTTTACTTTTTGTTTTCCGAAATAGCCTGCCTTAGTCAAAATGTTACACAGCCCTTTTAGAAGAATAATATCCTGCAGATTTTTGTTTATCGATGCTGTAAGTAAATAACCACATCTACGCACGTGATATGATCTTAACTCTAAGGCTAATCCAAAACACTCGTTACTCTTTCGCAGTTCTCACAAAATTGAGCGATCGTGGTAATGTGCTCGCTACTCTAATGAGCTTGTTCCTGTTTGCGAACAAGTCCGCGAATGCCGCTTTTCTGCGAACGAGCTTGTATTTGTGCCCATAACGTTGAATTTCTTGAACCAAATACTATGTAAGTTTCGAATAAACACAAATTTCGTCGAATCGTATACTTCTTGAGATGATGGATTGGCACCGATTTTTGGAGACAGTTTTAGACCTACCTGCCTTGTAAGTTTTACTCTACAAAAGAAGAAGACAAATGCCGAAGTAATGTGAAAAAATTCAAGCAGTTTTCTGTTAGATCGCCAAAAACCTAAGAGGTAATAAATTTCAAATATGTGGTGTCGACTTACTTATTTGAAGTGAGCTGTTGAGGAAGTATTTGAAGTTTGTAAGAAGGTCGTATGCCCCTTTGAGTTGAAATTTTTGAGAATAGTGTCAAAAATGAACTAAGATGGTTGGCCCTTTGAAGTTATAATTTTCTATAGAAACGTCAAATCATAGCAAATTTATCTCGACAAGAAGCTAGCTTATCTAACTAGAATTGCCCTTAATTTCGTTTTTTATCGAGATTTCCGACATTCGGGACTCCTAAAATGGTCAAAATTGAGGCAAATCCTACATTGCACTGTTAACTTTCTATTCTATCAGTCTTACGCCCAAGAGGATCGTACATCTTATCAACAAAAGGGCGATATATGGACTTTTAAAGCCGTCATTAGTGCTTCCTAGTAAGCTTGGGATTCTCCCTATTGTCTCGGAAGCCCGTTGTATCATAACTTATTGTTCGTAGTCCAGAAAGGACATACTTTTTAGAAGTTCTCTATGAGCTGTTATTTCGAATAACTTCTGAGAAATTGTATACCAATTCAGAACAGATTATGCTGCATCAGCTCGTGAATTCAATCAGTCAGCTGTATGGTCTTTCCTAGTTTTTAGTAGAAGCGCAATCACGGAATGGATGCTCATTATTGCTCCCATGAGTTAGTTTTTCTCCATTATTGGTAGTTATCTTGATGAATCGAATGGAAAAAGCGTCATCGATGCTAGTTTGGCCACGCTCTTCATTCAAGTAATTAGTCATTTCAAAATTAGGGCTTTTCACCTTCAAACTTTCACCTTTCAACCAAGTTTTCTCAATATATTAGACATATTCAGTTGGCGCCTCCGTTCTCTTTCAACCCCAGTCGCTTCAAACCTTCTGGTACAGTGAAAAAACAAGCGACCCAACTTCCCCTTTGCTCTCTTATTCCGAGATAACAAAAAAGTAATGCGTAAGCGTATTTAATGAAGCAAATGTTTATGGATCAGTTGCTTAATGGATAACGCAAAAATTTGTGACTATCAAAATGCTTGCACTACTGGGACTCCAGTCAGTAGGATTATGTTTTGCAGAAGAGCAAGGCAACGTTTTTTTATTTTTTATGAATTATTAACTGTAAACACATTCATTTAGAACTAGCTGGCTTACCCGGCTCCGCCGTATCCGGACCAAACTTGGCACACATACACTTCGGGCCCCGGCGGGTGTCACAGTCCACTTTTCGTTATCGATCGATGTCGATTTTACCGATTTTTATCGATTTTTTTGCAGAGTTCACCTACAGGGCTAGGAGTTGGCACAGGGGGGAAGTGAGCATGGGGATTCCGAATACAATATTAGTTTTCAGGATCGTCCATTACTTTTATTGATTTCATCGATTTTTTGTAAATTTTGACATGCGAGGCTGGGATTTTGCACAGGGGGGTAATCGAGCATGCTGATTACGAACACAATATTAGTTTTCAGGATCGTCCATTACTTTTATCGATTTTATCGATTTTTTTGTAAAGTTTGACCTGCGGGGCTGGGAGTTTGTACAGGGGGTAATCGAGCATGCAGATTACGAATACAATATTAGTTTTCAAGATCGTCCATTACTTTTATCGATTTTATCGATTTTTTGAAAATTTGAGCTAGGGGGCTGGAATTTGGCACAGGGGTGTAATCGAGCGTGCTGATCACCCCCCTTGGGGATGATCAGCATGCTCGATTACCCCCCTGTGCCAACTCCCAGCCCCCTAGCTCAAACTTTGCAAAAAAATCGATAAAATCGATAAAAGTAATCGATAATCCTGAAAACCAATATTGTATTCGGAATCCCCATGCTCGATTACCCCCCTGTGCCAACTCCCAGCCCCGTAGCTCAAACTTTGCAAAAAAATCGATAAAATCGATAAAAGTAATCGATAATCCTGAAAACCAATATTGTATTCGGAATCCCCATGCTCGATTACCCCCCTGTGCCAACTCCCAGCCCCGTAGGTGAACTCAGCAAAAAAATCGATAAAAATCGATAAAATCGATATCGATCGATGACGAAAAGTGGCCTATGACACCCGCCGGGGCCCGAAGTGTATGTGTGCCAAGTTTGGTCCGGATCGGTTCAGAAATGGAATTTTCTATTCGGAACATACGTACACACATACATACATACATACATACATACAAACAGACATTCAGCTTTATATATAAGATAGTACTGAAAAATTTCCTTTGGCCATCCATTAAGCTACAACTTCAGCTAACCAGCCATCTGTTTTCTCAGACAGTGTAAGCGTTTAGTACACGGAGAGTTTAGGTAGTATGCAATTATCATGGAAATTCGTAACTGCATATTATGAATTGATAATTTTGAAGAACTTGGGAGTAAACATGAGCTGCTGAAGTATACTTCCAACTTACTAATTTCATCTCCTTATTTATTATACTTCCAGCTCCATGCTTCCAATATACTTTATTTGAGGCTAGGGTAAGAAGTCGCAATGTTTTTCATCAATACTGCAATAAAGAAACCATGGGCTTCCATTGACCTTTTCATGTCATGGTTGAGACATTGTTGGGACTTATACGAGTTGCATTGCAAAAAAACGTAACTTTTTTGGATTGAATATGATTCTCTTTTCACAAAACACACGCTGTGACGTCATCATAACTTCACTTTCACGAGAAAGGAGAGGGAACAGGAGGAGGAAGGTGATAAATAAGTGCTTTGATCTGGTTTTTTCTACTTGGATGGATGCTGAAGTAAACTCCAGCAATTTCTTAGAATGCTTGTTTTTTTCTAAAATTCGTACTGTCCTGCGCTCATTCTGATCATAGCTCAGTTGACTACAATTATATCCAACCCGCCCAAGTAGCAATTGTAGATCTCGCCTATGGCTGGAACGTCGCCGCCTATTGATGCTTGGAACTATATACTATTTTCCATCGAGGACATTATGAATGTGTTATCTATCCCCGTTATTTGCATTTTATTTTACATCTGCATAGTGCAAAGAAATCTTCATGTCAACTTTAGGTAGGTTTGTGTCATTTTCCTAGGTTTCAAAATGTATTTTTTACCTTGCAGGTGTTTACTGGCCTTGACTGGAGTTGGACATTTGATTTGTTCCTTACATAGACTGATTCTTGTTACTGCCCGTATGTGCTGCATTGCGCAGCAAGTCACACCTCTTGTGGTTTGTTAGATTTTCGAAATTCCAGAAATTTTTCGGCACTATAACATGACTTTAGAGTAAATTGTTGGTGGTCCAATATGTTGGCAACAACTTAGCAGTGTTTGCTTGGCTTTTCGTGACCATTGAAAGAGCTATAGCGACCGTATATACAAGCAAATACGAAAAAAGATGCAAAAAGCGTATGTGGCCTATTTTCTTGTGCAGCAGTGTCGTAAGTTTTACAGGCCCCAAACTTCTATTATTAGATTTACACTATCTATTTTAAGGTCTTTCTCGCAGCTGTTGTATGCTACCTCGCACAATCGAATTTGGGCAAGTCCACATTTTATATGTTGTCGTCGCTTCCAAACTCATCTCTGGATTTTTCAGTCAGAAATTTCGACTTTTACATTATGGGAATCCATATTTCACTTGTAGTTATCTGCTTTGTGGTAAGATTTTTGCTAGATTCAATTTAGTTTAGCTCAGTTTTCAAAATAGGATTGGTTATGCGAAGGTGGGCCTTAAAGGCACCTCCAGGCAAATCTGGGTATATGGGGATCTCACATGGATTGTAACTTTGGGGCACTAACTAGCCACTGCCCAACCGGCAGCCCAGGTCGTGTTCTAAATTCTGAGATATTTATTCGCCTCCAAACTGGACCTCAGGATGTATCTTGCATGGATTCATGGCGCAACACATCAGTCTCGCGTAGGTCCTGCCGCGAAAGCATGCAAACACGATGCAGGTCGTCCGATAATACGATCCTGAGGTCCAGTTTGAGGACCTATATCTCAGCCATAGTGAGTCGTTTGCGCTGCAGCTTAGGCCGTGCCTTGGTTAGTGCCCCAGAATCACTTTCCACGTAAAATCCCCATAAGTTCAAATTTGCCTGGTCGCTGCCTTCAAGCTTGGAGCAGAATCGCGAATTTATCCCGCAAAATGTCGCGCGATAAATTCGTTGTTTCTCTCAGTCCCAATCATGCCAAAAATGTCATGGCGGGAGAGGGTCGCTAGAGCCGTTAGACTTGCAAAATGCTTGTCTGTTCTCTCTCTCTCTCTCTCTTTTCAGTCTTCTCGCTCTCCCTGATGGGTGCATGCGCAAACTCTTAGCGCTGCGTGCGCGCAAAGTTACGCCAACAGTTCAGCCTAAACCCGGTTGGGACAGACTGTATGTAGGCTTAACCGAAATTGGCGTCGATAGTTGTTTAAGTTTGCCAAGCCGCACGAAGAAAAGGGACAGCATTTCTTGACAAGTGTTGCTCGCATAACAACGTATCTTCAACTTCTAAACGTGCCGTTCTGTGTATGCTTTGATCGATAAAAGAGCAATTAATTGGAGTTTATGAGCTACAAAACTCGGAAGGACAAATTTACAATTTTAGACACAGCTCTCGACGTCGTCCCAAATCGGCAAACAGCAGATTAAAGTCACATTGTTTAAGAGTAGGCATCTGAGTGAAGCTGTGAAAGATCTACGTTTGATTGTGTATGATTTAAACTAAAGGAGGAGTAGAAACAACCGCTCTTTATTCTGATTAGCTGTGTGAATAGGCCTTGACCTCAGGAGTTCCGAAGTGCACTGGTCGATTTTCAACTATGCAAAACATTGGTTTCCGTTATGGAATGAATTTAAAAACAGCTAGGTTCTAGCTTTGATATCGAACAGCTAAGATTTTCGAGATTTTCGAACAATGTTTTAGTAGTTGAATCATTTTGTTTGGTCCTAGCTATTGTATGTCTCATAATTTTTTTACCGTTTTTACTTTCTTCCGCTATGACTCATACTGTTGCGGCTCGGTAGGCTCTGCGCCCCCTCACCTAGCGCTCGACAGCCTTGCGCTGCAGCTCCTGTCCCCTTAGGGCTCCCGCGGTTGCGGGTGGGCCCTACCCACAACGGCGCGTTACGCACACTGTACACGAAACAATAAACATACATAAGTTTACTAAAAACTAAACACACAAAGGATACACGACATAAAACAAATATAAAATTACATTCACCACCGGGAGAGTTAAGCTCTACCCCGGGCTACCGATGGGGACTCTAGCTTACTCACAATCACACACTAACACACTTTCACACTCTCCCGGCATCCAAGGGAGCTACCCACAGGCCGGCAGCGCGCCGCCAAGGCAGCAGCTACGGCACGCAACACCGACCCCATAATGTTAACCAGCTACATCGAACTAAGCTCCCAACGACTCCTGCGCGACCACGGCGCTTCGTGATGTTCATCATCTTGGAATTCTATCCTCGCGCGTTCATCCAAACAATTCATCAACAATCCATCCAATCGCGCGAGGCACGGGGACGTAGACACGACGACGATATCGTGGAAACCCAGCCAATCATTAATGAAAGCGGCACGACGATAGTAGTAAGATGATAAGACGAGAGAGGCCGCAATGGCGCGCGTACGCGCTATTTATAGCGGTGGCTGCGGCGTGCCTACGTGGTGTGGTCTCGGAGCGAACAAGGTAGCCGCCGTGAAGCACTGGACCGTGCTCATGACAGAGACGCGCGGCAACACGGTGCTCCCGGCCACATGCTGTGAGGAGCGGTCGATCGCGAGCCGCGACACATACTATTCTTGTTAACAAGGTTTTGAAGTACCTTTCAACAAAGCAAAGCAAGCTCTACAAGATTACCCCCAAACACATGCTCAAAGTCTATTCTATATAAAGTTCGAGGCAGAAACTAAAGAAGATCTAAATGCACAAAAAGTCGAAAAAAATAATATGTATCTTCGTTTAAAATTTGCTGTATATCCTACTTGCTCAAGCATGTACCCTCGATATCATCCCATATGTCTTCCCTCAACATGACGAGGATTACGTGGCTTGATGAAGCGCCGCCTCGCCTCGGGCTTGCGCCACGTTGCGTGCGTATTTTCGGCGTGATGTGGCAACAAGAAGAACGTGGAAAAGCCTGCGCCACGTTGTGTTGAGCGCCACGTCGCGCCAAATGATCGCCAGGCGGCGCTTCATCAAGCCACGTAATCCTCGTCATGTTGAGGGAAGACATATGGGATGATATCGAGGGTACTTCCTATTTTGATACTTAAGCGTAAATTTAATTATTTTTCCCATTGGAAACTCGAGAAACGTACATACACATAGGCTAAAAATAGAAAAGAGTCGTATATTTCGGAATTTTTGCATTAAAATCGATTTTTAGAAACTGTCGCATGTAAAAACACAAAGTCCATATTTCTACCTCTAAAGGCTTACTGCAGAATCATCTGTGTGAGAGCAGCCTAGCAAAGTTTTCGCAAAAATTCAAAAAGATTTCTTTCTATTTCTAACCATGCAAGGAATTAGCAAATTTCTAAATAAATATTACATATGGAGAGATGCCTGAGCATGTAGGAAGTTTTTAGAAATCTCTCAAAAAAGCTATAATTTTTTCGACTTTGCAAAAACTCATGTGGATCTTCTCTGATTTTGGCTTCGAATTCTATGTAGAACAAACTTTGAAAGCAGCGTCATCCAAGATTTTACCTTTCATGTTTTAATCATTCCGGGGCCTTTCCGTGTCCCTGAATACAATTAAAAAGTTCAAAATGTGCAATACCCCAAGGACTGGATTCATACTGTTCCGGAACTGTGCTGCATGCACAGCCCGCATGCGGTTTTGACCGGCGCGAAGTAGCAATTTTTGATTTTTTACAAAGAACATACTCTTTGCTTGTTTTCGTCCCATTCTTGTACCTCGCTTGCTCTTGCAATGAAAAAGGTTCCAAAGAAAGGAGAAATGAAAGAAGGAAGTACAGAAACGAGCGCTATTTCTTTGTGTACATCAGGCTAAAAGCTATTTCAAAGTGATACCTCTTCCATCTGTGATTTCTCCAGTTTCGGAGTTCTTTCGTCATAAACGAAACGTCAAGAACGAACGAGTAAGCATATGAGTTTAAGAAGAAATGGGGCTAAAAAGCCCAAAAACCAAATTTCATCAAAACACAAAGAAAACTTCGCGACCTCCTCAATCGTTATAAAAGTATCAGTCCTTTTCGAAGAGACCTCGTGATATCGAGAACGCAGCGACATTCTATACAAAATAAGTGTTTGAAAGAAAATTCATGATTGAAAAGGGACGCGCGAAGGAAAACACATCTTTTATCGTCGTCTCCCCAGAGTATGTTGGGCGGAGCTTTTGCGGACATTTCAACACGTTGATGAACTTGTTAACTCTCTACTACAAGACATTGTATTTTGTGATCCCTCGCTACCAACCCTGCCACGTGTGACAAGAGCATATAAACGTGGCAGTTTAGAGAGAACAAAGAACCGTGCTTTGCAGTAGAGGCTTTACAAGTTCACCAACGTGTTGGAATGTCCGCAAAAGCTCCGCCCAACGTACGCTGGGGAGATGACGATAGGCAAGACAAAACATGGAAAAACTTCAATTTCGAACCTTGCATAAGTTCAGAATTCTCTTCATTACAAGAGGAAGCAAGGTGCAAGAGTGAGAAAAAAATGAGCAGAATATAAACTAAAACCGTTCAAGAAAGTTATTTTTAAACTCGCGACGCTCAAAACCAAACAGTTCCAGCACAGTACGAAAACTGTGCAACTGTTCCGGAAATGCGGGTCAATATGAACCCAAAGAGAAAGCTCAACTTCTGGAACCCTATCAAGACCCACGGCTTCCACTACTTGGGCGGAAAGAGCTTGACAAGATTTGGGCGTGGCTTGATAGCACTTTCGGGCTCCAGGTCCAGCATCTCTATTGAGAAACAACAGTGGAGGACCGGATCGACGCAGATGCCCCTCTTCTGAGGCCTGAATTCAGAGTACTTATCAGTTGGAGGAGGTTAGGCTTTGTCTGGGCACTGCCTTCAAACGAATGTTTTGGTGTAGCCTTCCAGTGCTGTTGATTTGCTCTCTCGAATGGTACCGCATAAGTTGTTCAAAAAACAAGAATAATAAAAGAGGTTATAGGAGAAAGCGAAAACGGTGAAAAAAGGTGTGAGACACCCTAATATACTTCACAATTTAATTTATGAATAAACAGGCAGCACAAGGTTTTATTGGTGTAGATTTACAGCTTAAATGTAGTGGTTCGTGCAAGGAAGTTAATAGCATTTTTCTAGGCTCTGGCTACTATCGTATTTTTCAATATCTCTGCATACCGTAAAAGACATACTACGATGATGCAATTGTCGAATCGGTATCAGTTAGATGAGAACATACGCGGGAGCCGTTACCTTATTCCTGTAGCACTCAATGATGTATTTGTGAAGGTAAGTTGTACTGAGTGAGATTGGCGATATCTAATACGAAATCTAGAAATTCAAGGTTGCTTTCATTTTGCTAATGGCGTATTCTTTATTTTTTACGAATATTCCTCTTGGTCTCGACACCACTCATTTGAGTCATGCTTATGACATAGTTAGTTTATCATTGATGTGGTATTCATATAAACAAGTTTTCAACTTTCAGTTATGGGCTTATCAGCGAATATTCTTTGGATTAGCATTGACCATTCGCAGTCAGAAACTTGATCACATCTTCCGAAGACGGAAAAAGACTACAAAGGCTATTGAAAAACACGCTGCTGCCACTGATAAGTACTACGTGGACCTCAAAGAGATGTGGTCTTGAATACGCGCATACAAATGTACATATATCCAAGTGCAATTCTCGATACTGCTTTAAAAACTAATAAATTGCATTACCTTTAGTGGTCTATTTGCAATTTTTCATAACTGTTACAAATAAGATTGTTGAATATTTTTTAAAACTTCAGAAATAAGATACACAGTTCTTCCGGACACATTAGAGCCCATATATTTGTTTCCCTTGATTAGGGTTGCAAACCGAGAAGGGATTAGAGTTTTGGATATTTTTCACGAAAGCTAATAAAACTCAGATCTATAGATTCCTTGATTTTTTTTGGTAGGTGTTGTTTGGTAGGATATTCGCCAATATCGTTATCTTAGGCAGGCATCAGCATTTAGACGTTACGAGACTGCTGAAAGGTTAAAATTCAGAGATTGGCTTCAAAGTAGTCCAGCGACAACATTTGTCACTGGACTACTTTGAACATTTGTTTCGCACTAAACTACAGAATGTCCCAAAAGTATGTATGCACTTTTATCGTCGATATCTCTCTCCCCAAAAGCATTTTGCCTACTTTTGAGTATCATTCTGTAGAAATGGCTTCAACTTAACGTATGGAGCGACTCATCGATCGCTCTTCAACTGCAGGATTACAGTAGAAACTTCAAAGAGGACTTTGAGTCATTGATGGTCCTACAGCGCCTTAAAGAGCGAACTAAACAGCCTGAAATCTCTTACACCAAACTAATTCCGAAACGTCAAAACTAAGTATGAAGTTTGCACTCTACCGCAATGGTTTCATCATAAGCTATGCTGGGTAAACCGCAACAGCGTTCTTACACTGCTTTCGAAAATTGTGATTACACCTTCTGAAAAGCTTTACAAACTCGTAAAAAGTTGAGCAATAAAATCAGCAAGTATGAAAACCCTGGTACAACATATTTCGAATTTTTTGGAAACTTTATTTGAAAAACGATTAATCCACAGCGACGCTGTATACTGGAAGTAGCTCCTGCCCTAATCCTACAGTGATGAGAAGCAATCAGTGATTCACTCCAGACTCTAAATCTAAGTTGAAGCCAGCTCTACAGAATGGTACCTAAAGGAAGGCAAATAACCTCTAGGGAAGAGAGACATTAACAATCAAACAATGTATACATACTTTTGAGACATTCTGTATAACCACTGAACATCATAATGCCGTGGTATCCCAACACATGCCTTCAGTTTCGATGCAAGAGGTAATCAAAGGCGTTTTAGCCGCAAGTAATATCGTCATTGCTTGTTTAGCGCAGTTACTGCCACTTTACGAAGTGTTTGCTTTGAAAACTACTATTTGATGAGTCTGAACATGGATTGCATAAGGAACACTGAATGCGGACCCGAAAGCTTCGGAAAAAGCTCATTTTCGCTATTTTCAGCCGCTGAAAAGCCCAGATATGGGTTCTTTATGACAAGAAGGCTTTAAAAACGTGGAAATCTGAAAAACGATATTCTGCCGAGACAATGCCTTCAAAGGCACCGTCCACCCAATTTCTCGACTTTCATGTTTTGGTCGTTCCGGGACCTTCTCATGTCCCTGATTTCGAATGGAAAGTTAAAATTTCGCTAAAATCTCGATAATTCCCGTTTTGGAAAACCCGTAGGCCGCTTCTCAGAAACGGTGATAGGATGGAGGCGCGCGGACGGGCGGGAATTACTGGAGTGGCGGCGGTAACTTGAGGTCTTCATACATCTTCATTACCCCGAAGCAATCTACTCGCTTCCGAAGAAACGTTTTGTGCCGCTAATTGGACATTGGTTTGGTAGGTGGTTCTACTATCGTAAGCTGCCAAAAGCTCAGGCCTAACTTAGGGTGGACGGTGCCTTTAAGGCTTTATCCTTCAATTTTGCCCTGGAGAACGCCTTTCCTTCAACATTAACTTAGTTCGACTTTACGTCTTGCTGCGCTTTTACCTCTAATACGTGATAGCGTCATCATGACATCCATGAACTTTGAGAAATTCTAATGGACAAAATCCACATTGCAGCTGCTTTATATTCCAAGGACGAATCTCCTCACAATTTGAGATGGGAAACGGAATTTATCTACCCAAAGAGGTATGCCGCCATGTACCCTATTTTCAGGTGTATAAGCCGCACCCTTTTCGCTCTAAGGGCGAACACGCCAAAAGACTGACTGTCGTCGCGTTAAGTGAGAGCAGTATGCGATAAGGCGACCGCTTCGCGAGACATATGCGCGGCGGCACGCCTGGGTCTGCTCGCGTTTAGAGCAAAAAGGGTGCGGCTTATACACTTGAAAATAGGGTAATTAGCAGGGGACATGAGAGGTCATGAACTGTCAACGCTAATTTGCACCCATTTGCACTTAAGACAAGCAGATTTTGCTCACGACAGATACGACATCATCCTACAGTGTACGAAATCGGGATTTCATTGAAGTTTAAATTCAAAGTTCAGTAGTGAAATTAGTCCAACTAGGGTAAAAATTTGTATTTAGGGGTAATCTGCCATGCTGGTTCCAAATATGATAGTGGTTTTGCGTAAAAACTCAAAATTTTTTCTTTTTGAATTTCAATCTTGTTTTCAAAATCTGGCAAAAAGCTTAAAATTGTTATTTGAGGGTTTTCCATGATGCTGTTTTCGAATATGCTATTGTTTTCAATGGAAACTCCGAAAACTTTCTTTTGAAATTTTGACTTTTCAAATTTCACGGCAACTTTGAAAAACTGGAAAACAAATGAAAAAGAATGCTTCTTCCAGAAAGACTAGAAAGATATAAACTGCGAAATAAAATTTGAATTAAGGTAAGAAAAAATTCAATGAAGCTGAAACTAAGTTTGAAGGATTGGAGAAGATTCCCAGTTATCATTAAAATCTGTGTGTTATCAAATTCTTCTGGACACTACATTAAATTGTTATCATATTCGTAAAGACGCCCTAAAAAACCCCCAAATCCAAGTTTTTATTCTGATTTGCCAAATATCGCCACTGAACATTGATTTTAATCCCATCACGAAGCTCGGTTTTATTTCACGCAAAACCACCATCATATTTGGAACCAGCATGGCAGATTACCCCTAAATAAAAATTTTTACCCTAGTTGGACTAATTTCACTACTGAACTTTGAATCTAAAATTTCAATGAAATCCCGATTTTGTACACTCTGTAAGATGATGTCATATCTGTCGTGAGCAAAATCTGCTTGTCTTCGTTACAAATTGGGTGCAATTAGCGTTACTGACAGTTACCTCTCATGTCCCCTGCTAACTACGTGGCGGTATGCCTCTCTGGGTAGATAAATTCCCGCAACCTTTGAGACAAATTACAGATTTTTCTCAACGAATGTCAACCTTTTGCAGGTGTATCCAAAAGTGGATTCGGCAGTCGATGACCCAATCTGCTCTGCAAGTGTCCCCACGTCCACACGCATAAATTTATTGAGTGCAGGCTACAAACTTTCTTTTTACAATATAGTTTGCTCTTTCGAGAAACTAGCGCTTTATTTCTCATTATTTTATAGTAGACAAATTTGTTCAATTATCACGTTTGTTTGGTGATCATTGTTGCATAGACAAAATGAATAATTAAATAAAATATGCGCTTCATTAGGGCACCTTTTCGACACTCAAAAACTGATTTTAAATTTAATTGACTTTCTTGAAAGTTTCCTTAGGCTATGGTTACGAATATATTAGGTTGTCCCGAAAGTTCTGTCCGTTTTTTCATCGCTCACTAAAACTCGAAACCAATCCATAGATGACCTAGGTACCACTTGAATCAGATTTTGTCCTCTTTCCTACAGCTATATTTGCTCTCTGATCTACCTTGTCTTTGCGATTTCATCGCCATGGCTTTTTGAGTAGCTCAGCAGTAGTGCCAGACCTTTCCCGAAATTTGAAAATTTTTATCCTGATGTTTTCAAAGAGCGGTGGAAGCGGTTACGTAGAGCAAACCTTTGGCTACATTGCACACAGTTTAGGTTACAACGTTTACCAAGTCCGTTACAATCATTTATTGAACGAAAACCGCGGCTTTTTGATGACGTCTACCAAGTAAAGTTACCGAAAACTCTCAAAACTGATTTTTCAAAAGCAAATTATACTTGGTTATGTTGCATATATTGTGTTTACCAGCAATCAAGTTTCAATTCGCAGAATTTTTAAAAGCTTTCTTTTTTTGCTGCAGTTGCGTGTTTCATGACTTTGCCAAAAATCCTCCGAAGAAATAATTTTTAAAGCTAAAAACAGCAGATTAGGAGAATCTAAAAACACTACCTTGTAGTCCGAGAACTGCTCTATTTGATCCACACTTAACATTTTCCGAAACTTTGAAATTAAATTTTTGAAAATTAGCCTTATTATGAGCAGAGAAAATTGACGGGTGGAGAATTTTGGCAAGTGGCAAGTAAAGCATACAGGGTTGTAGTTCGAAAATATATCCATAGGAAAAAAAAAAGAAAAGCTGCATCGAAAGCATGTTGATACTAATTCAGTTCTTTATTGTGCGTAGTTTTACGTTCGTTTAAAAAACCGACAAAACTTTCGGGACAACCTAATATTATTTGAATGTTACTTTATTTACGCAAATGATTTTCTTTGTCGAATAAGCTGATAAGCGAACAAGTTACTTAGGGCTGTAAGAAGTTAGAAAGGACAAAGATGTGACAAAACCTTCTTCTCGACCTGATGTTGTCAATCATGTTTTGCAAAGTTAGCTAACAAAAGATCAGTTTGTACTTCTAAAGCCTCATATGTATACTCTTACACCAACGCAAGCATTATGAAACAAAACACATGAAAGTTTTGATCAGTTCATGCTGAAATAACTGTAACACATTTTTTTTGCTCATGACAAGATTTCTGACATTCAAATATATTCGATTATTAAGGCAACAACTAATGAGCTCTAGCTAAAACAGAAAAAAGTAAAACAAGACTAGATATAGTGCTACATATTACAGCTATTCGATAGATACCCATGCTGCTCACCAATCTTCGAGCTAATGACCGTAGTAACTCCCTCCCCCTCAAATTTCTCACAGCGTGAAGAAGGCCTGGTGTTACCGTTTCGAACACCTCGTGTGCTGGCACCACCGTGCATTGTTCGCAGCAAGGTTACGCACAGCCGCAGAACCGGCAGCAGTGACGCGGTTATAGGCATTACGCGCAATAGCAGAAATAATTGCTGTCAAATCAGCATGTTCCACTTCTAAGCAGTGGCAAGGTTTCGTTAAAGAGCTTTCCGCGCTTTTCAACCATATAATGTTTTCGTAAATTTTTGGAACCTGTTTCTACTGCCACATCTCCGTTTATCAAAATAATTATATGTCGTAAACTGTAAGTTGCACATGAGTCAGTGCTTTTATTTCGTGCAAAAAAACCTGATTGAGAAGCGTGTTTCACGCAGACTTGTGTTTGAGCTCGTCACTGGTGTAGCAGCTTGTCAACGGTTTGCGTATGCGCACATGTGTAAATTCAGTTTTCCTTCTAAAACAATTTCTATCTTGGGATTTGCTCTTCTCGTGGGAACCCTGAATGGAAGAAAGGATATTTAAATTAAGAAGCATTTTTCCAGTTTTCAAAGGAGTACAACTTGCTGCTTCAAAAGGATAGAGATCATAGATACGGTCGAGCTTGGATTTAAGCACGCCCATTACTAGAGGTGCACCTGTCCCATGCTTGATTATGCTTATAAACCCTGCTTATAAAACTGTCAAGACTGGAGATCTTAACGAGTAAACGGCGGAGGTGGGAGATAGGAAGGCGATCAGGCACAATCGTTAAAAAAATCAGGTTGACTCACTTTTTTGAAGATTGTGCCTGACTGAGTTAAATTACCTGCGCAATCCAAAAGTTGCTCCATGTTCATTTGTCTATTTTGATAGTAGGCTTGAAATCTAAATAATAATTTAATCTCAAATGCTCTCCCTTCCTAAGAAAAGTATCGCTCTTGACTTTACTACTGAAAAAAAATTCACCGTCGAATATGCTGTGCAGCATGTAGGTCGAGTCCAGTAGCAGAAATCTGTCTAAAAACTTCAAAAAATTGAGACTCCTCAATAAACAAGAACATTGCAAATTCTAGAAAATGTTGTTTTTAGCTCATAACGAAGCAGGTTCTTTTTTAATTCCAAAAAAACATGTAGAGAAATGTAGTTTTATGGAGCTGCAAGTAAGTGAACGCTAAGCTGATAAGAGTTTTAGTTAGTATCAAGCGTGTGGTCAGACATCCCCCATAAAACAACACCCGCCAGGATCTCATAAGATGAAACCTTTGCTGAATCTTTCTTTCTTATTACCATCTTTTGCGATTTTATGTTGTATCGAGACGCTATATTGTTTGCAAAGCGTATCATCGACTGCACCTGTAAAATTTGCTACAAAAACTCTGATATTATATTGCTACGATTGGTTGCTTGCAACTTCGAAAATTTTTGACAACTAAAAACTTCTGCGGAATTCCATTCCACTAATTTTTCAAATGATCTATGCAGTGCTCCTGCATGCTCTACGAGGGAAGGGGATTTTGATCCATGCATAATGACTCGACAAAAATTTATTATCGAAGATCCTTGAAAAACACCAGTACTCTCTCTGTGCCATCGTGCATGTGCAAATCATATTGAGGTTTGTAAACGCATTCATAGCCATGCTTCATCAGCAACTTCTGGTTGGCTAGCGATGTTGCCTCGGACACAATGCCTTGAAATCCTTCTTTCTCAAAAACAAAAATCATGTAGTGTGCAGTATCAAAAAAATGTTCGCAACCCACCTTCAATTGGTTAAAATCTAATCCAAGATGTAGTAAATAATTTGCAATTCCTTTTCGCTGATGTTTCGGCACTACATGAGTAATCTCACGCCGCAGGACTTTGTGTATGGACTGATCAGCAACCTTCCAAAATGCTTGCTTTGACTCGTCCAGGATCTCGCCGAAAATATTTCCTTGCCCATGCTCCAAGCAGATGAAAATCATCATCAACTCACAAAGTCGCTTTACAGATGGATCACTTGGCTCGATGAATGGGATTGGTTCCACATCAAGGCTATGATCTCTGTGTCCAACGGAAAGAAGTCGAAAACCAATCAGATTTTTCGTTCCCTAAACTTCTTCAGAAGGTACATCATTAATATCACTCATGTCAACGCCTAGCATGACTAACGCCGAGAAAGCTGAAAAATTTCAAAAGAAATGTGAAGTGTATTATGGAACAGGAGCAGAGCACAGGAATGTATATAAGTAAAATATAGTTAGTGTGCAATCGCAGTTGATAAGTGGAATGTGGAATACAGCAAGCAAATGGAATGATTTTCGGATAGAGACAGCGAAGGTGGGGCGTCGTCGCCGATACGCTTTAGAGGCAGTGGATCGGCAAAACTAAACAACTCAGGATTTTAGCGTGGTAGGTTGCTTATCGCCCAAGTATGAGAACATTGCAATCCCGGTCGCATAGCATGCTTTCCCTACAGAGAAAGTTGCTCTTAAACTTACACGCGCAGGCCAATCTTACACGCGTTCGGACGAGTTGACAATTCTCATCTCACCATTTAAGACTTCCCGCCGCAATGCTATAACCATTGGGTCCCGCAGCGATTGGGCGTCATCAGCTTTGCTCCACTCGTCCAATTTCACAGCGAAGGGCATTGAAAAACGCTCGATTTCGCCGTTTTCAAGCCATATAAAATGGATTTTCGAGATCAGCGTATTGAAAAACCCCAGGTAAGCGCAAATTTGTCTAGGTTGAGATTTGCCGAGCCACTGCCTTCAAAGGGGCATTGGCGCGGCAAATCTGGGGTTATGCTTTTAAAGGCAGTGGCTCGGCAAATCTCACCCTAGTCAAATTTTTTCTTATCTGGGGTTATCCAATGCGCTGATTCCGAAAATCCATTTTTTAAAGCTTGAAAACGGCGAAAATGAGCGTTTTTTAATGCCCTTCCCTTTGGAATTGGACGAGTGGAGCAAGGCTGATGACGCTAAATCGTTGCATGGCCTAATGGTTATAGCGTTGCGGCGGGCAGCCTCTAATGGTGAGAAGCTCGTCCGGCTGCGTGTAAGATTGACCTGCGCGTATAAGTTCGAGAGCGATTTTCTTGGCAGGGAAGGCATGCTGTGCAAGTGAGTGTCACATTTTGAAAAAGGGTCATGTAGCGTACGCGGCGTACGTCGCGCAGCTGGCTCAAACCAAAAGGCGTAGCGGAAATGACCTTTCGAAGCAATTTTGAGTAGACGTGCTCCGGCTTTAAAGCCTGACTTGAACAATATCTGTGCCTTGTGCCTTGTGAAATCGCGTCAAGTGGCTGAAAAAAATCTTGCTCAAAGGCAGCGTCCACCGAAAAATTTGTCTTCCATGTATTTATTGCTATCGAGCCTTTCCATGGAGCTGATTTTGGATATGAGGTTCAAATTTTCAAAACTCTCCAAAAATGCCCCTATATGGAGCCTGGGCGAGTCCCCCGGCGCTAGTCGCTTTGTATGCAACAGGAAACCTCGTCGTGTGCAACGGTGCTACATCACAAAGTATGCGTCTCGACCTTGCTTGTCATGTCAGAACAAGTCATGGGGCAATCGAGGGTGGGCGGAGCGCAAAAAAGGGCGGATCGCAAAGAGATCCAGGGTCGTTAGGCAACATAAGGGAACCGGACCAACACGGTTGGTCTACTTTTAGTGACTGCTAATAGGATAAGTGCTAATTTGCGGTGACTATGGATGGATGTGCCGTCAAGGGATTTGGCGGCGCGCAGAGAGTTCTTTTCAAAACATGTTTGACGTTCAAATTCGCGCTACAGTTCTAGTTCGTTATCCCAGGAGTTGACTGTGACATTGTCTAAAGAAATGTAATGCCTTCGGCAGCGTCCAGGCAACATTTTTTAATCACGCTACAATTCTAGTTCAATATCCCAGTGATTTTATGATATTGGTAAAGGAGACATTGCTTTCAAAGGCAGTGTCCGAGCAGAATTCCTGTCTCCCGAACCACGGAGTCTACAAGCAGACACCAACTCAGACAATCGCCGGGGGCAGGCGGGCACCGGAAAAATAGATTGCTGATCTCTCGCACCCCGCTCGCGGATTTTTTGGAAAGCAATCAGGACTTTTCGGAAGACCGCTTGCTGAGTTCTCGATTCCTCAGAGATTCAGCAATATATCTGCAAAAGATAAGAGCGAAGAAAATTCAACAGGCGGTCTCTCAAAAATCCGCTGACTCAGCAAGCGGTCTTCCGAAAAGTCGTGATTACTTTGCAAAAAATCCGCGAGCGGGGTGCGAGGAATCAGCAATCTATCTTTCCGGTGCCCGCCTGCCCCCAGCGATTGTCTGAGAAGACGGTGTCTGCTTGTAGACCCCAATACGACAGAAAGCAGTTATCATATGCGTCTTGACTACACTTGACATGTCAATACATTTCAAGGAGCGATCCTCAAATGACAGGACCCTGATACCATCCCCGTGGTTTGCAAGTCCATTCCTTGCAAACCAACGTAGATGCTTCGCTTAAAGGGTTTACTTATAGACTACATATCAATCGAAGAAATGAATCTTGCCTGTGAGCACACTTTGAGACGTCAACGAAGAGTTTGATGTAGGTTTACAAATGTTCCAACACAATCTCGCAAGCGTGAGGATCAAAATCATGCTTCTTTATGAGACCAATGCTTTGCCTGAGATGAAGAGCCAATGATTTAGCCCGAAATTTGGCGCATGCCAGTAAAGGCCATGGCAAACTTTATTTCTAGGATTAGGTGGAGCTTCTCCAGGTCGGTGCCAACTGCGATTATTTCAAACGATTTTCAATTTTCTGTATGTAAATGTGATCTGCATACTATTAGGTTGTCAAGAAAATAATGTCCGTTTTTATTTGCTTGCTTTAACAAAGCAATCAGACTCAACCCAACAAAGAATAATGGGTATTGTCCGATAGAGCGAAGCAAGCTCTACAAGATGGCACTCATGCCTTTGCGCCATGCTCAATCCATGGAGAGTTCGAACTCAAAATCTAAAGATTCCAAATTCCCAAAAAATCGGAAAAAAATCAGATCTTCATCCAAATAATTTACACGGACCTCCCACTCGCTCGCATCAATACTATCAATATCTGATATCCATATGTGCAATTGCCGTATTTTTTCCTTGACTAGAAACTGAGAAAACGAAAATTTCCCTGTTTTTCTCGAAGCAATGCTGAGCCGTTTTTGCATATGTAGTCCTATACTACAAGCCTAGATAAGTATAAATGTAGATTTTCAGCCCATTCCAAGCGGTAGTTTTCGAAAAATAACGAATTCGGATTTTTTCGTTTCAGTTTCAGTGCTAAAATCGATATTTCTCGAACAGTACCGCTCGAAATAGGCTGAAAACCTACAATTATGCTTACCTAGGCTTGTAGTATAAAACTATCAGGTTGATGCATAATTCCTGCACCAAAATAGGTACATACCGCAATAACTCGGAATAATCCTACATCCCATGTAGGTTTCGATATATCATTAGATAGCGCAAACCTAGTTCTACAAGATAGTGCTCAAATATCTACACCAGCTTTGATCCACGCGAAGTTTTGAGCCAAAAACTGAAAAAAACCACGCGTTCGAAAACCTTAAGAAAGATCTTTAAAAAATTGTAACTCCGTTAAAAAAGCTCTTACAAAAATTCTTTCTTGCTCACGCGTAGACGTTTTACATAAGACATTTATCTATGCAGTTGCTGTATTTTTTTTCTCAGCTTGACGATGAGAAAACGAAGTTTTTCATGTTTTTGCCAAATTAGTGCTGAGATGTTCTAACACTAACGGTTGTATAGTATATGCCATTAGCAGTCAAACTTTACATTTTCAGCCTTCTAGAACAGCTAGTTCACGAGTAATGACGAATCTACTGTTCATCTGTTCATCCGAATCTACTGTTCATCTGTTCATCCGAATTTTTCTTGCCTAATTGCCAAAAATTCGATATTTCTCGTAAACCAGTTGCTGTAAAAAGCTGCAAATTCACAGTCACGCTTCTAAGGTCCTGTAGTATACAACTGTCAGTGCTAGAACATTTCAGCATTGTTTTGGAAAAAACATGAAAAACTTCGTTTTCTTATCGTCAAGCTGAGAAAAAAATACGGCAGCTGCATAGATAAATGTCTTATGTAAAACGTCTATGCGTGAGCAAGGAAGAATTTTTGTAGGAGCTTTTTTAACGGAGTTACAATTTTTTAAAAATCTTTCTTAAGGTTTTCGGACGCGTGGTTTTTTTCAGTTTTTGGCTCAAAACTTCGCGTGGATCAAAGCGGGCGTAGATATTTGAGCACTATCTTGTAGAACTAGGTTTGCGCTATCTAATGATATATCGAATGCTACTTGAAATATAGGATTATTCCGAGTTATTGCGGTCTGTACCTACTTTGGTGCAGGAATTATGCATCAACCTAATACATATGCGAAAACGGCTCAGCGTTGCTTTGAGAAGATCAGGGAAATTTTCGTTTTCTCAGTTTCTAGTCAAGGAAAAAATACGGCAATCGCACATATGGATATTAGATATCGATAGTATTGATGTGAGCGAGTGGGAGGTCCGTAGAAATTATTTGGACGAAGATCTGATTTTTTTCGATTTTTTGGGCCTTTGGAAATCTTTAGATTTTGAGTTCGAACTCTCCGTGGATCGAGCATGGCGCAAAGATATGAGCGCCATCTTGTAGAGCTTGCTTTGCTCTATCGCACAGTACCCATTATCCTTTGTTGGGTTGAGTCTGGTTGCTTTGTTAAAGTAAGCAACTAAAAACGGACATTATTTTCTTGACAACCTAATAGAAGGTCATATTATTGCTACAACCGCTACATAGCCCTTCTTTTCCATCTTCTTCAAGCTTTTGATTCTTTTATAGCCTGACAATCCCGCTGCAAGACCCATCTATGCTTTCAAGGCTCAATGATCGTCATTATCGCCTTTCGTGCTTCGAGCGTTAACAATGTCGTTTTGTTCATTCACTTTAGAAGACTTTATGAAAAATTTAGGAGATCAAACACCTTCCAACTCTGACATGCCTTCCTTTTCAAAACGCATAAAGTCAGTCTTGCATCAGTATTATGCTAAATGCAAAATTTCTGGACTTACGATTTTGTCACTGCTTAAAACATATAGATGACATGTATAGACGTCTCAAAATATTCTAACCAATCTGCAGTCAGTAATCGCCCCGATATTTTCAGATAAGGATTGGTCAAATACCCTACAAAACAGTTGGCTTCACTCATAGTTTATAAAAATGGCGACTACTTTTCATTACTAATCTTCGGATTTCTCCAAATCTTTTGATACTGTAATTCAGATTCCTTCTAAGTTTGCAAATACCTCTTGATGGACTCTAAGTGCACTAACACTGAATGCTGCTTCTAGCTGTAACAGTACATGTCACTTGCTTCTTCTCTAAAACTTTACAGTAAATTTCAGAAGAGTATGTAGGTAGGGAACACTGACGCGCACCGAGAATGGGATGCAAATTGGAATGCGTACAAATATCGATTCATTTTAATAACTTGAAAAGCAAATCTTTGTTTTGATGCTACCGCTATTATTTAAATAGTTAATGACAAAATA
This sequence comes from Cylicocyclus nassatus, assembly GCA_958299035.1. NCBI lineage: Eukaryota > Metazoa > Nematoda > Chromadorea > Rhabditida > Strongylidae > Cylicocyclus > Cylicocyclus nassatus. The sequence continues at coordinate 31,306,400 of CATQJL010000316.1, forward strand.
CGACAGAAAGTTGATGGATATCAAATGAATAGAAAAAGGGGAAAGGAAAAAACTATTGAGCAATGAAAGTTGAAGTACTTACTTTTTCGTGTATCCGATAAGAATATGGATGATGTAAAGATCTTGCTGCTAAATATTCAAAAAGTGGTCTCATGGTTTCAGGCTTCGTGCCTAGCGCCTGTAAATTATGCTACAAAACTCAATGATCAAAGCAACAAAATATGAAAGCTTCGTTGCGCTATGAATAAAACTAACCTTCGAATGAGGTTCCTCGTGCATAAAGCTTTTCGTACATAAATCGACGATATCAGCCAAATCGGAACTCTTTGCTGGTATGAAATCGAATATTTGCGTTGGGTGCGCCTTCCCACAGTCTAATAGAGAACTGTGCCTTTTAGCGTTAACAAGAAACTTTGCGCTTACATAATCGAATCTGAAGGAGTGGCCGACGTAACATCTAAAAATTGCTATTAAGTAAACATGGACAAAACGAAAAGCTGCAACATTAAGCGTTTAGAAAGGGATTGATCTATTAGCGCTCCTATTCTTTGATTTGCATCTGTTTGACTTAAATAAGGTTAGTTATGAGTAGCACAGCATATATCATTTATTTTCATTTTACATCATTTGACATAATCTTCTATATAAAGCTGAATGTCTGTTTGTATGTATGTATGTCTGTCTGTCTGTATGTATGTATGTCTGTCTGTACGTATATTCCGAATAGAAAATTCCATTTCTGAACCGATCGGGACCAAACTTGGCACACATACACTTCGGGCCCCGGCGGGTGTCACAGTCCACTTTTCGTTATCGATCGATGTCGATTTTATCAATTTTTTGAAATTTGAGCTAGGGGGCTGGATTTTGGCAGAGGGGTGTAATCGAGCATGCTGATCACCCCCACGGGGGTGATCAGCATGCTTGATTACCCCTCTGTGCCAAATCCCAGCCCCGTAGCTCAAACTTTGCAAAAAAATCGATAAAATCGATTAAAGTAATGCACGGTCTCGAAAACTAATATTGTATTCGTAATCAGCATGCTCGATTACCCCCCTGTGCCAAATCCAAGCCCCCTAGCTCAAATTTTGCAAAAAATCGATAAAATCGATATCGATCGATACGAAAAGTAGCCTATGACACCCGTCGGGGCCCGAAGTGTATGTGTGCCAAGTTTGGTTCGGATCGGTTGAGAAATGGAATTTTCTATTCGGAACATACGGCGGAGCCGGGTAAGACAGCTAGTTCACTAATATAATGGAATGATGCATGTTTATGCACGTTCCTTATTCTGTCGCGGCCGGAAAGATATGAAAGTGAGCAAATAAACTATTCAGTGAAGCAAAATAGCTCTATAACTTGGCATTCACACAACTACTGAAACTTCTACTTTCGATCTACGTGACGCTTGGAAAAGAATTTAAATAGTTTTGAACAAGACTCCGTCCCAAATTCCATCCTGCAAACTTCCAACTTGGTCACGCATATGCTAACCACGCCAAGCATATGTGCACTTGCCGTATTTCTAGCTAGAAAAAGATGAATAACCCAAAAATTTGAGAATGTCTCCTTTTTTATGTTGCGTGTTTCTCTTCATAATTCCTCGAAAACTAACTGAAGAAAGTTGGAACTTTGTGGTTCACGTCCAAAATTTTAGTATAAAAGTATTCTTAGGAACAGCATAGCTTTGCTTTGCTACAGCATGTCGAAGTCTAATTTCTCAACTTTTCGTGGAAAAAACACATAAGTTGGTGTTCTTTGATTCAACGGCAAGGCGGGGGCTAGGAAATGGTCAGAGAGCACGCTCACGGGAGAAACGCAGACTGCTGCGCGGGCACGAGCAGCCGCCTTCCAGCCGCCAACCCCATTGAATCGAAGAGTACATGATCGGTTGATGGGGCAAGTGCGCTCGCACTTTCCTGAGTTGAAAGTTTGTAGGCTTCTAGTCAAAATTTCAATTCCAAATTTCAAAAATTCTTTTAATCTTCCTTCCAAATTTACGTATATCGAACTTTCTGCTATTAATCAGACGCCATTTTTGTATCATGCTGTATCGAATGTTATATTTCATGCAATTTTCCATTTTCTGTGCGCGGAGGATAAGGAAGTGATTTTGCATCGCGATATTAGCTGCTAGAAACTGGACGACCTCATGAGTTTTCCTTTTTGAAAACCTCATTTCTTTATCCATCAAGTTAAGAACACAGAGCAAGAAAGATGAGAGAGCAGATTGGAGTTTTTAGAAGTGCTAGCACTATTTGGACAACGCGGAAATCATCAAGAAAAGTTGATTAGAACGCAGAGAGCTTATTACCCGGATTTATGATACCTTGATGAAGGAACTTACGAGGAGTCAAGCTGGTTTGTATGGTATGCTGGCTGGCTTGCCCGGTTCGTCCCGGCCCTTTCAAAACACTTTGATAAAGGTTCCATACTTATCCCTATACAACCCCCTGTGCTGAATTCTACATCCCAAATTCCTCTTACCGCTGTGTTAGTAATCAGCATGCTCACTTATCCTTTCTCTCCTCTCCCCCCCCCCCCCCGTGCCAATTCCCAACTCCGTAGCTCGAACTTTGCAAAAAAAATCGATAAAATCGATACAAGTAACGGATTTAAAAACTGCTATGTGTTCGTAATCAGCATGCTCACTTACCCCCTGCGCGAACTCCCAGCCTGTAGCTTAAACTTTGCAAAACATTGACAAAATCGATAAAATCGACATCAATCGATGACGAAAAGTACATATGACACGCTCCCAGAAGTATGCAAAGTTTTGTTCAAATGGTTTTAGAAATAAAAGTTCCTATTCCGCGCATACGCGCACATAGACACACAGACAAAAAGACATTCAGTTTTATATATAAGATCACTCTCTTGGAACTGTACTTGTCGACTACTACTTACAATCACTGCTGTAGCCGTGAATTTGACATAGATTTGATATTAACCTTCGTTTGGTATTGGGTCTTCAATCCTATGAAAACCAGATTTCTCCGTATATTTTTACTGTATGCTGTTGCATGATTATAACAGTTGGCTAACATTTTTTCAAAAGAAATTCACAGTTCTAAAATGGAAAGTTGAAATTGAGGAGACTCCGGGCAAAGCCAGGTTGTATCTACGTAACCTAGCCTTGATACTTCTACACCTGTTTTTATTAGACAGACGTGAATGATCGAACGATGCAATGGGTTGTTGAGTTACTGTCAGGGTCAAGCAAGGGGTGTGGCACACGATCGCTGGTTACGACCCCTCCCCCCCCCCTGATTGCTGTCTTAATAGGACCCCCCCCCTGGACTACACCCTCAAGATAGCATTACTTGGAGGCCCTGTCAAACATAATGGGCAACATATCCATAATGAGCATGTCAATTAACCCCTGTAGACAAAGTTTGAGCGAATTCTGAAGATTCAAGATACTAGGCTACCTGAGTGAAATGGTCAAATTTCAACATGATTAACTTTGTTTCAAAGATGAATTAGCTAGCTGTTTTTGCACTAAAGACAAAGCACTACTCCTTCTTTGTCCATCTCAGAAATCCCGCTTCAGAAGACCTCCAAACTATTGAATTAGAAGCCAACCAAAATCTCGTTTTTCCCATTTTTCGCTTTAGATCGCTGTGTTTCACCAAATATTACTCAGAGCTAAGAATACGAATCAGGCTCAAAACATCCCTGTGGAATCTACGAGGTTTAGGCTATTGATTCATATAAATATTGTCCGCTAAAAATGTTTTTTTGATATAGTTAATGGCCTGCGGCACCCCCCCCCTCAAAACCTGCGGCAGCCGCAGGTTTTGAGGGGGGGGGGGTGCCGCAGGCCATTAACTATATCAAAAAAACATTTTTAGCGGACAATATTTATATGAATCAATAGCCTAAACCTCGTAGATTCCACAGGGATGTTTTGAGTTTGATTCGTCTTCTTAGCTCTGAGTAATATTTGGTGAAAGCACAGCGATCTAAAGCGAAAAATGGGAAAAACGAGATTTTGGTTGGCTTCTAATTCAATAGTTTGGAGGTCTTCTGAAGCGGGATTCCTGAGGTGGACAAAGAAGGAGTAGTGCTTTGTATTGAGTGCAAGAAGAGGTAGCTTACTCACCGTTAAGATGAAGTTAATCATGTTTTAAATTACTGCTTTATACAAAGTTGTTTACTGCTCGAAGACCTCAGAGTTCGCTGAAACTTGGAGCATAGGGGTTATTCGACACGCGGATTACGACAATTATGCTTGATTAGAGGTACGGTATGTTACGGTAGGCATACGGTATCTGCAAGTCTGTGTCGTTGAACTTGAATTTTGCAGGATTTTAACAGCGCTTTCATCAAGCCAATTTAGTCACACAGCTTGTACAAGTGCTTTTGACCTTGGGTCGATACGACCCCCCCCCTACCTACCCCCCCCTAACGAACCCCCCCCCCCCTGCGGCGTGCCGCACCCCCCGCTTTACCCTGGTTACTGTTATCGCTATCGAACTAAAAAATGAGTCTTCGCAACATGGATTGCTTTGTAACAACGAGAATTTGGAAATTGACTTTCATGCGAGAAAAAAAGAGCAGAACCTGATATGGTCAGCTGGCGCTGAAGACTGTTTTTAACACCAACACACTAAGTTTTTAACACTTCCAAAATAAGAAAAAAAGAGTTTTGATTACAATTAAGCAAACGAGAGAAATCGAAATGCACACTTTGTGTGCAGAAAACAATAAATCTGACATCAACACGAATGTTTCGCTTGTCGTGAGAAATTCCAGATTTATGATAACTAACGCTTTCGTCAAAAGTAGGATGATTGCTAACCGTGAGAAAACGGAAAGTAATCTGAGAGCAGAGTCAACAGATTGCAATGTAATATGACATTCACTCAGCTGTTATCTGCACTCTTGTGTGATTGTGGGTCTGACTCGCTGTCACATATGTCAACAATGTGAAGAAGTTTACAAAGGTTTTAGTCATTCTCAAATAAAATGTTGAGCCATTGATGATAGTGTGACGACAAATTTTGGGTTTCAACTTTATGCTTTTTCTGTGCCTGTATCCAATCTTCAAACCACGTAAAAGGGTCAGATTCAAGGCGTTTTTTCATTTTTTAGAAGAAAGCTCGGGAGCTTAGATGGGAGGTGAAGAAATCCTGATACGATAATTTTGCAATTCTTAAACTGAATAGTATGAAGATTATGCGAGCAGTGGTGTTGGTCCTATACACTGCTTTGAGAAGAACTCGTGGAATAAAGCTAGCTTCGTTTTTCATCCCAATGCAAAATAGGAAAAGAATTTTGAATTTTGAATTGTGATTAAACACTCTTCTACGAGGCCTGTTCTGAATCTCAATCTCATCGCAGAGCCTTGTGAGAGCAGAATTTGAGCTATTTTTCGATTTTTATGCTTTCAAGCTCAGATTGCTTCCAAATTCTACTACGAGCAAAAATTTGTAGGACAATTTCGATGTTTCATTCTGAGTGATAGCTGCAAAAGCTTGACTTTCTCGTTTAATGCAATGATTTTTGAGAAGCTTTACCTGCACATTCTCAATCTTCGCGTTCAGTATGTTATAAATGCATTTGCTTTTATTTGATTGCAGATCATCATACTCTGTTACTTGATTGTACCTAAATTCTACAGGTCCTCAAACCCAGGGGCACATTCTCGACGACAGAACAAAGAACTTTCCTTTGGTGTGGTTTTATGAATGAAAAAATGAATTTTGATGATCTATAGGAGGAATGTAGCTGCATACTGCTCAAATGCTTGCAAATATCACTATTAAGTTGATCTATAGGTCGCAAAAAATATAGAAAGTCTGCTTCCACGTTCGAAGAAACCCTCTAAGATTATGCGGCATATTTTTTGTAACATAAAAAAAGTCTTTCCCTCTACATGTTAGGAATATTACTCGGTACATTTCCTCCTAATTCATGCTTATTTAAAAATTAGTTGGATAATAAAAGCTGATTCTTCAAACATATTCCTGGCGCAGGACTCATGCAAAGCCAACAGAAGACTGGACATGAGCGAAAAACGTAAACAACTCACTGTGTTCAGGAGCTATAATGAATATCGCACGACATAAACAGTCTTTGAGTTTCCATGGAGATATGTACTAGCTACAAGAAGTTTTGATTTAGACGGCTAACCGTTGTATGATAGTGGTCTTGTCATGGTCTTGAAAATGATAATTACGAATAAAATTAAAAGTCTACATTTATTTAAAAACAAAACTGAGAGTGGTGACTTTGTGGATAAAAGCAAATGGGTTTTCAAAAGTACTAGATTATTTGGCACTATCATTCCGAAATTTGTTAATAATATATTGTCGAATCAAGCGGAACACTCCCAACACATGGCCGTTTTCCAGGGTAATTTTTGTGCAAAACTGTTGGTGGAACATTTACTTCCTGTTTGCTTCTGAAGTGTATTGATGGCAAGTGGTTTATTTTGCCATACCCTACCTAGGATATTAAGGAATGTAAATGGTTAAATCGTTGATAACACTCCCGACTAAGGTTTTTGCTGGAAATACCTTTTCAAACACTTATGCTTAAGCTTACAGTATACCGAAGAAATTAAGGATCTCCCTTCATAAAAACGCAATCATGGTAGGCAATCCCAGCGTGATGGCCTTATAAGAAATAATCGTCAATCTAAAGAAATTCTGTGGAACGCCTGTGAAGTTTTGCAATGTTTTCAGCCTAATCGTTTCCATTAAGGGATTTACTAACTGAAGGGAAAATGCCGTTTTTTATCACCAGATCATGGCGCCACACCCAAAAAATGTGGGGCACTGTTTGATAGAGCAAAGCAACTCTTCGGAATGGCAAATGTTCAAGCATCTGCACCAAGTTTGATCCACATGGAATATGAAAATTCTAAAGAGTTTGAATGTTCGAATCGAACATAAAATCTGGTTCAAAAATCCTACGTTCTCCCCTTGCTGCTAACAAATTTCTCAAAATTTCGATGTATGTTTGACGTATTTTCATGACTAGCAACGATAAAGAGAAATTTTTGGTAATCTTCTTGTAGGTGCTGGGGTGCTACCTCATTAACCCTATATTGCAAGTCCTTGTAATTTAGCTCAAATCTTTAGCCTTTAGTTAAATCATGTATCAGCCGAAATAATCAACTTCAGCAATAAAGTTGAATATTAGGCTGCCCCAAAAGTGAGACACTTTATTAGTAAATTAAACTGTACTGTTCTGGTTTTCCTAGCAGATTTAAGCACTATTCGATTGAAAAAAACAGGCTCTTCAAAATGACCACAAAAAACACCAACACCGTAAATTATGTAGAGTTTGAAGGAGAATGGAGAATATCTTTCATTCTACGAAAAAATTCCACGAAGCTCCACATTGATCGTCATACAAAAGTTATATTAGTTCCATAAATGCATTTGTTGAATTCTTTTCGAGCTTAGAGATTGCGAAAAAAAAGACAGTTCAAAAATGGCAAACGGCCCAGCTCCCCCACATATGTGCTTGTATACTGCAGGCCTTAGTAAGTACAATTTCAGTTATACCTTCATGAGCGCTCTTATAATCAATATTTACTTTCAACATAAAAATTCGAAAGAAGTGATATTTTTGCGTTTTCGGGCTATTTTCATTTCATAATTTTGAACCAAGGAAAACCATAGCTATTAAGTTGGGAAGAAAAGAATGTCGCTTTCTAATCCTTGTGATGGCATCGCAAAAAGGCAAATCCCAAGAACCTATGTGGGGTATCATTCGATAGAGCAAAGCAAGCTCTACAAAACACTGATTTTACACCAACTTCAATCAATTTGAAGTTCGAAGAGGGAATCTGAAAAGTTTGAATTGACCGAGAAATCAAAAAAAAAAGTCGTAAAAAATCCAAAAATTCTGCGCGATTCCTAACTTGCTCACGAATGTGAATTCCTCATCAAACATTTATATGCGCAATTGCTGTAATATTTCCTGGGCTAGACACCGTAGAATTGAAAATTCTTATGCTTTAAAAGTGATGTTGGGTGTTCCGCTTTATTCTATACTACTTGGCTTTGGAAGTACTGCCGCAGTAGAACCATTTTGTGGAGCTTGCTTTGCTTTAATGAGTCTGCCTTTTAGACACTTCATACAAATACTGACGCTAACAGACATAGTATAAAACTAGTATATTACGACTTTTTTCCATGACCTTTTGGCGTGTTTAGTTGGGTTGAAAATATTGTTAGAAAATGTACATTCGATGAATGATAATAACAGATCAAAAATGCAGCATGGCTATTTCTATTTGAATACAAGCAAAAGTTTCAATGTCGATTTTTTTCTCTTAACTGTGAAACTATTATACGGGGTATCTTAAAAGATGTGACTACCATTTAGTCTAATAGCTCCCTCGTAATAAAGTTTTCCGAGGAACTTTAGGTGAAATTTTGTAGAGCTGGCTTTAACATAGATTTACAGCCTGAACGAGTTACCGATCCATCTTCATTACTGCAGGATTACAGTAAGGACTGCGAAGAAGGTTTTGAGCCATGAAAGGCCATGTTTTGCCTTAAAGAAGCAACAGAACAACCTAAAAACTCTCACTCTGGGCTAATTAGAGTTGCTGATTCTGAATGTGAAGTTCTCAACTTATCATATGCTTCAATGAAAAGCAATGCGAGATAAGCAGCCGCGGCCTTTTTCAATCTCCCTAAAAAGTGCGGTTAGACCGCTGAAAAAAGCTTCGCAGTCTTGTATATAATGAGTATTAAACTTAGCGTCTATTACACAAATCACATAGTTGAAAAATTTTGAAAAGCAAGCTTTTTTCATAGTGACGCCATGTGCTTAAATTTTCTACCTAATGCTACGGTAATGAAGAGCGATTGGTGGTTTGTCTCATACTGTAAATCTAAATCAAAGCAAGCTCTTTGAAAGGTACCTAAGGCTTCTCGAAAGACTTCATTACAAGAAACTTACTAACAAGGGAAGGAAGGTTGGTCGAAGTGGCCTTTTGAAATGAGGTGTATACTGCCTTGTAAAACTTAGAACGCTGATTCCAAATCTACCCTTGTTATCTGCTGCGGGCTTCTGGGCGACGAGTTATGAAGGTTTTTGTGAGTAAAAATCTGAATGCAAAAATAGGGTAAAATCAATCCTAACCTTTTCCCAATGTTCAAATGAGGCAGCAGCGAGTTGATAAATTTGAATCAAGAATATTTGTTGCGCTGAGTGACCCGACTACCAATTAAGCCCGATAAAAAATGTTACAACTGATTTTAGCCTATTTTTGCACTCAGATTTTTGCTTACAAAAACCTTCATAACTCGTCGCCCAGAAACCCGCAGCAGATAGCAAAGGTAGATTTGGAATCAGCGTTCCAAGCTCTACAAGGAAGTATACATCACATTTCAAAAGGCCACTTCGACCAACCTTCCTTTCCTTGTAAGGACCAAACAGTAGGCACATCTTTTGTGGACACCCTGTATAATCTTGATGTATCTTGACTATCTATACTCATGTCTTAAAGCATATAGCGCATAAAATAGGATTTTTGGCCATCGTTGAGCAATTAGCGGTTTTATTTTTGAAAGCTGAGTCGAGCAGTTTCTGCTTTAACCTTTCTTCTAACAAAACTACATTATTCATACATATAATATCCAATGCATTTTTGGTAAAGAAGGATGACAACTGCAGCTTCAGTCAGCAATGCTTTGCTCAAGTGATCTTGCGTCTATCAGCAAAGGTCTGTTAGTGCTACCCGTCATAGCCACATAACGCATCTGTAATTAATCCAGCCATTTCCTTTTTTCCCGCTGCAATCAGGGGAGCAAAGACTTTTTCCTCTTCACTGAGTGAACATACCGTCCACATTCGTTCCTGCTTTTTTTTCATTCATGTAAATCCTTTTGATAAGTTTACGCTAGTAAACCTAGCTTCCTATTATAACTTTATTCAATCAAATTTTCAAGCCAAAACGATAGTTATTAGTTATTGACAGTTAATAGTTATACAACAAGGAATTGGTACATAGAGGACTCTTGTTGTAGGACTATTAATCAGATTTGTTTGTTCAATTATATCAGAGAATCTGACACTCTTCAAAAACGCACTTATTGTTTATCTCAGTTTTCATTCACAAAACACACAGACGAACTGATTCGCTTCGGTGATCATTGAGTGAGAAATTTTGTTGATGTGCGTATATGAAGCATCCTTATAGTATTTTTTACAGTCTGGAAAGCTCATAAACGTGTTCAAAAGCGACAAAAAAATACTCTCAAATACCCTTACAGTGAGACACTCCATATAGTGAGAGGCTATAACTCTGTAAGTTTCGCCTTTGCATTCTGTACGATCGCATTCGTTGTCACCATCTAATTTTCTCTAAGAAATTATTTCCCAAACTGCAAACTATGAAAATGCACGCAAACTTTGCAAGCAAAAAGTGCATGGTAGCAAATTCAACTCTCAGAAATACAGACTCCTTAAAAATTTGCTACATTCAAAATCTACTGAATTTTTCAATTCCTACATGCACAAGTACTTTTGCACCTTTGCACGTTCTCGCATGCAATGTCAGATATTCTTGTTAGTCATGCTTTCTAGAACCAATTCTGATAAGTTTAAGGATTTTTCTTCTCGCTTTTTGGTAGAAAATTGATGTTCTTAAAATAAGGCTTGCAATGATATCTAAGGATATCACATTCTTGCATTAACCACCATTTAATTTTGGAAGCAGTTTATCTTCTGTCTTGCCAAGCAATTTTCAAAGTGGGAAAAGAGTGAAAGCTGGAAACTTTTTCTTGAATCCGCTGTCACTAAGATAGATTATAAACAAAGATCCAGCGCTAGGCACAAATGTTTAGCAATTAAGTATGATTACCTTTGCGAAAGCTATAATTTGCTTCATTGCCAATGAAGACAGGACTTACTTCTTGAGGAATCCCTACATTCTTCAATCGTACGACAAATCTTACTTGCTGTTCAAAAATTCCACAAAACTTCAGAGAGAGTGGTTAGCTTTGATAGCGGTATCGTTTGAATTTAGAATAACCGGACTCTGGCAGTGCTGAAGCTTAGTATAAAACCATTTTATACAGTTTACCTGGAATTTCACTAACAGTAAGCAAGCTAAAAATTTGGTTTCACACCAAGAAATTTTCTACAACGTCCATAACATGGTCGCTTTAATTTAGACAAAGGCTTCTTATACGAATGTGTTCTCATGTACCGGAACTTAGCCTGGCGAACTCAGATCACTAACTCTCTGAATTTGGCCTTTCGTGGTGCCAGCGCTTGTCGATGTTGTCTTTGATGGAACGTAGAAGTTCAATAAATTATCTCCATTGCTGTTTTAATTTTACATTACTACCCCCATCACCTCCTCATCACCCCTCAAACTTGCCTAATGAATGGCTAATCTTCCAGCACTTATCACTTTTGCAATTCGTTATGTATTTCAGAGAATTTTTTTAATGATACAAAACACACAGCCATTGGACATATGGAATTATGTGCTTTTCTCTCTTGAGAATTTCCTCAATCTTGCTTTCGTTATCGTTGTATGCCTTCTTTTTTACATCTGCATCACTCAGAGGAATCTTCACATAAACTTGAGGTACGCTTTGGCAATTATACTACCATTTATTTGGGTTATTATTTCATTCAATGATACTATAAATCGCGTCATCATATTATAAAACACAAAAAATTCAAGGTGTATGCTGGTTTTTTGTGGTCTCGGACAGCTCATCTGTGCTGTACTTCGTTTTATTCTCGTGACTGCTCGAATGTGTTGCATAGCACAGCGGATTACTCCTTTAGTGGTTAGTTCCATACACGATCTCATTGAAAAAACTTTGAGATACCATTTGAATCAAATGGCTTGGCTTCGGGAAGGCGGGGCTTCATGACCTAATTAAGGCTAAGTAATGATAAGAGAGCACTTGCGCGAGAGAGACGCAGGTGCGTCGCGGGCGCAAATGCCGTGCTTAGGTCACAAAGCCCGCCTTCCCGGAGCCAAGCCAGTTGAATCAAAGGTTATATCCACTTTGCAAATGAGAGGCTCTACATTACTGATTTCGATCGAGAAAAAAGGAGCCGAGTTTACGGTCGCTATTCATTTTTCATTGTGGAAAGTAAGCAAAAATTAGGCATGAGACAGCTGTTTTATTGTAAATGAACCTATTCTTGATTAATTAGCTCATGCTTGTTTATCAAAAAGGTACAGCATACACGAAGAATTCTTTGCCAAATGTTTTGCTGAGTCGTAATCTGTCGCTATAGGCAGTGCAGCAAATATTATAGTGTGCCTTCAAATATTAACATAGTGAAAATACTCAGACCATATTCGTTCTTGTTCCGCTCAGCTATCTAAATGCTTGATTCAGAATGACCTAATTATTGGTCAGGCTATTGGAGGGAATTTGACAATATTTGCCTGGCTGTTTGTGACAATAGAAAGGGCTGTGGCTACAGCATTATCACATAAGTACGAGAAAAGTTGCAATGTGTGGATAGCTCCTTTCCTGCTTTGTATATGCTTGGTAAGTCTTTGAAGGTTTTGTAGAACGTTAAGACAATCTTTGCAGATAATCGTTGTCACACTTGTATGTTGCTCATTATTTTTCGGATGGGGTAGGTGAACGTCCAACAAATACTAGCTGACTTTATACATTTATAATTTGCAGGCAAGCTTATTGTTCCTAACATGGAGATATACTGGATGATAATGCAAATCGTCATCGTCATTCTCTGCTTCGTGGTAAAATCTTCATTTTATTCATCTAACAAAGTGTGGCTTCCTTTCACACAGAGAAATACCCAAGGTTTCGTGTGGCAGTCGTCCTATTTTCTATATTAGATTGTCAATTAGTTCTTAAACCGTTATTGATCTGCTTTATCGTCCCGCAGCACAACAGGCATAATATCATATGCTTAAGGCCCAAGGCATACTTCCCGCGATTCCATAATCGCTACATCCGCGCGATTTGGCGATTTGCCAGATGTCTATAGATGAGCCATGCGTGGATCTCAGATGCATGGGCGCGTAGATTTCATAACTCCTAGCGAATACACCAAGTCATGACAAGTTATGAAGAGTTTTTGCAGTGCTAAATGGTGCAGCGACTGAAATCGCGTGAATTATGCCTTAAACCTAACCAATCCGTCTTGCCTAGATTGGACTTCAATTCATAAAGATAGTTTTGATTACTACGCCATTATGACGATGAATTGTGAGTTCTACTTAGAGCCTTGACTCTGTGGTGCCGTACAATATTAGCGTTCCAGCAATATTTTGTCAAAAGTTGTGACTGCTTTGTTAGAGTCCATATGTCAAACCAAACACAAACAAAAGCAAATATTCCATGATTGAAAGATATTTTAGCCCATTTGCAGAAAAAAATGTGTGCGAAGTACACATTATCACAGTAAAGAAATTATGGCTCGTAGGTGAACCCCTTTCAGCGCAGCTCCGCTGTGGCGAGCCTATGTTAAAGTAGGGACGCTCCAGTCCGACGCTCAATGAGCTGATATGGATACGGATCGTTTTTGAACGTAAAACTCTTCCGCAATCTTGAGGAAGAAACGAAACACTTATATCGCTCGTGTTGGTTTGGTCAAATAGATAGGTGACTGCGATTCAGCCAGCAGACCATGGTTCGAGACTACCTAATGACTTATGATGCGTTGCCGAGCAGTTCTTTTTAGACACTATCAAAAAAATCGATGGTGGCCGTATCATGGAACTTACTTTGCAAATAAATGGATAAAAGAAAACTATGTTTCTTAACAAATTCTATTGAAAATGAAAGGGATGAAACACAAATTGAAGGGGATTAAAATGAAGAAATTCGCGTTCTAAGCAGTGAAGAAAAAATTGAGACAACTCTGCCGAAAAAACTGTTTTCCTGCTGTTTTTTTTTCGTTCAAATCAAGTGTTCCTTAATCCTCACCTTTTTGGCCCCAGTGTTGCGCAGTTGCGCGCGTGACTGTGCAAGTACACAACAATACCTCGACAAACTATCCCGTACTTTACTCACGAGCACTCATAAGATTTTTATTTTTTTAATTCTAACTTTGCACTCTATTTTAGTTTAACTAAGACCTACTTCGAATTTAGTGGCATTTAGAAAAAAATGTTGTAGCTTTTTTCATCAATAAGCGTTATACAAGCTCCAACTTTGCGCAGTTGTTATTGATACATTTCAGGCGTTGGCCGCCATTGTTATGTTGAATATTTCTGCTTATCGAAAAAGGCATAATACCATGATGAAACTGACTAAACGATATCAGCTAGACGAAAATATTCGTGGTGGGCGATATCTTATACCTGTTGCGCTTAACGACGTGATTTCAAAGGTAATAATATTGTTTTGTATGCTTGAATGCACGACGATAGCTCACTCGCCATGGAATAATTTAGTAACAAATATATAGATCTTTAGATTATTTACATTTTATTATTAGCCTATTCTATATTTTTCACTGATATTCCTATTGGTTTCGATACTACTCATTTAAGTCACGCTTATGATCTCGTAAGTTTACTCATCCGTATACCTGTTTTCAACATCATTTTGCAGCTGGCTGCGTATCAACGCATGTTTTTTGGACTCGCATTGACCATTCCCAGTCAAAAGCTTGATCGCTTCTTTAGGCGACGTCAAAAGACGACGAAAATCATCGAGAAGCAAGTCATATCATCTAGTGATTACTATGGCGAACTAAGAAACATGTGGTCTTAACAAATACATATATACCGTGTACCTACTCCTAGTAAACATTGCTAGTCAAAAGATTTGATTATTTGCTGTGTTTCAAGTTGTCGATGATAATTCAACAGTCTAGTGCACACAAGCATTAAGCACATATAGAGTTACGTTAATCAGTAAGGTTTTGGACCATAAAAAGCTGCGAGAGTGAATTTATTGACCACTCAATTGATATCAATTAGTATTAATCACTTAATCTTCAAAAGTGCGAGTTTGCAGCAAAATGTCAGTCACTTGGTTAATGATAAATCAAGTCTTGGAGAGCCTTAGTACAGCAATCTAGTATGTATCAAAAATCGCTTATTATGCCCAGAAAACGTTAGTACAGGAGCTAATGTCGGTCCGATTATTATTGGAATCTGCTCGGTTGCAACGTTTATTTCCCAAGAAAACGCTTCTAAATGGTCGATTGTAAATCGACTGCATAGAAAAGTGGCGTTTTTTCTCCAAATATTGGCTCGAGACATCATTCTTGGCTAACGTATATCGTGTATCATCGTAAACGAGTGGCGGCCCTCCCCTCAACATGTGATGAAGTGAATTATGGGTGTATACTTTCAAGAGTAGAAAGTATTAGAACTCCATGAAGTACTTCCACACTTGGATTCCCCTCTGAGTTGAACTTCCATAGGGTTCAAAGTTTCAAGGTCAGTCATACTTCACCGAAAATCACACAAAAAGATTTCATTTGATGTAGCCCAATTTTTCCCCACGTCCGCTTTTCCTTTCGCATGTTCGAAATATTTGACAAAAATGTTCTAAAACAGCTTTGTTTGTGCGAAAACTGCTTGAAATTGCTTACTTCAAGACATTTCCCAAATCATATGATAGTCCAACCGTAGCTCCCATTAGTCCTTGTATTTGTTGTGGCGTTTACAAAATCGAATATTGATTCCACCACCTCCTTCCTTTACATGATGCAAAGTGAGTTCTATCCTTGCACTCCATAAAGAGCAAACTACCAGGATCAAGCGTGTTGATGCGATATCCCTTTTACGACCTCCCCCTTGAAGGTACCCATTTGTGCTACCCCCCCCCCCCTCCCTGCCTTTCATTTCCAAGCTTTGGGTAGAGGACTATATGTCGCCGAAAAAGGGCGGTCCCGCGGTCATTTGCAACAAATACGCACTCTTGTACATGGGCGGACATGCGTTCCTGCATGAAATCCGCGCGGGACTTTTCCACATTCGGCGACATATAGTCCTCCATCCCCAAGCTTTTGCGGCAACCTGCATTAACCGATGCCGGATCACCTCAAAGTATGTTAATAGTACCCAAAGGTCATACATCAGAGGAGTAAAATGTACCTACAAAGTGGGAGATAATGAAAGTAATGGATGTTAAGTAGTCTCCCAAAATGATTCGTGTGTAGACAAGTAGGAAAATTCTTAAAATATTTGGTATGCTCTAACTGCTGGTCAGGAAAAGCTGGATGGGAAGGAAACAATTGACGAAGGAGGATCTGGTACTGACATGTAAATTGTGACTAGCCCAGACGTTGAATTATCACTATAATTGATTATTTTTCAATAAACTTTTTCAGCGACACGTAAGAAATTTTTTTGCATGAGTGTTTGGCACAACTCGTTCAAGTTTGAGAGGGACTGTCCTGAAAGACATTTATCATGGTTTCAAAAATAAGAACGTTTCAGACTACATTGTTGGTCTTGGTTGGATTTCCGTGTGCGATACCGTGTTTTGCATGGAGAAAAATGCTACAGGGTGCGGCAAAAGTCTGGGAGCCTAACTTTGCAGTAATGCAATTACAAAGGTACTGGTGTTTTTGGTTTCAGTTTTATGCCACATGATGCTGCGGTCATCCTCTACAAAATACACTGTATTTGGATGGAAATGGATGCCACATGTTTTTGTAGGAATGGAAATTACCAACTAATACTTTTGCAAAGCGAAAAAACCGAACTTTTAGTATTTACAATTTCTGTTGTAGCTAGAGATGCTGTTAATATTTTACAAAACTTCGATGCACACAACGTAGAAGAGGCTTTGCGCTATTGTATCCTAGTTTTGCTTTTGTCAGGAGCTGTTCTTGCATAAACGGAAGATAAAAGTTTACGAATGTCACCTACGTGCCAGTGGAAATCCGTCTTCAAAACAAATTTAAAAGCTATAGAATGCTCAACAGGCACTGGGACCAAGGCTGTATTTTTTGCATACGTCTTGTAAATTAGAATCTATTGAAATTCGGCCATGGGAACACTTTTTATACTTTTTAAACGAAAATTTTAAGTTTTTATTCGCGCAACTGTAGCCAAAATTCCGGTATGCGACGTACACATGCTTCTAATTAAAAATTCAATATTTTTATTCCTAACCAATGCAAAAAAAATTGTTTCAAGCAAGTTGTAGATAAAACTTGCTCTATCGTGCTGCACATTTGCCAAGGTAAAAGAAGCAGTTATTGTGAAGGCGTGGGGCGAATTCCATTACGACTACCTGCCTGCCATGACAGGTGGACTTGCCAAGATTTTGTAGGGCTGCGTGGAAGCCAAAAGAGGCAATTTGGAAATCCAAGAACTGAGCTGTATCTGCGATGGATCGATTTATGCGTGTGCCAAATTTCTCGTTTCCAGGTGCTTCCCTTCCCATTTTATATGAAAAAGTACTAGGCTCCCAGACTTTTGCCGCACCCTGTATTTATAGAGTGAAGAGTGGGATCATTTATCATGGTTTCAAAAATAAGAACGTTTCAGACTACATTGCTGGTCTTGGTTGGATTTTCGTGTGCGAATCCATGTTTTGCATGGAGAAAAATGCTATTTATAGAGTGAAGAGTTTGCTACTGAGAAACTCAATTCCCACTTTTCGCACAGTTCCTGCAAACAAAACCATTGTAGCGCCTCCAGAGCAATATTGAAAACCGCATGAGCAGCGTACCTTGAAGATTCGTAACTAAATTCAGAAAGTGGCTACAAGGTTGCAGTGAGCACTTTAATTAGAAGAGAGCCCAGAAAATTGAGAAAAAAGTTGCAGCCATTCAAGTGCAGTGAGCTGAAGGCTCCCTGACTTTCGGAAGTTATACGAGGCCCCCCTTGACTTAGATAAAAGATGAAAACAAAAAAGATTTACTGCTGAATAAAAAAAGTGAGATACGAGTGAAAATCCAGGTTGGAGCTGAATACTACGCATGTACGAGATTTTGGCTCTCGAGCGCGATATCTAACAAAGCGATTTATGAAGAAATTAAGGCAAAAACAAAGGAAATGAGTGATGAAAATGTTCTTATGCTCAGAAATAGATTTTCGACCAGGGAATCCGCCCATGAAAAAAAATCCAAAACTTATGTGAAGTGACAGAACTATATGCTCCAGACGATCTCAGATCGTCTGAAGCACCTTAATTTCTTCATAAATCACACGTTTAGTGACCGTCTGGGCATGGGCTAAGTTTAGAAAAGGCAATGTTTCGTTTTTCTTTTATTTTCTTTCTTTTATAAGTTTTCAAAACTTTTCTACATAATTCTTTTGCAAGTAGTTTTGTGTATATATGCATTTTTCGCCATACACGATAGAGCATGCCAGCATGCTCTCGGACAGGTTATCGTGCGATAACCTGTCCGAAAAGCTTGTGTTCGACTAAATGGCGCTTATTCTTGGTGCTCGGCCCTGACTCGTCAAAAACGATATCTCCTTTGTTTTTTTCTACAAAAACGAAGTCCAGCCTGCTTCCAGACGATCTGTGCCGGGCCCTGGTGCGGCTCTAAATTCAGAGGCGATCTTGAGAATCAAAAGAAAGATTTTCAAGCTCAAAGCCGTAGCTCACTAGAGACGCAATCCTCTACTTTCTATCCTGAAATCTTCAAGATAGAAAGTAGGAGGTGTGTTGTATAGCGGCATTGCAGCGAAAGGCTTCCATAGTTCGGAAAAATCTAGATGCCATCCAGATACGACCTCTCTTTTTTCAAAATCATGTTACCATGCATAAAATTATAAGAAAGATAATTATAAGAAAGTCCACGGTTACAAAATATGTGGAACTGAATGTCTGTTTGTCTGTATGTCTGTACGTCTGTATGCACTTATGTTCCGAATAAAAAATTCTATTCTTGAATTGATCCGAATAGGCTACTTTTCGTCATTGATCGGCATAGATTTTATCGATTTTTATCAATTTTTTGTGAAGTTTGACCTTTGGAATTGGGTGTTGGCAAAGCGGACAAACGAGCATGCTGATTATGGATACACTATTATTTTGAAATTATGAGCAGGAGCGGAAAGAAAAAGGAGGGTCGTAATCAAGAAGCGAATTTGTTTGAAAAAGTGAGGAAATACTATGATCAAGTAAGGTGAAACGAGCGGTGAAGAATCTTACGACTCTACCAGAGTGACTGTAGTGAAGAGCATGCTGATTAACTCGACTAACAAAGTCTCCTCCAAATACCAATCTTTCTACCCTACACATACCGTAAAGTCACCAAAGAAACTCTTTATGTAAATCGGGTATGATTCCCGGGTAATCAGCATGCCAAATTACCTTAACGAGCTCTTCAAACCATACCTATTACATTTTCTATTTTTTCCTAACGTCTAAAAAGCATGATTTCCAAACATGATTAACTTGGTTACAAAAGTGAAAGAAGCTAGTTTTTTGGTTTTCATGACAAAGTAATACTCCACATCAGTCTATGGTAGAAATTGGACTTCATACCGCTTTTAAATAATGGATTAAGTAGTGCTGCAAGAATGTTAGTTCCCGTTTTCTACGAGTGCTTCAACTCCACCGATCACTACAAAGCCAAAACATGTTAAGGTAAGCTCAAAAACCTACTGTACAATCTTCGAGGTTTATGCTAGCGAATCATGTAGAGCGCCTCACCCCTTAACCTGCCTTCAAAATTCAGAAATCCCTCCATTCTTGAAATGTTAAGCTCATAGCTTCTTCTTGCTAAGGTGGAAATTTGAGCCGACTGCCCTCCTCTAGAGAATCTATGGCCCTTTCAATAAGTCCATTTTCATATCGAAATCAGCCGTCAAATTACGTGTGATTGTAAAGTGCTGTCATAGAAAATTAGGCGTACAGCTCTCCAAATTGAAAACTCTCTAGGAAGGGATATGTCCTCCAGAATGTACGCTCTGAGGTTTCGGAGGTCAAGAGGAGAAAGAAGAAGTCGTTTGAGGGTTTTTATGTGGAGGGAGAGGGGGGGGGGTCGTTCGTTTTCGAAAGACTTGTGCTTGACCTCTTTCTCATCTCTAAATAGCATGTAAACAAGTCAAGGCCGGATAAGTCCACATGGGTAAGCTCATGAGCTCATGACCTTTCACTTCGAGATGAATAGTGGTAGGGTTTTCTAAAGGATCAAAGCGGGGCTGTTCTAAATACAGGCTTGATTCTTTTCTGTGACATATTATCTGAGGAACTGGCGTTACGTGCTTGTTCATAGTTTGTTCATAGTTCGAGAACATTCTGGCAGACAATAATGAAGTACTGCAAGTGTAAATTTTAACCCTTTGCTAACAAGGAAAAGATACTTGGTGACCGTGGCCTTTTGCAATGAGATGTACACCAGTAGGTGCGTCTTGGAACGCTGATTCTAAATCTATGTTCATTACCTGCTCTGCGACTCACTGAACAAAGTTATGGACTTTTTTCCATATTAATAGATTTAGGCACTCAAAATCGTCAGTATCCAGGCTTTTTAGATTCTGATGTGTTGGTTACAGTTTTTCTGAACTTAACGTGAAGCTTTGCTTTATCGTACACTCTTTTCTGATGCGTAAGCGAACATTCTAACGATATTGGTGAATCCTGCATCAAAAACAGTGCAAATTTTAGCGACAAGAAAAGTTCATAGCATTTTTCGGAAGGGCGCACAGCAGATAATGAAAACAGATTTGGAATCAGCGCTTTAAGATGCATTTAATGGTATTGGTATATTATGGTATGTTTCATTTTGAAAGGCCACGATCACCAACTATCCTTTCCTTGTAAGACATCCGGTACTTCAGCGGTGAGACCCAGAGAACAGAAAGGCGTTTGTCTCTTTCGGCGCATTCAACAACGATTAGGCAAACTCTTTCGCACAATTATCAATCACATAAACACAAGTTTCGTCTGCAAGTATAACAAAAGTCCAGAATGGCATGCTGCGAGACGTCTTCTAATTCATTTTCTAACCTATCTTCATTGCTAAATTTAGACAAAAATTTAAATGAAAACTGACACACTGGATAGCCTAAATTTCACAAGCGTACAGAAACCCGGACGTCTCACATTAAATCATATTGGGTCGGTGCAAAACTTTTGTCAGTTTTTTTGAGCGCAACGGTGAATAAGGTATAAAAGAATAAATAGACACTTTGAACTGTATCTGATGCAATACTTCTTCGTCTTTCTAGATGATGAGATTCGTTAAGAGAGTGACGAGATAAACGCTGGAACTTAGAACCATTCGTTTCTTTTCAACATCTCAGACTTCCGCTTATTTTCTGAATTTTTATCTGAGCATCTTTAGAGAGCTTCAACAACAAGCAGGTAGACGCAAACCTTTTGACCATTTGAGCAAATTGTTTGTCGATCTGTAGCTTGCCTTTCAGAATTTCTAAAATCTACTTTTTGAAGTAGTCAAGCTTTATATTCGGTCTACTGTAACCTCGTAGAACATAAAATGGTTAACAGTTCAGGCACTATTCGATACAATCTTTTTCTTTTCTTTGTTATGTTACTCTTTTCTTGAAAAGACAAGCGAAATTCGAGAGTAAACGCATATTTCTCCATTTTATGAGTGCGCACTGACCTGCGTAATTTTCGTATTTCGAAGCGAAATAGCTTATTTGTTTAGTAAAGTTAGTAATAGAAATAATAAAGTGTCAAAACCTCAGGTTATGAAATTCTTGCGGTGTTTTACCATATAGATTATGGGATCCTTTCAAAATTTGAAACTTGGGAAGCAAAATGTAAAAGAGCAGCTGTAAAAAAAAGAAGAAAAAATATTTTCATTTGGCAACAGGTTTGCCCCACCTGCTGGCTATTAATGCTCACCTAAATGCTTCAGATAAAAGTTTTGGAAGTTAAGGAAAGTTAAAGGTAATGAGAGTTGAAAGTGACGATTGTCTTAGCACTCTCTCAACAAATCATACTGAGAATGCAACAATTGGAAAGAGGAATGAATTCTGCATCGGGCACAGCTCAAGGTGTTATTTATCTTTATTCCACCGTGTTTGCCGGTAGATTCAAAAAACCGACCAAACTCATAACTGACCTAACAGAATTTCCAAAACTGGCAAAACGACTTTTTCCAAAATGATGCATCTCGCCTTTGATACAAAATGACCAGTGATTTATTGCACATCGTCTTCTTTACAAAGGTTTGGTAAATGCAAAAATGACTAAGACAGCTCGGTGACTGATTTTTCCAAGACAGTCTGTTATACATGTTGGATTTTTTTTCCTTCAAGTAACACTGAACGATAGCTTCCAGCGTATATAAGAAGTGATGGAGCCTTCGCTTACACAAAGGTTTCCTCTTTATTACAACTTGATTTGGTATCTATTTTGCTAATCGAACTGTCTTGGCTTTTACTGGACAGGAGCGCTGTAAAATGGGCTCGATTTCCGGATTCTTTACTTACGACCTAAACACGTGCACATTTTCATGACTGTTTCATACCGAGCATGTAATTGTGATTTGTTCATAGTGCTTGCTGGCTCACGTTAGATCTGTTTCATTAAGTTGAAAGAATCATAGCATTCGAATATGGACAGAAAGTTCAAAGTTCTAGTTCGAGCCAAAATCTCCAATGTGCATTTGGCCGCAGCCAAGAAGCTTTATATTTTGCTTTCTTCTCTGGAATACACAGCTTGACACCAATACTCAGTTTACTGCCCACTCTTAACTTCAATGATTTGTAATTTCGATTCGAGTGCCAAATTGTTCCTCGTTCAATCTTCAGAGTTTGAAAGATACCTTGTTAAAGAGATGAACGTAACATCGTTTGGTTGTAACTTTAGGTTTCACGTAGGATACCCTTGTAACTCTAGTATGATTTCTGCGACGCCTTGCTCCTTTTACACCACATATTTTCTTGTCGCTTCTATTATAGGTTTCTGTGAGGATGTGAGTTGTACATGTTCTCGGTTGCTTATTCTCATAAACTTTACGGTAGGCTCATTAGGTTTACTACAGAATCAATGCAGGGATAGAGATGCAAAAATGATAGATCGAAATGTAAAGGCCGCAGATTTTAAGTTTTTCTCCATTAAGTGCTTAGGAAACATACTTATTTTTAACTAATATACATGTTTTCATCGCATATGCTCAAATTTACCGTCAGTAGAATATAACAATTGTGCTTTGTGCATTTTGGCTCTCATTTAGCGATAAAGGCGTTGGAAAAGCTTGAACATAGAAAGAAAGCAATATATTGATTTAACGAATTTAAAATTGATGCTTGCAGCCCATAGCAATGTTGGCAATCATTGTTTATGATTTTTGTTGACTTCACAAGCCCGAGTTGCCCCGTTGTAGAAAATCTAACATAAGTACTAATAAGTTGTAAAATTGTGAGTCATAAAATAGGTAAGTGCTATAAATCTATATCTGATGAACCTTTACTTCGATGGCTTTTTTACTGTTTTGAAGTAGAAATCAATAATCCAGTAGTCATTATAGCAGTTTCAGTTTGAATCACAAATTTTGGAACACTGCCACAAAGTGCTAATCTCCTTTTGTGTGGTAACAAAAAATAAGGTGCTAAGAAGTCGTTGAAGTTGAAAAATCTTCATCCAATCGCAAATCTTCATATAGGCCGTCCGCGCAGGGCGCGGAGAGTGCGCAGGATGTGTACAGAGTGTCATTCCCCTTTCCTCCTGCACTCTCGCTGCTTGTTTTCTCTGCGTCTCTTCCAATCAGAAACTCTCTTTAATGGACGAAACAGCGTTGCTCTTCGAACATGGCGCGGACGGCCTATAAGAGCGAAGGAACTTTCCTTACATTGGCATTGAAGACAAGGGCGCGACGGTTCTTTCATGCATGGATGTGCAATGTCCTATCGCACTTTAGATTACGGTAGGAAGTCAGTTTTCAAAAGGTATTCAGAATGCTCACAATTAAATGGGTATTATTTTTACAGTCGGGTAGATTCAGCGGTAAATATAGTGTGCTTGCACAGAAGGTGAAATGCGGTGAAAATTGCGCGTGAACTAGTAGCCACACCAGTCTGCGGGTACCTTGCGCGCGCAATGGGCCGGCGTCACAGTCGAAGCTATTTCTTCACGCGCAAATTTTACCGCATTTCACCTTCTGTGCAAGCACACTATATTTACCGCTAAATCTACTCGACTGTACATTTGTTATTGAAGGCGCGCTGCAGGGATACGGTAGGAGCAAGACAAGACTTTGAGTTCGCATCTAAAATTTTCCCAAAGATAACAGCAGGTGCTCTGTGCAAGAAAAATATCCTTTGTCTTTCAAATTCAATAATGTGGCGTGTGCTAATGATTACCACCAGAGCCGCTAGTGATGTCTGCAAGCAATTTGCAGCTTCCAACAGCTTATGCGATTTTGCAAACACAAAACCTCTTCACTTTTCAAAGACGAAGAACGACTTCAGAAATCTTTATCATTTTTCTAAAGTTGCCTAGTTTTGCCCCGTATCCAATTCCAATCTTAACACTTGTTTGGGTAAAGCTAGTTACAGTACAAGGTATCAAAAGCCATGAAAGATGGAAAGAAAAAGCTGATACTTGAAGACCAAGCAAAAAAATGAGCGCCAGGCTGCTAATATCATGCTGAGGTGTAACACCTATTAACACGTTTCGGACCGCGAAATCGCGCGCGGCGAAAAAGAGGGTACTTTCAGCCGTTAGCCAACAGAGGGACCTTAGTTCGTTTACTGTGTGCTACATCAGTAATCAGCATGTCAGATGAGCTCTATACCCAAAGTTCTGAGTGAATTCGAGGTGTCTGAATTTTGTCGCCTGAGAAGGACTTCAGTGCTTTCCTGAAAGATAGGAACAAGAACTCAGTTTCTAATTGTATCCAAAAGTATCTATGTTGTACACCATACACATCATCATTGGAACTATGGTTTTTCTCTTTGAATTCGAAGCAAAGAAAAGTTGCGACGTCGCACGCGTCGTTCGCGATGCCGCGCTTTGTTGCAACTGTTGTTCGAATTGTCCTCATATCTTCTAAATAAATATCGGCGGCACAGCCCTACAGAGTTATTTGAAAAGGAGAAGCTTAGGACTTTGACTTGATAATCTTGGACAAAAAGAAAACCTCCTATAAACACTAAAAAGATCCTTGAAAGGCTCGTGCTGCACCATGTGCAGCACCGGTCCGAAACGTGTTAAAGCAACTTTTACAACCTCGAATTCAAACAAAGGTGAAAAGAAAACAAAAGTTTGAACGATCTTCATGCTAAAAGGGAGATAGCTGATGGTTCTCCACTACGAAGAACTCAAAAATCCTAGTTCTTTATGAACGGGCCTAGATTCTTTGTGCGTCTCATACCACTAACCCGAAAACCGTAATCTACTACTCTTCAACACGTGGTCATATCGCCTCTCCCTATAGGTATAAGGTCACATGGGTTTTCTTAGACTTTTCACAATTTTGCCAGCAAATATCAGGTTGGTGTGAGAGTCTTGTCAATTTCTTATCCCTCTTGCATGTCCACAAATGTAAGCTCAACAAAACTTTGAACAGCACTTATGAAAAATCTTTTTTCTTCTTTCAGCTATGTTCAATGCGATTCCGATGCGTGCGAGAGAGCTGAGATGATCGTCGCCAAAGTTCATAACACTTATTCTTACCATGTTTAACTTGTTTAACTTTTCTAAAATTTACTCAAGGTTTTTGAAGGTGCCTGATAGCCAATTAAGAGGGCAAGCCTCTTGCAGCTTGTTTTCTCAAATCTTTGACATGATATAGATTAGATAGTGAGTTGCAAATGTGCGCATATTGCTTGATTATTGATAGCAAAAAAAGAAATACTACGCGCATTTTGCGAATGTTGGTCAGAACAGAGGTTTTATTGGGCAAAGCCGTCCGCAGCCTTACACACATCAAACCGAGATCTAACAAGGAAAATGTATTTAGTCGAAGTGGCCTTTTCATATGAGAACCATACTGCTTTGAAGAGCATTAGGCGGTGATTCCAAATCTGCCTTCCAAATCTGCTCACAATCAGCGCCTCTCGACGCCGAGTTATGAGTGTTTTTCAGGCGAAAAAATTG
This sequence comes from Cylicocyclus nassatus, assembly GCA_958299035.1. Lineage (NCBI taxonomy): Eukaryota > Metazoa > Nematoda > Chromadorea > Rhabditida > Strongylidae > Cylicocyclus > Cylicocyclus nassatus. The sequence continues at coordinate 31,332,322 of CATQJL010000316.1, forward strand.
AACGCAACTTCAACAAAATCGCCCAAATTTGCTCAAATGGTCCAGTGTCAAGTGTCAGAGCCGTTCATGCAATGGATACATTTTGTCTAATATGTTAATACTCAATATTGCTTTATATGAGCGCTGGAAAGATTGTATTGATTGATTAGACAATCGATTTTACCTAATTTTGCATTTATTTTTCGCTCTTAAAAACGGCCATAACTCGGCGTCCAGAGGCGCTGAGCAGATTTGGAAGGCAGATTTTGAATCACCGCTCAATGCTCTTCAGAGCAGTATGGGTCTCATCTGGAAAGGCCACTTCGACCAAACACACTTTCCTTGTAAGAATTTTAAACAATAACTATCTATCTTTATAGATATTGGCATGAAGCGTTTGATTTTGGCTACGAACTGCTTCATTCTTGAGCCTCATTAGATAACTAGCTGGGATACCCGGCTTCTTCCGGCTCGACTACACTTAGGTTTCAGAAGAAAGAACGACTTCGTGTTTTTCGGATAGAGGGATAGAGGAATACAACTTTGGTTTCTTAGTTTCTGCCGTTTCGTTCCTACCCTTAGATGGCTTGGCTGATTAGGTCCTAGGTTTTTCGCGGAACTCATCAGTAAGGCTCCCGCCAGAGTGCCGAAGCCACGCCAGCGCTGCGCCGGTGCCGAGCCAGCGCCGAGATCAATACTCAGTGCATCTGCCTGGCTGAGAACTAGGTCAGCTAGCCCCGCCCCAACGAAATACACGTGTATCGATCGAAATACTGGCTCGGCGCTGGCGTGGCTTCGGCACTCTGGCGGGGGCCTAAAGAAGGAAGCTCGACTGGATCTATTCAGTTCCTTGTTTGTCCCATCCACCTTCCTAACCGCCGCTGTCCACCGGTAAACTTTTTTAGGTTTTCTGTCTTGCCAATTTTTTTATTTTACTTACTTTCTTAGGTACTCAGATGGCCCGGCTTTACGTGACGTGCGGGCCCCAGCTCAGAAGTTTCCATTTTTCCCTGTCCCTCGCTTCAGGACATCCACGATCTTCTTGGCTGACGTCGGTGGCTGCGTCCACGAATTCCATGTGCAAAAATCGTATCCAGCTGATTTCTCAGCTGGTCCATCCTTTCCACGAACACGTCTGCCCATCTTGTTGGAGGTCTTCCTCGGGGACGTTTTGCTTCGCGAGGAATCCAATCCAATGTTCTTAGTGTCCATCTGTCATCTGTTCTTCTTGTCAGACTCCCAAGCCTCGCGCACGCCAATTACAATTGTCCATGCAAGAAAGAGGGTGTTTTTGAGTCTACTCCCACTGTTTTGTTTTTTATTTTATGTTTTTCAATTTCTTTGGATTTTCCAGTTTGGCCTGCAACAGACAAATACTGTACTATACTACAGCATGCAACTCTGACAGCGCACGTTAGCTGTGTTTCCTTCGGGTGCATATATGTACAGGTTCGCCGGACTCCCCCTCACGCACGCCAATTACAACTGTTCATGCAAGAAAGAGGGTGTTTCTAAGTCTACTTCCACTATTCTTAGAGACTGCCCTTGCGCTTTGTTGATCATCAAAGTGAGTGCAAGCCTTACCGGAAACTTCAGTCGCTTGAAGTCGAAGGGCATATCGGAGGAATTCAAAGGGATTTTTGGAATAAAAGCGGCCTCACTTTTGAACTTCCCCACCAATATGGTCGCCTTTATGACGTTTGGCATGAGATTTATGATACAAAGTCTCGTACCATTCACAACTTTGGTGGAACGATGTTACGAAGGAGCATGATCGGCAAACCAACCTTTAGAACAAGTCTGAGAGGAGGTATCCCAAGGCTCGAATGAATTCAAGAACTCATTGGGAAAGTAAACATCCTGTTCACGCTAAACCCTCGTATCAATTGAAGTGTATGTTGACACTGGTCCAGAAAGGCTGTTTAGTATTTCAGCATTGATAGAATTCAATTGCTCATTTTTGGGTGCTAGAAATGCTCTTTCGCAGATCCACTCTCCATTGTTGAATTTGGTAGCAATGCGTTTCGATCAGTTCCTCAATCGACTGAAAAATGTTGGAAAAACCTGGCGGGAAGGTAATCATGCCAGAATTTGGATCAAATGGAATTCTGCCTTCGCCAAGGTGCAACAGTTGCTGCGCAAAGCTTCTGGTAGTCTCTCGCCAAGGAGGTGAACTGGCATGTTCGTTTTCTCCAGATATGAGAAACTTTGAGGCAAGCAATTATGCTGGAGTTGGCCGCGCGGAATCACTGACAGGGAGTTTGACGAAAGTCACCTGCCAGTAGCACCCATTAGCCTGTTGCTTCTATGTCCCGTAGTGTGTTGTCAAGGGCTTCTAGGCACTTCTTATGCGCCATGTTGCATTCACAAACTGTGAGTTTGGCTTTTTGCAGCCCCTTAGCTTTTCCCATGCCCTTGCTTATCCCGCATACAGGGTGTTCTAAATGGGCAATATCCAAGGAAACTTGAAAGCTGAATGAGCAGTTCGGCCTCTTTCTAGCAGTGTTGAGGCAATCCCTGAAAATGCCACTGTAATGCGATTTCTCCTATTCTGCGGAGCTCTGCAAGTAGGAGATTGATGAGAAACTATTTTCCTATTCCATCTGGAGCGTCGAGAAGGAGTAGCCTACCTTTGCCACTGGCAATCGTGTTCAGGAACAGCGCGGTATGCTAACTCCCGATCCTCCGTAAAAAGAGGTATGTTGAACTCTACAAATCTCGACAGTTAATCAACATCATAGGACCTCTCTCGAAGGACTCTCAAGTGGCTCTCAAGTGTTTGGCTCTCGGTCTTGGCGTCTTGGTGACGGCAAACCGAGTTCTCTAAGGGTTTGACCGGTCATCGACGCACACGTATCCTCAAGCACTAACAACGTGCGGTTGAATCTCGGGAGAATAGTCGATGTTGGCAGAGGATGCTACTGTGCGAATTTTCGGAGTATGTTTTCTCAGAGCTTCCTTGACCTCTCCCAAAGTGCTCGAGGATTTGACGATTGACAGGTTGTTAAGATGATGGGGAAGAAACTCCGCAGTTGAGCGGCGAAACTTGTCACGATGCTTTCGCGAGAGTTCTGCCACTTTTGATCATCTTCGAGCAGCTTCTCTGTGGGTCTCACAGACCTGTCCATTGATGGTCCTCAATGCTGCAACCAACTTCGGTCTTCGGATTGTATGAAGCAAAATCGGAGGTAGAAGCATTCGGCTTGGTTAGGGTGTACACAGCCTCTTACAGTACAGCCTCTTACGAGATATCCGGGAACTTCGGCATCTTTCCTTCTTCTGGCCCACTTCTTTGTTGACTTGTTCCAAGTATAACATCTTGAAACTTCTGAGTACAACAAAGTCTGTGCGAACGGATCATGTTGGCACGGAAGAAAGAATGCCGTCAAAGTTGTTTGAGGTGGTTGCGCAGCTTTTTCCCGCGCATTGTCAGCCGTGGAGTAGACGCGTTGTCCATTTTTAGAGGGACATGCAAATGGGTGACACGTGGGTAAAGTTCGTGGATTCTAAAAAACCCAGAATGCGCCAGACTGTCTCGTTGCTGCTTATGTAAATACCTGCCCGTTTGGTAACGCTCGATCTCAATAAATGGTGCATGCATTAGGTTGAACGTTGGCATGTCACTTCCTTCGTTCACATATTTGCAGACATACTCAATCGACTTCACCGAATTAGAACTCTACATTGATATGTGCTCGAAACATTTTCGATAGTAAGGGAGTGTATGGCACAATTCAGCTGTTGTCTACCACTACGTCTACGGTCTGAAAATCCACCTTCAATATAACGGTGATGTGTCCTCCATCATCAAACTTTCGCCTTCTTTATAGAGGATAGCCATCGTTCCCGTTTAGGTATCGCGGACTGATTGCCGAGGGTACTTTTTGGTACACTTTCTTCCTTTCATGCAAGGAACCTCGGATTCAATGGTCCGTATGATTCTCAGGTTTTTGAGGACAACATCGGATAGAAAAGGGTTCTCTTCTGGATTGGGAAGCTCCGCCGAAATTATGTTGTCGATCTGATCTGGGCGTATTTTCTCCTTTAGCCACACTAAGATGTGGGCATGCGAAAAACCGCGCTTCTAGCACTTCAAGGTGTACATCCAACCAGTCTCCGTAGACGTAACTCTTGGTCAAAACGTCCATAAGCTCTGTGAGCTTCTGTTTGAAGACTCTCGCCGTGATATCGTGGCGGTCAAGGCGCTTCACCAAAGAGCACTTCCACAATTCCAGTCCACGCCGGGTTGCATGTAAATGTGATGAACAAATCAGGACGACCGTACGCTCTAACCAGAGGTGCGATGGGGGGACCCGAGTACCCTAAGAATGAAGGTGGTTCCAGCTACCACTACGCCAAAAGTGAAGCAGTGCCGGTCACTCACCTACCAAAAACGTCGACGTGGAGGGGGGGAAGCGTTAACGTCGACTGAGCCTATCCTTCCAGGTCGTTGCCGCCAGTGCGCGGAAAATAAGCAAAACAAATGCAAAAAAGATCGTTGTAAGCATATTTTTTATTTATACAAAGGCATAAATATCTAAAATAAACGTGAAAACTCAACTAAACTACCTAATTTAGTGAGTAAATTTAGTTATAACGTACTGCAAAGAAAGTAGGTCGATCAGTAGTCGCCCACAACCAGAATTTCGAATGATAAAATAACGAAAAATTGAGCGAATTTCCGCTGTTATAAATCTGGTGGCTGAAGACGTCAACAACGGCGACTTCATAGGTCTTCTTAGGAAACGCAAGTGATGTTCTACCAGATTGTGAAGAAATGAGGTCGATTTGAGGCTGTCAAAAATCAGATATTACGCCATTTTAGCTTGTTTAGTGACTGCTGACAGTTAAACTCATATAAATCCTGAATGTGAAGGTATGTGATGTTGCGACTTCACTGGTTTTGTAGAGTAAGGCTTGTCTTATCAGAGTATATCTTAGCCGTATTATTTCGTTCAAACACCGCCGAGAGCCAGACTCTTGAAAAAGCAGGTGAAAAGCGCTTTTCAAAATTTAACAGCTCATAACTTCCCGAGAATTGCATGAATCATGTTGCTTCTTCATAAATCAGATTCTTCTCATCAAGAGCTTTCAGGTATTATTTAGTATGTGGGGGCTTAGAGCTTTCTGCGACTTATGCCCGCGGGGTGAGACTTTTTACCACAAAGTCTCCCCTGGCGGCCTCCATCCAATACATTAAAGTGGGCTGAGGGAAGAATTTGTAATGAAAAGTCTCCGCTCACGAGCATAAGTCGTAAGTGGCCCTAAACCCCCATATATATCATATAATATCTTAAAGCTCTTGATGAAAAAATATAATCTATGAAGTCGCAACATGATTCACGCAATTCTCAACACAGGTGCGATAAGGTGAGAATGACTCCTCCAGGGTGAAGGGGGTCACAGTGGCGCAACCCCTCCAGGGTGAAGGGTGTTTTATTTGGTAAAGAAATCATAAAATGTCGACGGGGAAGGGGGGGGGAGCCATCATTTTTCCCAGTCAAAGTCATAATTTCCAATTCCTTACCATCACTGTTTGTCTTTTTTCTGAAATGTAAAGTGATACGCTGCTGGATCAGCATACAATTATATTTCTGACCAGCACCTTGTATTTTTTTACATTTCCTTTTCCCTTTTTTAAATCGCCCTGCTTGTTTTTGAATTACCATAGTTGATGTGCATGCGAACATTTGTTTCGGAAAGAGTTAGACAATTTTTGAGCATTTACGAATTTTTTTCAAAGAAGAAATTCGTAATTTCTGTAGATGAACAGCAACGTCAGCAAGGTGAATATTTTTAAAACCACCTTGTCTTCCGCTTTTAGAGAATTTATAGTTTGCCTGGAGTCTGTCGAAAAAGTGCCTGGTGAAGAGTGTGGGTAGTGATTTCTGGATATTTTCGAGTTTTTAGGATAGAAAAATCCGTAACTTCTAAAGATGGACATCTTTCACGGCGAGATGGTCACCATTAGAACCGCATCGTTTTCCGCTCTCAGAAAATATACAGCATGTTTATGATCTCTTCAAAAAAAGTGCCTGGTGCAGGATGTGCATAGTGATTTTCGGGAATTTTTGAGTTTTCAGGATAAAAAAATCCGTGACTACTTCAGATATATAGCGGGTGCAAGGAAATAGTAACCATCGGAACCGCCTCGTCCTCCGCTTTCAAGAAATATATGGTATATCTGGGATCCTTTCAAAAAGTGCCTGGGTGAAGGGTGTGCTTGGTGATTTTTGAAGATACTCGATTTTTTCATAAAAAAAATTCATAACTTTTTTAGATGAACATCTTGTACGCCGTGATAGTCACCATTGGAACCGTCTTCTCCTCCGCTTTCAGAAAATATATACTTTGCCCGGGGTCCATCAGAAAAAGTGCCGGGTGAAGGGTGGGTGAGACTTTTATAATGGGAGTGCTCAAGTACAGGCTTTTTTACCATTGTAAAAAGGCGTCTACTTGAGCACTCCCATTATAAAAGTCTCGCCCACCCTTCACCCGGCACTTTTTCTGATGGACCCTGGGGCAAAGTACATATTTTCTGAAAGCGGAGGAGAAGACGGTTCCAATGGTGACTATCACGGCGTACAAGATATTTATCTTAAAAAGTTATGAATTTTTTATGATAAAAAATCGAGTATTTCCAAAAATCACCAAGCACACCCTTCACCCAGGCACTTTTTTGAAAGCATCTCAGACATGCTATATATTTTTTGAAAGTGGAGGACGAGGCGGTTCCGATGGTTACTATTTCCTTGCACAAGCTGTTCATCTGCAGTAGTCACGGATTTTTTTATCCTGAAAACTCGAAAATTCCCAGAAATCACTAGGCACATCTTTCACCAGGCACGTTTTTAAACGGATCTCAAACATGCTGTATATTTTCTAATAACGAAGGATGAGGTGGTTCTAATGGTGACCACCTCGCTGTGAAAGATGTTTATCTACAAAAGTTATGAATTTTTTTATGTCAAAAACTCGAAAATCTCCAGAAATCACTACTCACACCGTCACCAAGCACTTTTTTCAACAAACTCCTCCTTTCCTATACATTGGCAATTCCCGTACAAATATCTCCTGTGCTTAAACTTACCACTGTTGATTTTTTCTCGGCTTTTGGTGAAGAAGGTCACCTTGGTCCCGGCTCAGGGGTGAAGAGGGTGTGAGAAAAGTCTCACACTATCGCACCTCAAGAAGTTATGAGCTGTTGAATTTTAGAAAATGCCTTTTTACCTTCTTTTTCGAGACTCTGTTCTGTGGTGTTTAAAGGAATGGTACGGCTAAGATATACAGTGAACGCCAAAAAGTTGCGGACAAGCCTTCCTCCCTTTTTCATCGCTCTTTTTCAGAGAGAAAACAAGGATGAAAAAATGTAGTATTTGCAGAAAAAATGTAATAATTGCATGAAGTATAGAGCTCTTCAAAATCTACAATCTACACTTTGAGTTTTTTGAGAAACACATGTTCTAAAAATCTTAAAAACCTTTTTCTTAAAAAAATCCGAAAATGACCGCGTCACAATGTCGCGGACAATAATTCTTCGAACGCAAAAATATTCTTTTGAGTCCTATTTTGAAGCGGAAACACGAGTTTTCCGAACGGGTAAGCATACTACTATAAAGAGCTCGTTAAGAACTACACACTGGTTGTGGTTGCTTCCCCAGAAAACGCAAGCTTGAGTTTTATTTTAGTTTATTCAAAAAACAACTTCTAATTTCCTTTATCAAGCCAAATTTCTTCACACGGAAACTTGTTCAAGACATCCCAACAAAGCCGTCTGGATAAAATGGATGCTCTTTGCCATCCTCTATGCATCGGACATGTGCTGATGAGTTTCTTAGCTGAGAATAGCCCTTGGCAGTGCTTGCACATGACCCCACCTGCACCTCACCACTGACTTGTACCGCTTTGCAGGTTGTAACTCGGCCGCCAGACACTATAAGAGTCTGCAAGTAAATTCATTCGAAAAAGCGTGAGTTCCTGGACACGATGATATGCAAATGAATTGAGTTTAGGAAATTTCAGAGATTTTGGCGTACATGTTCACGATGAATTGCTGAAATAGTTGGCGCATTTGACGACATAATTAAAAGACGTGGATCTTATCATCATGCGATGCGCATAGAAATCCACAGCCGATACCTTCTCGTTGATGGGGCAACGGTGTTAGATTTTTCTTCCATAGTTTGAAATGATACCCGATTATACCATCCCACAACATGAGAGTGTACTGCAGGGCATCCTACGACCTATGGATTTCAGGGATGCGCTGCAACGTTTCGCAATGTTTTTGAATGAAAATGTCGCGCCTATCGTAGTCGTCGCCGATCAAGACCACCGTCATTTCGCTTACAAATGGAGCGTTGAAGCGTCGTTCATGCTGACCAGTCTTGTCAGCACGGATAATGACCTTATACTCGTCTGTAGACATTCTCAGGTTGATCTTGAAGTCGTTCACCAGTTTGTTGTACTCATACAGCATTTTTTGCAGCTCTAGCACGACGTCCGGCCTTGTGCCACCGATGATGCCACAACGTTGATCCGCTTGCAATTGTTCGTCGCAGACAAAGTACAGTTGCAAGAACTTGGAACTATTATTGTCATGAGGAAGCAGGGATCCAGTTCTATGATAGATCTGCCTTTGCACTTTGAACTTCGGTACAAAGCCTTGTTCCTCAACGTCGGCCGTGGCAATGTGCCGAAGGTCGTCATCTGGAAGCACGCATTGTACTTCCTGATGTTCTGCAAGAAATGCCTGGACACAGCACTAGTGCCGGACATGTATGAGCGAAGCGGCTCGGGCGGCTCACGTAGGGGCGGAAGGTCGGCTTTGCCGCTGGAACAGCACATGCCAAATGGTTCGGCTCTGAACTTTCTGGCTTGACACTTGCCACATACGACATCCATATAATCAGTACCTTCGGATGGGTCGGGTAGTTAACCTGGGCAACGTGATTTAGTGCCGCCAGGTGAGAATCTACTCGCCTTGTTGTCGGTCAAGTGCGGACTTGTCGCGCAGATCACGTTCGAGCCTAACTGAATGCGCTGCACCAGTTTCCACTCTTCGTGAAACTTCAATCCTCATTCGGCTGCTGTGTGTCGAACAGCGAGAGTCGAAACTCTCGCTGTTCAGCCGTCTCCTGAGATCTGGCTTCAGCATGTCTCGCTCGATTGTCGAGTCGAGATTCGCCCTGTTCAGCCGTCTCTTGAGACCTGGCTTCAGCTCTTCTCGCTCGGTCGTCGTCAAGTCGAGATGTGCGCTCTTCAGCCGTCTCCTGAGATCTGGCTTCGGCGTGTCTCGCTCGGTCGTCGTCGAGCGAGCGAGACAATACGCTGTTCTAGCGTTTGCGTCGCTCTCGCTTCTGCCATTCTAGCTCAATTGCCTTCCAATCGATCCAGGCGCTGCTCTGAGGTCTCAACCTCTCTTTGATTCTGACCCTCTTGGTGTTGGGGTCTACTCTTCCAATGGATACATCTTCTTAGGTGGCATTCTGCGCTATTTGGAAAATTACTCTTTGCAATAAACGAACACTAAACAGACACTTAGTGCTAGCAAAGGTGATCGTTCTATCGGGTGATGGGCATTGGACCCGGTGGATTGTCCGCTAGCTTGAAGTGACTTAGTGAATAACTGACGCTTGGCTTGACCGCCTTCTATACCGTTTTGGGGCGGGGCGGGGCGAGCGCTGTGATTGGTCACATCGACACGAGGGTGTGAGGGGGGGGGGGGGAAGCGGGATAGACTGTGACTTCATAGTGACGTCATAGTATATCGCCGCACATCAGGTTCCTCAAACTTGGGTAATCAAACCAGACTTTGATTGGTTTTATTACTCAGTTTTGAGGTGCATAAGCTGATTTAATAATCCCACCCATCCTTCTGTTACTTTCATAATCAATTAATGTAACCTTCGTATTTAGCATGCTCGATTAGCCCCCTGTGCTAGCTCCCAGGCCCACAATTCAAACATTGCAAAAAATCGATAAAATCGATAAAGGTCATCGATAGTTCCAAAAACTAATACTGTAATCGTAATCAGCGTGCTCACATACCCCCCCCCCCAGTCCCGTAGCTTGAACTTTAAAGAAAATCGATAAAATCTAATGGATAATTTCAAAACCCAATATTGTATTTGTGATCAGCATGCTCGATAAGGAAAAGTAGCCTATGACACGCTCCCCGCACCGAAGTATATGTGTGCCAAGTTTGATCCGAATCGGTTGAGAAATAAAAAAGTTTTTATTCCGCATATATGTACAGGCAGACAGACAGACAAACAAACAAACATTCAACTCTATATATAAGATGGTCCATCTTGTCAATTCGCACGAGATCCTATCACCTCGACTGGGCATCCTACGAGTACGCCCTCCACATCAGAAGACCATGCAGCTGACGAATCAAAACTAGATGTTTTCTACGAAGATGTGGAGGAGGTCGTCCGCAACGAGAAGTCCTTTTACAAGTTTGTTGTGGGCGACTTCAACGCGAAAATCGGGATGCCACTGGAAAATTATTATAGGATCAGGAAGTTTGGATATGGGCTCCGGAACGAAAACGGCAACCTTCTTGTTGGGCTTCTCTTCGCCGCACGACTTTTCCATGGAAATTCCATCTTTATGAAGAAAGAACATCGCCGGTGGACATGGGAATCGCTGAATGGAACGACTCATGCGGAGATCGACCACATTCTCACCAACCGAAGGTGGAGCTTGCTCAATGTCTCAGTAGTTCCATCCTTCTGCAGTGGCTCCGATCACCGCCTCCTTCGAGCAAAGGTACGATTCAGTCGAAGGCTGGAAAAGAAGGTCTGCCACAGTGCCGCAAGAAGGAAGAATGTCGTTTATGACGGTAACAGGATGGAGGAGCTCATATCAAGTTGTGACTGGCCCATCGAGGAGGACCCAACGTACGACTACGACCGGCTTTTGAAAGGATTGCGAGCCTGCGAAGAGTACGCCTCAGTGACTTGCGACAAGAACGTGGAACGCTGCCGAAAGGACCTCTGTGATTATCACATATCGCTGGTTGCACTATTAAACGAAGACGGGACTCCGACTTCTTCCCGATACAAGATGGAATCTATCGCGAAGAACTTTTATACCAACTTCTTCCGCTCGTCAACACCCGCGCCGATGCCCATTGTTCCCACTGGAAAAGGACCAACACGAATTCTACCTGCTGAAGTGCGCACAGCGATTCAAACCATGAAGAGTCCACGGCTCCAGGACCAGACCATTTTTCCGTCGAGTTTTTGCGAGCTAGAGGACAACGTTTACACGAGATTCTCACGTTGCACCTAACATCTTACCTTCAGAAGGAAAGGATTCCCTACCAGTGGAGAACATCAAGAACCGTCTTTCTTTTTAAGAAGGGTGAACGGGAAGACCTTCGGAACTACCGTCCAATATGCCTGCTGAGTGTGCTGTATAAGTTTTTCACTAAGATTATCCTCGCTCGCATATCTAGGACACTGGATGAAGCCCGACCCCAAGAAGAAGCTGGATTTCGCAAAGGAGCTGCATGGACCACATCCAGACGGTTTCGAGGGTTATAGAAGTCTGTCGGGAATACCAACTGCCTCTTGTCCTAACCTTTGTCAACTATGAGAAAGCCTTTGACAGCGTCGAAACCAGCGCCGTCCTGTCTGCGCTAGTCGATCAAGGAGTGGACCCAGGACGTGAGGACGTTAGCCGACTGCTACAAGGACTGTACAACAACGATGCAGCTGTTCCATCGCCCCCTGACCATACCAATCGGGAAGGGGGTCCGACAAGGCGACACAATCTCGCCGAAGCTGTTCACCGCGGCCTTGCAGTAGCTGATGAAGTCACTGGACTGGGACGAGAGAGGCATACGAGTTGATGGGAGATTCCTGTCCAATCTTTGTTTTGCGGACGACATCGTTCTCTTTTCGAGCAGTATCACTGAAGCAGAGACGATGCTGAAGGAACTGAACGAAGTAAAAGAAGATCGGATTGCGGATTAATCGGAAGAAGACTCAGTTCATGAAGGACGCCCTTTGCGAAGAAATGGAATTGGAAGGCACCCCTATTATGGAGACGTCTTCCTACGTGTATCTCGGACGTTCGATGAACATGGAGAACGACTTGAGGGAAGAACTTAACAGGAGAAGAAGAGTAGCCTGGGCCGCCTTCGGGCCTTTGAAGGAAGCCACCGACCAACTGACGGACCCGGACCTTCGTGCCCACCTGTTCGACTCAACCGTTCTCCCGGCGCTCTGTTACACAGCTGAGAATTGGGATGACACCGTAGCCACTTCGAAAGCTTTAATGACCACCCACAGAGCGCTAAAGCGTAGTCTTCTGAAGATGACCAGACACAAACAACATCTCGTCAGACCTTCGCAGTACGGATATGAGGAAAATGTCCCGTCTTCGTGACCCAGCGGATTACGTTGCGAAAGCGAAACACCGATGGGCCGGTCACATTATGAGAAGAACAGACGACGGATGGACACTAAGAACATTGGAGTGGATTCCTCGCGAAGCAAAACGTCCCCGAGGAAAACCTCCAACAAGATGGGCAGACGTGTTCGTGGAACGGATGGACCAGCTGAGAAATCAGCTGGATACGATTTTTGCACATGGAACTCGTGGACGCAGCCACACGTCAGCCAAGAAGATCGTGGATGTCTGAAGCGAGAGAAAGGGAGAAATGGAAACTTCTGAGCTGGGGTCCGCACGTCACGTGGAGCTGGGGCCCGCACGTCACGTGAAACCGGGCCATTTAAGTAATCTAAGTAAGTAAAAATTCTCATTATTAGTAAGTGAAAAAACTTAGGTAGCTCTTGAGAAGAAAATTTGCGAAAAGGGAAGTCAGCTGTGCTTTCCCCTCTCGACTTTCATTCCCCCCCCTCTCCTCCAGGGATTTCTTGAACAGTGGGTGTTCGCCATTACCACCTTCACTTTTGGCACCCAGTGGTAGCTGAGAACACCCTCACTTTTATGGTACCCGGATCGCCCTATCGAACCTCTGTTTTGGATTAAAATAACTCTAAAGAAGATTAGCAAGTCTGAGAAGTGATTTATGCCCACCATGTTCCACAAGATAATAGTTTTCCCATAGCTTAAACTTCTTCCATGCTTCTCGGTGGTGTCCTACTGCATTTATTTATTTATTTATTTATTACGCCAAAGGCGCGCTACAAAAGCAAATTAGTAACTAGCAGATGAGAGAAAAAACCAGTGTCAGAACTCAAACAACAGAAAAGGTACTACAGCAAATTTTATCGAATAAGGACATTCGTCGATCTATATCGCGGAGCGATCGCAAATATGTAAGCGACGCCTGGGAACGGCCGGCATGAGATGCTGCCTGACCGCTATCATGCCGCGATCTAACAACAAGCGAGAAACGGTACTAAAAGGGCATGATGAAGCCGAGGGAACATTCTTGCAACATTCTTTCTTGCCTCGGTACGCTGCTCGACGCCGGCTCACGCTTCACCGCCTTCCACGCGTCTTGGGATAGCTGGTATCCTTGATCATTGTTTTATCTGGTTACTGTATTGCAGTTATTTTATCTGTCTATATTGTAGTTTCCGATATCCGATAAACGAATACGCTAATCTGTGTGTCAATCAGCCAATTATATGGTGCATCGGCTAAAACGGAAACAGGTAAGATTCAATTGCTAAGCTTTGCATGCAATTCCGCCTTGCTTATTGCACCGTAGTACTTGGAATCATTACAACCGCGTTTTTGGCCTAACTATTCATACGCGGTCCTGAACTCTCAATTCACTCGGTCATTAGCGAGCATTCAATTTGTACGCTGAATCATCCTTTATTGTACAAGTATCATTTTTTACGCCAATTACGCTTTTCTGAAAAATGGCTGGGCCCTTTGCATTAAAATCTCAAAAAGCGCTTTTAACTCGCTTCTGCAATAATTTGAACAATGTGATATCGCGCTATGAGGGGGATGTTTCCTTGCAAGAAGATTCCTTTGAACGCTTATCACTTATTGTATGTGAATTGAAGGGGACTTCCAATTTAGTCTTAGAACATCTTGGTAAATTCGCGAACATGGTAGACGCGCTAGCTGACTCATTGACCGAAGAACAAGAAGCGCAAGCGCTTGAGTACATGGAAAAAACACAAACCGCCATTGATCGCGCAGAAATGCTTATAATACAACTTGACGCACGAAATGCAACAACAAGTGAGCGCGGGCAGTTAGCGCACTTCGCGGAACAACGGCAACAATCAGGGAATGGGGGGCAGTTGGAAATGGCAAAAGCAACGCTCCCTGCTATTCCCATCCCCACTTTTAACGGGAAAGTGTGGGAATTCAGTAATTTTTGGACCCTGTTTGAAGCGAGCGTTCATACTCAACCGCTTTCAAAGCTCCAAAAATTCAACTACTTAGTAAACGCATTACGCGGAGAGCCACGCGATCTGATAAGGCGCTTTGCGGTTACGGACGAAAACTACGATAACGCGGTGGAACTACTGCGCAAAAAGTACGGTAATGAGTCACAACTTATCGCGATACTACAGACGCGACTCGAACATACGAGGGCCGAACAAGGGACGATAATAGCGCAAAGAAAACTGTTGGAAACCCTACATCCCATCGTAACGCAGCTAGAAAAGCTAGGGGTTTGCTTAGATGGTTCTTTTCTCGCACAAAAAGTGCTATCGAAGTTTACGGCGAAACTTCAACGCAAAGTTCTGGAACGTCAAATGTCTCGGGAAAGAGGAGAACAAGACTGGAAACTCCAGAACATCATCGCGGACTTGGACTCACTGATAAGCATGGAGGAGCGAGTCAATGACATGGTTAGCAGGAATACCAGTCACGTCACCGTCAGGGAGGACGAAGCTCAGCAGCGTCGAAACGCCATACGCGGATCATCAAAACCCACATCCTGCATATTCTGTGGTACCATAGGTCACAATTCGGTCAACTGCAGGGTTTACGACACGATGGAAATACGTCGTAAACTAATGCAAGAAAGACAGTTATGTCTAAACTGTGGAGGAAAGGACCACTACGCCAGAGACTGCACCGTTGAAGGATGTAGGAATTGCCCAGGAAAAAGGCATCATTACACAATTTGCCCAAGACGCTTTTCGAAAGCAATTGGCAACAAGGATCTAGAACGAAGACAAGCCTCGCAGCAGCAATCCCGCACGCCACCGGTTAGGAAGACTGAAAGTACTAAACAACAACGAGGCAAACAAAAACGGGCACACCCAGTTAGCACCGAGATTCCAGAAGAGAACCACGAGGAACTGGGAGAAACGCAAGAACCTAGGACCATTCTTCACGCCGAGGAAAAGGGAACGCTCGGAAGAGATGGGTCAGTACTACTTCTCACAGGCTCAGCAAGAATCTACAACACTGCTGGCAAGGAATGGACTGACGTCGAGATACTTTTCGACACGGGGGCAGATCAGTCCTTCATCAGTGCAAGCTTGGCAAACAAGCTCAACCTGGAAAGCTTAGGGACAGAAAGCTTCCAGATGTTTACATTCGGTTCACATGAAGCAAAGCCAACAGTGTGTGAGATGACGCAGCTCGAGCTCTGGGATAAGGAAGGTAAAAATCATAATGTGCGGTTATACACTATACCTATACTCACGGAGAAAGGAAAAAAAGTGACACTAAGCGGCGAAGACTTGAAGTTCTTGGAAACGCATCAAATACCTCTCTCGACAACTAACCAAGTAAGGGAATCCAACCCACAGATTTTGCTTGGTTGCGACCAGCTCTGGGACTTCTTGGAAAATGTGTCGCCGAGGTTCACGCTTTCATCAGGTCTATTGCTCATCCCTTCCAAATTGGGCTACCTAATCACAGGGAAGCAACAAATGCCCGAGACTGCTGCGAAGAAAGGACGAAAAGCTTGTTCAACTTCTCTCTCTACGGTACGAGTATTCACCAACCTCAGTGAAAGCCTCGACGAAGATAGAGAACGCTGGGACAAATATTGGACCATAGACTCCTCGGGAATTTGCGAGTTCACAGGAACAAAGAACGAAGAAAAGATTGCCACGCAAGAAAAAGTGGAAAACTTCTTCAATTCAACAATCGAGAAACGCAATGACGGATATTATGTGCGCTTACCATTCAAAGAATCACATCCACCGTTACCCACCAATAAAGCTATAGCAATGAAACGCTTGGGTCGCATATTAGAAGCCCTGAAAACAGACACAAACGTGCTTCAAAACTACGCGGACATCATCAAAGAACAAAAACGGAAGGGTATTATTGAAGTGGTCCCAAACGACCAACTTCAACAAGGAAACCATTTACACTATATCCCTCATCAACCCGTGATAACGCCGCATAAGGAAACCACCAAGCTGCGCATCGTATTTGACGCTTCCTCACACTTCAAAAACAGTCCGTCCTTGAATGACGTACTCCATCAAGGGCCGAGTATACTCCCAGAGTTATTTGGTATGTTGATACGCTTTCGCGCAGCAAAGTATGTAGCGACAGCCGACGTCGAAAAGGCATTTTTGCAAGTCCACCTTAATGAGATCGACAGAGACGCTACGAGATTCCTGTGGGTTCACGACGTTAACCTCCCTCCGGAAGGAGATAATATCGTCACTTATCGCTTTACAAGGGTAACGTTTGGTCTGAATGTCTCTCCGTATTTACTAGCGGGAACAATACGCTATCACATGCAGCAGCAAGAAACAAACGAGGCCCTCGCAAGCGACATACGCGATAATCTTTATGTGGATAATCTAATCCTTCCGGCGGATACAGAAGATGAACTCCAAGAAAAAGCCCAAGCTTCAAGACGATTCTTTGAGGATATGGGAATGAACCTACGCGAATATCTCTCGAATACCCATATATTAGAAAAGGTCTTGAATAAGGAAATTTGCGCAACGAAGCGTATCCAAAAAGTATTGGGTGTCACATGGAACGCGGATGAGGACAACTTGGTCATCAACTGTGCGATACCGCCCTCAAATTCTGTAACGAAACGCAGCATCGCACGCCAAATAGCATCAGTGTATGATCCACTGGGATGGTTAGTCCCACTGATGACGAAATTGAAAGTATTCCAGCAAAATCTCTGGAAATTACCGCGAGAGTGGGATGACCCCATTGGTACAAACCTACGCGAGGAATGGGTTCAGCTCAAGACGAGCGTAGATGGTTACGAAAACTCGATTCCCAGAAGACTGACGCTAGGTACGGAACCTTATCATCTCGCAGTATTTGCGGATGCAAGCGAGATGGCCATGGCAGTATGCGCCTACTTGTTCAATGAGCAGTTCTCTTCACTCGTCATGGCCAAATCAAAACTTCCTTCCATAAACGGTCATACAACGATGCCCAAAATGGAGCTAAACGCGTTGACGATAGCTGTACGACTGGCAAATTCAGTCTCTAAAGCAATACGAGAAAGAAGTAAGGAATTTTCGCGAACTATCATCATTCTTTCGGATTCACAGATCGCATTGAATTGGCTTATGACCAACCCTCATCAGGACAAAGCAGGGGTACTTGTTAGGAACAGAACTAACGAAATTCGCGACATTGTCTCGGAACTAGAGAAACAAGAAAGCCACGTACAATTCAAATACGTGAAAACGGAAGAAAATCCCGCGGATTTAGGCACTCGAGGAACAAATTCGGAGGGCATGGATACCGACATGTGGTGGCATGGGCCACATTTCTTGCGCAAAGCTCTGACTGAATGGACGAACCCTAATTATGCGCTGTATAAAGAAGAAAATCGAGTTAAAGCAGCAGCACTAGTATTGCGAAAAGGACCCATCGCAAACACATCAAGTCAACAGCCTTGGGATCTTTCAAGGTTTTCAACACTGAGAAAAGCAATACGCACAATCGCAATAGTGCTGATCTTCATCAAAAAAATGCTACGAAAGCACCCAGAGAAGAGCGGAAAAAATATCGCCGAATTGAAAGAAATACAAGATACGCCCATCCCCATAACAACACAATCGAAGCGCGCTGCGCGGAGGGCGATCATACGCTATCACCAGGAAAATTACTTGCCAGAAGAATATAGGAAATCAATGGAAAATACATTGCGATTATTCCAAGATCATCTACAAATATGGCGCTCGAGAGGGAGACTGGAAATGTCATCACTAAAAGAAGAGGCTAAGAGTCCAATAATTATAGCACCGAAAACGGCCCTAGCGAATCTGATTATTCGCGAAGCCCACGGTACTTATCACAGCGGAGTGGAGCACACGATGGCCAACGTCAGAATGCAGTATTGGATTCCACAATTACGCCAACAAGTGAGGCATTTGATCCACGGCTGCGTCAATTGTAGGAGATTCAATGCACTGCCATACCAATATCCAGACTCCACAAATTTATCAGAACGCAGAGTTCAGAGAGGGCGGCCTTTTCAACACATCGGACTCGACTTCTTTGATCTCCCCTCGGTAGACGAAAACAAAAGTTCCAAAATCTATGGATGCATCTTTACTTGCGCAGTCACACGCTTAATCCATTTGGAATTGGTAGCCAGTATGAGCACCGAAGATTTCTTGAACGCGCTAAGACGATTCATAGCGCGCAGGGGCATTCCGGAGTCGATCACTTGTGACAACGCTCCAACATTTCTTTTGAGTGAACAGATCCTCAAAGACGCTATAGCTCGAGAGATTACCGATCTTGAAATTGATTGGCACCACATCACGCCTTATGCCCCATGGCAAGGCGCGTTTTATGAACGTCTCATAAAGTCAATCAAACAGTCGCTGTACAAAGCTGCAAGAGAGGTGATCATACGTTCTTACGACCAAATGGTGACGATAATGGCGGAAATAGAGGCTTGACTGAACTCGCGTCCGCTAACATATCAAGAGGTCAAGCCGGACACACTCGGAATGATCCGCCCAATCGACTTCTTGCAGAAGGACTGGGTCATAACTCTTCCACTATGCGTAAATCCGTCAACGGACGATGATCCGGAGTACTTACTACCCGCCGAGTTAAGAACTTTACAAACACGAAAGCAGGTAGAAGAAGCGCTCACGTCATCGTGTAAATTCTTGGAACGCTTTTGGAAGATATGGCAGCAACATTATCTCACCAGCCTACGTGAGAAACAGCTGAAGAACATTGTAAAGAGGAGGCAAGGAACAGAGGTGCCTACGGTTGGTTCGGTAGTGTTGGTGAGTGACCCGGTGCTCCCTAGAAATTCGTGGAAATTAGCACGAATTACGGAAATTCATCAGGGATTGGATGGAAAGGTTCGCGAAGTTGAACTCGCAACGAACAAACGTAAAATTCGACGCCCGGTCAACCTTCTTGTTCCGCTGGAAATTGAAGAAAGTAAAGAACTGTTAACCTCGAAAACACCAACCGAAACAGGGAGTAACGAAAAGGAAGAGACTCATCACCGGTACGACCTTCGACCACGCAAGCAGCAACAATACGTTGAGAATGCTCTGACCAACCAGAAATCAATTCTGATTAGGAATTCACGCACAAAATGGTTCCTCTTCTATGTCATGATCTTGACCATACTCTCACCCACAACACAGGAACGTTCGCATTCCATCATGTTCAGTTGTACGCCCAATGGAGTATTTCTTCATACGGTTATAAACGAGTCATTTCAAATTTGCGCGGACAACTATTGCAAAACACAACATCAAGGAGCCCAGTCGCAAATGATACGCTTTCCAGCAGAAATAACACTCCATGACCATGTGGTTATGTTGAAGTGGAAAAACGGTGAACATACAGAGACGATAAGTACAATCTGTAAAGGGCTTAATTTCTGTGAAAACGTAGACTGCTGGTTCTGCTCTACGATCTTACTGAACCCTGAGTGCTGGCCACAAGGGGCGATCATCATCTCAGCAGTCCTGCTGTACATGTTCATTGCGATAGTATATGCGCTTTTATACGTTCCAGTTACCGTTGGGAAGCCATTAAGACTCATCCTACGGGGCTTACATTGGCTCCTAATGGGTGGAGGTCAAAGCGGTCGCTTACTCCTGCCTATGGGGAATCCACAAGTTATCCTCGAAAAGAAGGAGAACGAGAAGTGCACGAATGACAATTGCGTTGGCCATCCTTCTGAATCTTACTTGTGCTCCCAAAATGGTGTCGCCAACATGCCAACGCATGAATATTTTCGACCACAAGCGAACCATCTGTACGGTAACCAATGGAGTGAGAGAATGCACGATAACGCTTTCAGAAGTGCTAAAAATAAATGCACTGAAAAGAGAAGCGTGCCTCAATCTTGTCAGCAACACATCACTGGTCACGAGCATCAAGATTCGATGGCAAAGTATCAAGCTTCACTGTGATCGGCAGACATTACTCTTTACGCGTGCCGTCCAACTAAATACAATCGACAGTAAGCGTTGTGCGCACATGGGATCCTGTTCAAGGAACAAATGCACGGATGTAAACAGCTTTAGCCTCATACCCGAGTTGGAAGCTGGGAACGCATTACCAGGAAGAACTGGATGTATAGAATCCTGCGGGGGATGGGGGTGTGACTGCTTCTATCCAAGTGCAGGATGTCTTTTTTATAGAATCTACGCAGTTCCTAAGTCAACAAAAGTCTACGAACTTTTCCGCTGCATGAGGTGGCGAGAAGAGGCGAAGTTGGAAGTCACGCTAGAGCGAGAGGACAAGAAAACAAGTTTTCAACGCTTTATTATATCGCTGACGCCTAATGTTCCAGTCGAATTACCTTCACTTCGAATAGTGATGACCTCCTTGGCACTACCTCCCATATCACTACTCAATGATCGATTCATCACCGATGGTGAAAATTTCGCGATATGGAGAGAACAGGAATATCTACACTTGCATTGTGACTCTTGGGAAGCAGCTAAAAATCTGAACTGTACACTGCGCGACGATTGCCGTTGCGAGGCCGCAGAGAGTAGAGTCAAATGTCAGTGTTCCTCCTCAGACCTAAGAAGAGTTTTTCAGGATGTAGAGACGAGCCTGCCAATCAAAACCCCAATTTGGCAGCTAGAGAATGTTCGTGGAGTACTTGCAGCACGAATTCCGCAAATGGCAATGGCGGAATTTGTCGTAGACTTTAAGGAAAAGATCAACGATGTTATTCTTGAAGTGCATAGCGATGTCTGTACCGTGGACAACAGCATTTTACAAGGCTGCTACAACTGTGCGCAAGGAGCAAAAGCCGTCATCACTTGTAAGGCGAAAACGCAAAGATTAGCAGAGATATATTGCGCCCAAGATGCCTTTGCTGTTCCATGTGGTCCAAAAAACCCCCAGTCTACCCTGGTGTTCGCGCTGAATGCCGCAAGGCAAGAGATGAGCTGTTCGGTTAAATGTGGAACAATTTTGAAAAATTTCACATTGGTTGGGACACTCAAATATGTAAGCTCGTTACGCGGCCCGCTATTAGCAACCATCCAAGGAAACAGCACGCTGTATAACGAATTCCAGTGGCCTGATTTAGAGCACATATTCAAAACCATGATAGACTGGTATAAATCAATATTACTGGCAGTACTAGGGGTGGTACTAGCGCTGTTGATCACTTATTTGACCATTCAATCGCTAGGGCTGCGCATGATATTTCTGCTTGTAAAGTTAATTCGCATGATTCTCTGTTGTCCCGTACGCGGACTGAACGCACTCATTCAATTTTTTCTTGGTAAAAAACAACACAATTTCGATTCGCTTGCACTGCACCAAAAAACCGTCTGATGTCACTAGAAATATTTATCATCTATACTTTATTATATTTGAACCAGTACCCTTTCAGACCATGAGTCGAGAAGATGAACTGTCCCGCTTGAAAGAAGAGAACAAACGACTACGCAGCGCCATTCCAACCCTTCCGATGCCGCCCGTGCTGCTCCAGCAAATCCTCGATCACGCCGGGCAGCTCAATCAGACAATGCGAGATGTCAGCCAATTGGAATTGGATGTATTGCGCATCGAAGGTTCACCACAAGAATGGTCTGATCGGCTAGCTTTACTGCAGATGAGAGAGAATGAATGTGATCGCTTTAGATTAGAGCTTCTTTATTTGAGAACGCAGTTTTATATGTTTTTTGCATTGCCTCATTTCCTTGTGGCTACAAACGCGATCTCCCTTGACGCCTGGAAAGCTATGATAGCGCGCGAGAGGAGAGACGCCCATGGAATGGAACTGCTCACGGACCAGGAGATCATCAACTTCGCAATCGACGACCATCTGCGCACCGTCACTTCGATCAGCCAAAAACTCAGAGATATTCGCAATCACCTGCAACAGGAGGAACGCACAGAGGTCGCCAATCGGCAGGCACAGATCCTCGCAGCAGTCACCACTCTCGTCGACAGTGAAGAATCCACGTCGAAAAAGGTGGAAGAGTTTGAAACCAGTCTGCAAGACATAGTCGCAACGCTGCAGGAAGTCGAAAAAACACGACCGCAATCAACATCAGATGAAGAGACTTCAACACATAGGGAGGAAATCATCGATGCGGTCGTAAACGCCGTGATGAGTAACGTCGACGCAAAGTTGAACGAAATACTGGCCTTAATCAAGAGATCGCAGCCGACAGACGAAAGCACAGGGAATCGAGAGAGTCCAGACGGTGAGAACGCGGCGATGCAGGAAGAAGAAAGAGTGGAAGAACACGCGACGAACGAGCCTACAGAAGCTGTTCAAGAAGCTGTCCATCACGCAGACGACGCAAGGGTCGAGGATGAGCTCCAACTGGAAGAAGAGGCGCTAGGCGAAGAAATTCACAATGAGGAGCCAAACGTAGAAGCCGAGCATCTCGATGAGGAGATTCCTTTCGAGGAAGAGCTGGAATATGTAGAAGAAGCCAACAGCGATGACGAAGCACCACTCGAAGAGGAAGAGAGACGCCAGTTGGAAGAGGAGCGCGAAAGACGTGAACACCAGCGGCAACGTCTCAGGGCAGACCTAGACCAAGCCATTCAAGCAGAACGCGACTTTGAGCGTCTGATAGATGAGCTCTCGCAACGAAGAACCTGCCCACCAAGACGCTTCTCACATGGTTTCATTCTGCGCAGCGAGGAACAAACCATTCAGTGTGTGTTTTGTAAACGCGTCGGCAACCATTATTCAGACTTGTGTCAGACTGTCGCGGACGCAGCGACACGCCGAGATGTATTGCGAGCTGAGCTTCGCTGTGTCATGTGTCTAACCACAGAATGCGCGGAAGACATCTACTGTCGAAAGTACGCAGTGAAATGCTACCACTGCCGTGGTTTCGGACACCATTCGGCCATTTGTGAATTGCCAGAAGAAAGCCAATCAATCCTTGAGCAGCTACGATCTGCACGCGAAGGACTAGAAAGGAACCGCGAGAGAAGGCGCAACATCGAACGCCAGCTACGCGAAGAACGCCAGCAATGAGACGTCACGCGTGAAAAAAAAATATGTTTGGACTGCATTGTATACGCTTCACTTCACGCTTCTGCTACTCATCGCTACGCTTCACGCCTTTGCTACTCGTCGCTACGCTTCACGCTTTTTGCTACGCAGCGCTACGCTTCATAAAGCTCCTCTCACGACGCCGGCGGGAGTATCGCGGAGCGATCGCAAATATGTAAGCGACGCCTGGGAACGGCCGGCATGAGATGCTGCCTGACCGCTATCATGCCGCGATCTAACAACAAGCGAGAAACGGTACTAAAAGGGCATGATGAAGCCGAGGGAACATTCTTGCAACATTCTTTCTTGCCTCGGTACGCTGCTCGACGCCGGCTCACGCTTCACCGCCTTCCACGCGTCTTGGGATAGCTGGTATCCTTGATCATTGTTTTATCTGGTTACTGTATTGCAGTTATTTTATCTGTCTATATTGTAGTTTCCGATATCCGATAAACGAATACGCTAATCTGTGTGTCAATCAGCCAATTATTCGTCGATCTATGTCCAGTATAATAGAAGAAGGCATTAAGGTTTAGCTACTAGAAGCTGCCATAAGAATTGTTCACAATGAGTTCGGGCATGCCACCCTCGCTCGACCAGCAAGCGACCTAGTTTTCAGGAGTATGACGTAGACAATGAAAATGAAAATGGGTATGCTAGCTCAACAAAACTAGGCAACCCCCGCGCTACCGACATACTGGATGAGCCACAAACTCACTAGAGATGAATTGCAATGAGCTCGAGAATAAATATACTCGGGCAGTCTTCGTAGGCTAGCCTTAACTAAACTCAAAGAAAATCAGACCCAAACCGTACAAATGTGTTTCCGATCAAACTTCCATTAGAGATAAGCAAAATCAACAGAAAACTATCATGTGAACAAAACGGACTATCTATCAACTGACTGAAGCAAAGTTATGCAGTGAATCACCAGCCCAACGTGAGTTGTCAAACACTAGGGTCGAAATATGAGGCCAACCGAGAGCAAGGATCTGAAAAAGGAAAACGAGGAAAAAGAGCCATAAGAAGAATGAGCTAAACTTTCTTGCAAGCATTTCAGACTAAAGACTATGACAGAAGTGCAACCGCCAAAACGAGCAGGCAGCAGAAGCTCAGCCATAATCTGGAAGGACACAGACAAGAAAAGCGAAAAGAAAAAAACAATAAGAAAAAGGGGCTTAAACATTAATCAGACTCGTCAATCCCTAACATACTCAAGAAATCGCATTTCAAAAGTTTTTCTCTAAAGGTTTTTGAGTTAGCAGAAGACAAAACGGAACCTGGTAATTTTTGCATCCAGCGTGCAGTGCGAACAAAGAAGGAATTGCGAAAAAGCTGAAAGCTGAGAAGTTTCTGTTACAGGACAACAAAAGTTAGACCTACCTGTCCGTCCACGACAAGGTTTCCACACCCAAATTTCACTGGGCAAAAGTTTGGTTTCAAGACGTATGATTTGAAACGCAAGGACTAAATCGGCCACCACCCTTCGGTAAAGCAAGCTATGGGGTTTGAAGCGTTGCAACCTGCATCTGTAGGGTAGAAGGGCAGCAGGGTAATTGCCATTAGGAAAAAGTCTATAAAACAGAATACGAGTAAATGTCATCTGAACTTTCTCTAAGGTCCGAATATCTTTTTTTATGTATGGACTCCATAATTGGCTAGCGTATTCTAAATGCGGAAGGACATAAGCCACATACGTTCTAATGTAGACATTCTCATGAACATGCCTCAAGTTACGCAGCAAGAGAAACATTCTGTGCAGGGCCGCACGTGCTACTCAATATGGGAGCTAAGTCGAAGGTCATGGTGCACCAGAACTCCAAGGTCTCTTACTTAGACAATCGCTGGGGGCAGGCGGGCACCGGAAAAATAGATTGCTGATTTCTTGCACCCCGCTCGCGAATTTTTTGCAAAGCAATCAGGACTTTTCGGAAAACCGCTTGCTGAGTCAGCGGAATTTTTGGAGACCTTTAGTTGAATTTTTTTTCGCTCTTATCTTTTGCAGATATATTGCTGAATCTCTGAGTAATCGAGAACTCAGCAAGCGGTCTTCCGAAAAGTCCTGATTGCTTTCCAAAAAATCCGCGAGCGGAGTGCGAGAGATCAGCAATCTATTTTTCCGGTGCCCGCCTGCCCCCGTTGATTGTCTGAGTATGAGTTCAGGTCTAAGGAGGGAGGTGTCAGAGTCCCCATAATCTACGAAAGTGCATTTATCCACCCTTTTTCTTGTGATAGTCAAGCAAGCACTTTTAGTTAAGTTTACATCAATATTATTTGTAGTTGCCCAGTGCAACATATTATGCACTGAATTTTGTAGGCACTGTGCTACTACCTCCCTATCAGCATCCGTATATGATGCAAATACTTTGATGTCATCAGCATAGGCCATAATCTTAACTCTGTTGTTGGTAGATAGGAGGCTAGGAAGATCGCTTGTATAGATATTGAAAAGGACAGGGGACAGTACTCCACCCTGTGGCACACCACTTGTTGCTGGGAAAATCGAAGAGATAGCAGAATTACAGCGGACGGAAAAGGTTCTATCAGACAAATAAGATGAAACCCATTTCAAAAGAGGGCCACGAATTCCCACACCAAAAAGTTTTTCAATCAATTTGGGAATGTCTACTCTATCAAAAGCTTTGGACAAGTCAAAATAAAGAACATCAGTGGCTCGGTTTTGAGATAAAGCTCTTTTCCAGTAATGTCCACATACCAATAGTTGAAGAGTAGTTGAGGAACCAGCAATAAATCCAAATTGGAATGAGATGGTTCTGTGCACAATATGTCAATAATTTACTTTTAATAATCTTCTCAGCAACTTTACAAACAACAGAGTTAATAGTTATAGGCCAAAATTCGGTAACTTTACGCGGGTTCTGAACTTTTGGCACTGGTACAACTCTTCCTTGCTTCCATATTTTTGGAAGCTCACCAATGCTCAGAGAGAGATTAATCAGTATAGAAACGGGAACTGCCAACTGATTGGCACATTTCTTGAATACAATCTGGGAAATACCGTCAGTCAAAACGTGGATGACTTCAATTTCTTCAGAACGCTAGCTGTTTCCCAAGGAAACACTTGTGGAATCTGAGAAAGATAAGAACGTCTTTGTCCAATGTTAGCTCGCAGCAAATCATTGTTTGAACAGACATTTGTTGGAGCTCGAAATACGGATGCAAAATAGCATCCTAAGTGCTCAGATTTTTCCTGATCGGTTCTGATCGCGTTACCTTGGTCATCCCTTAATGTCTGCACAGTTGTCTGTTCTTTCAAAAAAGAACGAGCATATTTGAACAAGGGCACAGGGCTCATATTGGCTAGTCTTCTTTGTTTATACGCATTAAATTTGGTTAAATGTCTGGATAGTTCCTCAGTAACGTTCTTGTAACTTGCAGATGCTAACGGGTTTTGGATACTAGAGAATAACTGATTTCTTTGTTCAATTAGATTCCTGATATGCAACGGATAACTGCAAGTTCTAATTGTCTTCTTTTTATGTGGGACGTATCGAAGACAGATGATTTAGCAGTGCATGAGGCGTACTCCTAATTCCTCACTGAAAATCAAACATGAAGTCTTGGTACAATCTCAGCAACAGAGACTATAAACAGTAACCTCAAAATATGTTTTTTTTTTCAAATTTTCTGTTGTATTAAATGCTCCAAAAAATGTTCTATTTGTTTTGTATTGTTATGTTGATTGAATAAAATTCCTCAATGGATTTGACGTATAGGGAAATTCGTAAAATATTGTGAAATCATGGGGGCTTTGTTTCCAAAAAAGGTCCAAACCAATGCATGCCGAGCCTTGTCCTTGGACAATTTAAAAGCTCCGCCAAAAACATACTTTCTATAACACTTTATCCTATTCTAACAGAGAGCTGGTAGCTGTTATGCAAAGTAGAACTTTTGACATAATCTTTATTTTAAAGTGCCTCGATAAAATATGGTTCTTTAACATGCGTGCATCTTGCACTTATGCACTAGGAACGGGAAGCAAGGCACAGTGATAATGCTGCACTTAACGGCGCAAAAAACTTGCATTCAAATTGGTAGATTTCATGGTCCTTGAATCTAGCATTCTCATATTAACATCCTCTCATAAAACCACGCTCTGCCGTTTTTTGAATTCTTTTCTATTCCCCTTGAACACGTTCTTGGGAACTACTGATGGGGGAGGGGCAAAGCATGTTGTAGTTTTTACCCCTAGAAGGATTGCGTATAAATGTTTTTCTTTGAAGGCACCTACCATTACCTCAAGTCAGCAATTTTTGTATGATTCAAACATTTTGATTCTCCTTCTGCGCTTATTGTTGTAAGCAGTGTTTAGTTTAAGGTGAATGTATTGGACACTGGTTTTTGTGCCTTTTTGTTGGTGTATTCCTAACACTGCGCCATCTTACGAAGATAATGTCACCGACATCGGCTTATCAGCAGATGACAAGGGATACGAGATTGCATCGGAAATTCTCAGAAAGTCTATTAACTTTTCGGTTGGTGGTCTTGCATCTGCTTTCAAGATCTAAAATAAGATGCATTTGCACTTCAGGCGAATCCATGCGAGGATTTCTTCGAATTCACTTGTGGCAACTGGATAGCTAGCAATCCGATTCCTAAAGACAAAGTCAGTTACGGTCACGTGGAGATACTTGAAGATAAAGTGCAAGAGCAAATGAGAGGTACGTATGCGACCGAGAGACAAGAAGTGCAAATGCTACCCAACCATCCGTCTCTTTCAACAATTTGCTATTGGCTGCAGAAAGCTACACCGCGTGGAAAAATGAAAACCTTTTCATTCGCGCGCTACATCTATGATTTGAGCAGCTTTATAAAAATAAAATATAAAAACCCGGATATTAACAATAGGGAAGTAAACAAAACATTTGTAAAAACCAAAAAACCTATTAACATGATCTAATAATTAGTGCTTCTGGCAGAAAAACTTTTCCTCAGTTTTTAGTCTCAAGTTGATAATGCCACAAAAAGACTTATTTTTGGAAAAGAGATAAACTCTTAATAATAAAAAAATCATAGCTGACAGTGAAAATGCTCCCACCTTCATTAATAAGATAGAGTACCAGTGGAACCTGCCAAAGTAAATTTGTTATAGTTCACTCTGGACGAAATGAAGAGTGTAAAAGCAAAAAAGTCGTTTTGAATCCACGAGATTTGTTTATTATCTTGATAGTTGTTCAAATTATGTTTCTTATACAGGGTGTCTCAAAAGTCTTTAGCCTAGTATTTTTTCTGATAAAAACAGAACGGAACAGCATAGGGATATAATTTGGTGTACATATTATTCAAAAAGTAGCAAATATGTACAACACAGCATTCGAATTTCGTGGTAGCATCTTTCCTTGATAACAGAAGCCTTCATACTGTTAGCGATTACCCCTGCCGAGGTACGCAGGCAGTCACAATTTTGTCCCAATTTTTCAAGAAAATAAATCCTATCGCTTAGAGAATGTGCTGTATGATAGAGCAAGCTTTCAGCTACATCATACTATGATTAGAAAAATTTGTGGGTATTACAATTAAAATTACGGAAATTTGAATGCAGGCACGTGTAGATCTCATGGTGGAGTTTTGGACACATTTGTGGAAAATGAAAACGTGTTTGTGTTTCAAAACCAAGTTCGTCATCCGTGTTGCATTAGATTCTCATCTAGAAAACATGCGAAGAGGATATTGCTCCAAAGTCAGTGACTGCTGCAATTCTACAGATTTGAAACTAATTTCAAGAACATAGTTGCAGTGGCACGCATTGAAAACTTCCAGGTATTTTCTCGCCTCTCTTGACGAAATGGATTTTTAAGTGAAGCCATTATAGTGATAGTAGTGCAAAGCCTCCTCTATATTGTGGATATAAATTTGCACCGCGTGTGCCAAATTTTTGTAGTAGCGGAATAAATTTCAAACTTTTAGGAAAGAGCTTTTTTGCGTTTTGAGGTAGAAATGGTTTGATAATTTTAGTCAAACATGAAGATTATTTTTTACCCCCAAGGATGTAGTCAACGAAGAATGATTGGGGGATTCTGTGGTATGAATTTGAGATCAAAATCACCAGTGATTGTTGAGTTAAAGCAGTGCAAAATTAGGTTACAAGACTTTTGGACACCCTGTAGAATCATATACTCAAACAAAAAATTGTTAGTTACTAAAGGTTACGAGTATATGTGTTAGTCATCGGTACTTAGGTTTTTCTATTTTATCTTAGATTGCATTTATATTGCTTGATATCCATGAATACGATTTTTTGCGCGTTCAACTTGTATAGATTTTGTGGTAAATCGCGAAGCCTGAAGCATTTTAATAAGCATCTGGCGCTTACGCCAGCTTTGCTGGGTGGCTGCAGCAGGAAATGACCAAATGGATAAAGAATATCCATCAACGGCTGACACCCCTCGGACAGCTACACCACCGCGGAAGTGCGTTTTCGAAGCCTTCGCTTTCTTGCAACATTTCTTCCCTTTGTGATAGTTTTCATTTTTGGCACTTACTCATCCTCCATTTCCCTTAAAGCTACTTTTGAATACCCCCCCCCTTGGTACTTTGATTGGAAAGAATGTGGACTTGACACATTTTTCAACCTTTTTCCCGTATTATCTCTGAGAGAGTGATTTGAAAACTATGAAGAATGCAGTTTGCCACGAACAAAGGTGGCTATGGTTCTCTTGTGAATGCAACTCATCTCAGTAATTTTTTCTGTAGGATGTCCGTGTAACACCATCGCCCGGGAAAAGCTAGGGGAAGGAACGAGTTAAATAATTGCAGTAATGGTTGTCATAGCTTCGTTAGTGAGTACTTGTCCATTGTTTTACATTGATCTATCTCTTTGAGTCAGACCAATCTAATATCTATCGTAGCTTTCCATGAGGGACATCAAAAGTAAGGGCTGAGATGAACACTTGGTGGTCTTAGAAAGCGTAGCCATAACAGCCACTATGCCTTAACGAGAAAGTTCATTTTTTTTAAGTTAGGAACGATGGTTTTTGATATTCTAGCCGCGGCGGCGTATTCGATGATTGACCAAGCGTGAAAGAAAAAGAAGGATAAGCCAGCGCCAGAAATGAAAACTATGCAAAGGAGGATAAATAGCAAAATGTTGGAAGCTGCAGATTCTCAGCCTGCTGCAACGTACTGTACAACTGGAAATGATCCACAAGCGCAAGCGCGGCCCTGCGAATGACGCTTATCGTCGAGTATCTCAGCTACGCGACGCCAGATGCGAATTTTGCATGCATGCTTTTACACGCGAGCGAGAGGGCAAATTTTTCAGTGCCATGTATCAAAACGTGACAAAAAAATCAAAACATATGCCATATTTTTTTTCGGTGGAATAGATTTGCATTTTTTGCTTTAGGTTTAACTTTCGTTTAAGCAAAAATTTAAGACCTATTTGAGTCAAACGAGGTATTTGGGTCAAAGGCTGTTAATGCTTTGAAAGCCTTCTACAAAAAATGTATGGATAAAGATGAACTGAACCGGATCGGTGCTAAGCGGCTGATAGAGAACGTCAAGGTCGGTGGCATATCTACTCTGCATCTGCCAACTGACCTGATTTAGAGTTTCGGTGTTTGGCCGGCTTTAGAAGGAGACGATAAGTGGAAAGAAGAGAATTACAATTTGACGTCACTGTTAATCCACGTGTATCGAAGCCGTAGAGTTCTTGCATTCGTTAATTTTGATCTCGATGATACGAAAATTCGCCGTCTCATTCAGGTTTGCAACTTCTCATGTATGCATTTTTTTGCTGGCGCACAAACTACAGCAATGCAGATTTATCTTTTACAAGAAGACACATTTCTAAACAAGGTAGCAGCGAAAAAACTGGGTAGCTTTTCTGGAACCGTGAATTGGATAAATTTGAAACGTACCTTTTTTTTAAACCTTCTACTTCACTGCTTTGCATTGAAATACAAAACATTCTCATCTGCAAAAAAAGCCACTCAATAATTTTGCGAATTTATCAAGTCGCCTAAAACGAATCTAATTTGACCTTATGGCGCCACAGATCAGTATCAGTCGTGCCATCGATATAAGCGTGGATCGCTTTGTAGACATACGCATTCGCAATAAAAGAGCATCCTCACCATTTGTACAGCTTTGGTCAAATAGATAAAGTGGTCGCTAGTCAACTGGTACGTTCACAAGCATACGGGATCTGGGCAATTGACCTTGCGACCTATCTTAAATTACAACAGCTTGTCGAGATGGCCTGAAAAAAAAAGAGGAACAAAACGGCCGGCTTTTCGAATGTCACTGATAATCTGCTCAGATTCTTTCTCAAGTGAGTACAAAAAAAATTAAGAAGACTGACTTGAATTTTTGCTAATTTTGAAATTTTTTTCAACATTCTACAAACGAATGCAGGACTTAAAATTTACAGTTTTATTACTCTTAAAAACATTTTTAAGTTCCGCAGCCAATTCCCGAGGGTGTGTAGGTTAACACTTCTTCTGCCTCTGAAATTCACGATGCGGTAAAATTATTGGCGCTGACTTTGCAGCAGTGACACCATACATAGAATGACTACCTGATATCAAATTCATCTAATGATTGCAATCATTACGCGCTATAATAAATAGCAAAATTCAAAAGATTTTGTAAATACACTAGTGGGGTAAGTGACATGAACAGCATGTGCCAGCCTCCATCTCACCGTACGCGGTGCGCTAAACGCCCCTCTTTTTGGTGGATTGGCGTAGGAATGCATTGCAGTTGTTGGAAATGCTCTTGTAAATCTCACATGCTCCTTCTCTCTGCAATCATAGCTGCTTTCGAAAAACCACATTTTGTTCCGCATTAAGGTATTCTGATAGCAATTCATGTACAGTTGTATAGAAACAAGTGCTTAGTTGCGCATTTCCATATTTTTCAGATGGCCAATTCGGATCAGGCCAAAGCTAGAGCAATGCGCATCCACGTAGCCCTTTTTTGACCACGTCTATTTCTTGCTATAGGAGGCCCCTGTTGGGCCATTTTGCTTTCTCCACGATTGTATTCGCTCTCTGCGATAGTGCGTAAGCAGCGTGCGGCCTACAGCTGCAAGCTTGCAACTTGAAATCAAGGTTCCAGCATTTCGATTGAGACAGGCTATGTCATACAAATTCTTCTGTTTCTTCTGCTTTTCTTTTGTTTGAAGACTGCCATGCTTAAGAAAGCTTGTGTAAATGTAAATGTTCATCTCTTCATGTGAGCCCTGCTCTTCATAGTCAAAATCCTAAAGATGTCCACTTGAAGACACTGACAAAGAAATCTATTTAGTTGCAAGTGCCAACTTTATGACAGCACTGTTACTGAAACAAAAGTCAAACTATGTGACTCTATGATCTGATAATTTCCACGTCTGCGAAGGGTTCGTTGAAAAAAATAAAACCTCTTAATGTGCGTGTAATCACGTTCGCTACATGAGTGTTTTTAATCGACTTATAGTGCAAAGCCGCTTTTGATTCTAGCCATACTCAGAGAGCACAGGTAATAGGTTGATGCATATTAACCAAAATTTTGAAACTCCTCACTTTCTCCAACTTTAATGCAATCCCATGTGCTCTCTTCTTTAAATCTGACAGTTTCATGTTTTCGAAAATAATTTTGTGCCGTGCAGGTTTTTTTTGGGGGAACAATATTGCCTGACGTTTTGACAGGTATCGTCTTCTTCGGAGGCCTGAAAGAGGACTGCAGTTTTGTATTTGTCTGTCTACACGGCCAAACGCCTCCTCAAGCTGTGCGCTCAGGCCTTGTCTAGAATTAACGTAGATACATCCGAGATGAACGTCACCAACCTCTGAGTCAGTCAGCCCGCACGACTGTGACGAACATTACTAGGGATCGCCCAGTAATGTTCGTCACACCAAAGATATATATAGTCTGCAGCTTAGCCGACATGATGCTACGAAGGGCAAGAGGTCACTTGCCATCATCATGCATTCATCATTGTTGTTCATCCCAGATTTCTGCCAGACCATGCTGCCTCCGTCTTTGTCGAGATTTCGGTCTCATGTGCTGGTATGCCGCAGTTTACGCTAAAATCGTCATCTTTATGTGCCTCGGCTCCATGTTTTCCCAATGATGACGACATTGTCCCTCGTCGTTTGCTGACAAAATGCTCTTTGACTCTGATACTTAGCATTCTTCCTGTCTTCCTTATATATGTTATTCCAACTAGCGACCCTACGGGTCGCTAGTAAGTGGGCTGGGGCAGATACATCAATTACTGTTTGCGTGCAACTAAGAATAGAAAGGGAATGAACTCCCATTTTTTTTCAACGGTCTTTCTCGCAATGCAAGTAGTAATAGAAGCATGATTAGGCTCTCAAGGAAAGTTTTTACAGCGATTAACTACCAAATCATATACGTTGTTGTTCTTGCAAAGACCCAACCCCGGCTCCTAAAAATGGAAATCGCCTAAGCAGCAGTCGTCTATGTAGAACAGCTGATTCAACCCGAAATTCAGGCTGACTTTCAGAAATGTGCGACGGCCGCAAACACATCGAGCTTCGCGATTATGCACAGTCCTATACTCTCCTTATAACATCTCTAGAGCGAGACCAAAATTCGCTTAAACCTTTCTCCTGGACAATTTTAGCAAACATGTCCTGCCGCATAGACCGAGACCACGAGGCCAAGCCCTCTTTACTTTTTTGCTAAAGGGGGCAGAAGTGCATAAGCCCTCGGGACCTTCCTTCCCTCAAGATCAAGTTTGCTTTGCTTCTTTAATATAGAAGGCACAGGTATGATTTCTGCAAAGTAAAAGGGCCAAAAGTGGATTTCAAGCGAGCTTTTGTACAGTTTAGCATTGAAACTGAGAAATTCTTAACAGAAATGCACTGCCGCATGAAGCCCTTAGGCCCTCCTTCCCTCGAAACCAAGCTCTCGCTTTGCTTCTTTGTTATAGGAGGCAGAGGTATGATTTCTGCGAAATATTAGGTTGTAAAGGAAGAGTCCGGGCACTTTTGAAGATTTCGTTTTCTGATGCATTTTTTTTGTCGCTCCGTCTATTTGACACGAAGTTTTTATACTGTTTGGTAGAAGGAAGCCTAATCTTTTCGAAGCCACTTCTAATTTTCATCGATGCCAAAACATGTATGATTTGCACATCAAAAAATGAAAGCTTTTTAACCATGACAATTTAACAATTTTTCTTCCTGTGGCCATTTTTTTGTGAAGTTCATAGGTTTTCGTCTATATTGTGTGCGATCCAATCGAGGAGACTGTTAGTTCTGACCCGCAGCTGCACTCGTTTTGCGATTGCGCTCAGAAATTACAAGCTGTCAATCTTGCCTCTGACTGCAACTATTCTCGCAGCTGACATCGCTTCTGCGAGGCTCGCCATTGGGTTCAAAACATGTATAAGGCATTAGCCTAACAATCTTCGCAATAATCAAAAATTTGGTTCCTCCCGTGCAAAACGAGAAGAATTCAAATCGCTTACTCGAAAAATGGTGCATTTTTGGGGCAAAAAATTGTCAATTTCTTAACCTTTCTGGAAAAACTTATTTTGCAGATAGTCGCTCAAAGGCATAAATAGTCCCCAAGATAGCCCCAGCAGACTTCTGCATAACTACAGCATATGAGCTGTCTAGCTCTCATCATGCGTGGGATATTCTGCGAAAATATGTTACTTTCCGCGTTGATCTTTTTCCCTTCTCCGCATGCTGGGGAACCGCAGCGAGATGCTGAAAAGCCAGCAAGGTAAATATACTTTGTAAACAAAAATGTCTTTGCAAAAAAGTTTGTAGCTTCTTTAAAGAAGAATCACTGCCTGAAGTTACAGCGATTTGAAAATTTTTTTGCAAATGCCCGGGAACTTTCCTTAAGACCTAATAAAGGCGGTCAAAACTGGATTTCAAGAGATTTGTATAATCTAGCATTGAAACTGAGAAATTTTTAGAAGAAATGTTTGCCGCTTGAAGCTCTTAGAACCTTCCTTTTTTCGAGACCAAGCTCCCTTTGCTTCTTTGTTGCAAGAGGCAGAGATGTGATTTCTGCGAAGTAAAAGCAGTTAAAAGTGGACTTCAAGCGAGCTTTTCTATAATTTAGCATTGAAACTAAGAAATTATCAACAGAAACGCACTGCGGCATAAAGCTGCTGCAGCTTTCCTCCCTTCGAGAGCAAAATCCTCCTCTGCTCTTCTTGATTTTTTAAGGCAGAAGTACGATTTTCACAAAGTAAAAGCGGCCGAAAGGGATTCCAAGCATACTTTTTTGAGAAGCCTGAAACCTAAAGAATTATACCAAAAATGACTGCAACATGAACTCATTAGGTCTTTCATTCCCTTAAGACAAGCTCCCTCTGCTGTGTTGTTTTTATTGGCAAAAGTAGAATTTCCACAAAGTAGAAGCACCAAAACAGATGTTTAGCAGTTCCCGTGAAATTTTACATTGAAATGATACAAACTGAAACTCAGGCTGATTTTCAGGAACTGTGTCATGTTTTAAAAAGCTTCCAGTAACTGAAAAACCCAGACATATTTTTTTTTAGTAAATTTTCGAAGCGGCATTAACCAAATTTCGTAAAGTATCCCCGAACGAAAACGTAGAGCTTTGCATGATAGCAAAGATTGGTGAGTATACCATTGCTTATGCATAGAGCTTTCTCAGTTTTCTACCTTTTTTGAACGCTTTTCCGCAATCATACGTTAGCTTTTGATTACCTGTAGCGATTCTGAAAATATGGAGTTGTTCACTGGATGAAGGAACCTTATAGACTCCTTCTCACGCAATAGCCGCCATAGCGACCATCGCAATCATGCGCAACTCTACATTTTGATAATGTCTCCCGATACTTGAGGTCATTTCTTAGGGTGCCTTCATACCACACCGGCAGCTGCCGCTAGCAGCCCGCAGCAACCGCTGGCAGCCGGTAACAGCCGCTGGCTCCCTGTAGCAGCCCGCAGTAGCCGCCAGCAGCCCATAGCCGCCGCTGGCCGCTTTTCTCATAGAAGCGAAAAATCATCAAATTCTTGCTTTCTTAAAGGCAGTGGATCGGGAAAATCCAATTCGGGATTCTAACGCGGTAGGTTCCCTATCGCCCAATTATCAAAACAATGCAATCCCAGTTGCACAGCATGCTTTCCCTGCCGAGAAAATTGCTCTCAAACTTACACGAGCAGGCCAATCTTACACGCATCCGGACGAGTTGGCAACTTTCTTCTTACCATTGGAAATTGCCCGCCGCAACGCTATAACCATTGGGTCCTGCCACGATTTAACGTCATCGGCCTTGCTCCACTCGTCCAATATCAAAGGGAACGGGCATTAAAAGACGCTCATTTTTGCCGTTTTCGAGCTTTCAAAAGTGGATTTTCGGAATCAGCTTACTGAAAAACCCCAGGTAAGCGCAAATTTGATTGAGTTGAGATTTGTCGAGCCACTGCCTTTAAATGCAAACGCCGACGCTTTCCATCTTCCACGCTTTTTCCTCCCTGTTGTGGCTAATCTGCACTTCCACTTTCACACATTACACAGTTATTCAAGATAAGCACCGGCCAAGGATATACTTGCAGCAGAACCATGTATAAAAAATCAACACTGCATAAACTGGACGCATCCAAAGTCAGACGATCACACCGCAAAGAAGCTTTGGCGAAATATGTCAACTGCGAAAGGGAAACTGAGCACCAAATAACCAATCTACGGCAACAAGATTTTAACAGCAATGGCCACAAGTATGATATATGACGTCGAATTGACAATAGGGAGGCAAAAGCGTGGAAGATGGAAAGCGTGGGCGTTTGCGCTTAAAATAGCAAGAATTTGATGGTTTTGCGCTTCTATGACAAAGCGGCCAGCTGCGACTACGGGCTGCCAGCAACGGCTGCCAGCGCGGTATGAAGGCACCATTATAGCGATACTAAAGCTCGCTGAAACTTTCCATTGGATAATCCAGCAAAAGGTCCTGCTGTGAAGCCCATGGCTTTATCCTTCTTTTGAGAGCAGCCTCCTTTGCCTTTCTGCTTTTGGGTGCACAAGCATAATTTTCGCGAAGTAGGCGCGGTTAAAATGGATTTCAAGGATTTTTTTAGAACTTAGCCTTGAAAACAAGGAATCGTTTGGAAAAATGTCCTGCGGCATTAGCGACCCTAGGGGTCGCTAGTAAGTGGGTTAGGGCAAATACATCGATAACTATCTGCGTGCAACTAAAAATGGCAAGGAAATGGACTTCCATTTTTTCAACGATTTTTGGCGAAACATAAGTATTAGTCGTAGGAGTAAGATCAGGCTCTCAAGCAAACTTTTTACAATGATAACCCTCAAATCATCTACGGTGTTCTTCTTGCAGAGCTCCTTTACTTTTCTGCTTTTAAGAGCACAAGAATTTTTGCTTGAAGTGGATTTCAAGGAGGTTTTTATAACTTTGCCTTGAAAACAAGGAATTCTTAACAAAAATGTCCTGCGGCAGTAGCGGCCCTGCGGGCCGCTAGCAAGTGGGTTGGGCAGATACATTGATAACTGTCTGCGTGTAACTAAAAATAGCAAGAGAATGAATTCCCACTTTTTCAACGATCTTTTTCCCAATGCAAGTATTAGTAGAAGCAAGATAAGGCTCATTTCAAAGTTTCATTTCAAGATCATTTCCATTTTCTCAACGCTAGGCGCAACGTAAGTACGTAGTAGTAGAAGTAGGATTATGCTTTCAAGGAAACTTTTCACAGTGAGTAACTCTCAAATCATCTACGCTGTTCTTCTTGCAAGTACCCTACCCAGATACCACAGCTACTAAACATGAAGATCACCTCAGCAGTCATCTATGTAGAACAGCTGATTCAACTTGAAACTCAGGCAGACACTCAGGAACTGTGCAACGGCCGCTAACGCACCGGCTTCGCGATCATGCACAGTCCTATACTCTCCTTATTACGTCTCGCCAAGAAACGGTCACTTCTTAAAGCGAGATTAAAGTTCGCTCAAAGCTTTTTTCCGGACAATCCTAGCAAAAGTGCCCTGTCACATGAGCCCTCTGAGTATTCAAGAGTGAATTTCAAGCGAGTTCCTGCATAATTTAGCATTGAATCTGAAAAGTCCTTAGCCTAAATGCGCTGCCGCATAAAGTCCTTGAAGCTTTCCTTTCTTTGAGACTTGTGCTTTTTCAAGCAGAAGTACGGTTTTCGCAAGATAAAAGCGGCCAAACTGAATTTCAAGCCTTTCTTATGAGATTCAGTACTGAAACCTAGAGAATCATATCAAAAATGTACTACCGCATGAATACTAGGTCTTTTCTTCTATTAAGACAAGCTCACTCTGCTGTGTTGTTTTTATTGGCAAAAGTAGGGATTTCACAAAGTAGAGGCCGCCAAAAACAAATGCAGCAAGTTTCTGTGAATTTTCACAATAAAATCTAGTTAGAAAAAATGTGTTTTCGAGTGGATATGTTAGGTCTTTTCTTCCAGCAGACTGAGCTCCCTCTGCTCATTTGTTTTCAGAGGCAACAACAATATTTTCACAAAGTAAAAGCTCCAAAAGTAAGCATTTAACAGGTTTTGTGAGATTCGGCATTTAATCCTAGAAATTTAGCTGTTCCTAGAAATTTAGAAAAATGTACTACCGCATGAATCGACTGATTCTTTTCTTCGACGTAGCTCCCCTGCTTTTTCTATTTCCAGAGGCAAAAGCAATATTTTCAAAAAGTACACTTCCCGTAACATAGGTTATATTATCTTACTTTCCTAACCTTCATATTGTTCAAAATCACAATGTGCTTTTCGAAAACTAATGATTGTAAGAAGTTAGGCAGGATAGGGAGCAAAATGGGCGACAGTTTTCCAATTCATGATAGCAACTGGGGGTCAGACGTTTGCACTAATTCGGTAGTCTGAAATCAATAGTTCGTTGTTGTTTGGGCTCTGTACATGACACGCACTTGATCCCTTTGCTTGTTTATGGATGAGGAGGTGATCTTTGACGACTGTTGCGATATTTGCACTTTCCATGCGGAGCAAGCTCTATAATTTGCACTTAAAGTGCATACAGTCTGGAAACTAATTACGAACGTCGTCAACTCTACGTCGCTGTTATGCAAACTATGTAGATCCTCCTTGAGTGCATGCGCTCCCCAGTACTCTCTCGGCGTTTCTCTGCACAGCCGTGTTAGTTCATGTATCGCAGTTATATTTCGTCGCCGCATAATCTGGACTGCCCTCGTTGTCGCGAATCTGCTGTTAACACTGTAAGAGAACACATAGCACAACGGTAAAGCAAGTACCCTATTTTCAGGTGTATAAGCCGCACCCTTTTTGCTCTAAACGCGAGCAGACCCAGGCGTGCCGCCGCGCATATGTTTCGCGAAGCGGTTGCCTTATCGCATACTGCTCTCACTTAAAGCGCTCCATGATGACAGTCAGTCTTTTGGCGTGGTCGCCTTTAGAGTGAAAAGGGTGCGGCTTAAACACCTGAAAATAGGGTAGTTAGTTTCCAGACTGCATGCACTTTAGCATATTGGGGAGGAGAGTACCCTCGTCGCATCGCTTTGGCAGTTACCAAAAGATATTATAGTAAGATCCAATCATTCTAACTTGTTAAAGTACCTTCTTTTGCGCAGTCACTAAGTTTCAGTATAGGCAAACGATGCAGTTGCCCGTTAAGCATTTGTGTCACACACCTTTTTCTGATCAACCGCTTTCTGACGTTACTGCTTTGAATGCTGACCAGCATTACTTCATTGTCCACCTGCGCTCGTGATATGCATCGTTCGATTGCCTTGCTAAATCTATCAAACAAAAAAGCATGCAAAGGGGAGTTTTGTTGTCATTGCCTCGCAAACATTTTCTACGCATCCGAAGTTTTTTTGTCATGACCGCGGGATTATGTATTTATTGCTCTGAGCGCCTTAGAACACAAGCTTCATTAGAAAAAAACAAAGGTTATCCGTGGCTTTGCCCCGGATGTTATAATCCTGGGAACGAATTTCAATGAAGCAAATATATGAAATAATGTGTTTAGATTATCTCAGCAGAACCAAGAAATTGCGTTTCTTAGGCTTTTTTACGCTAAACAGGGTTGGTGAACATTTTTTCAGACCAAAACACATTTGCCACTTAGCCTCTTATCTGACTCAAATTGAGCTTCGGATTTAGGGAAGGTGTTGGTGTTTAATAAAGAAGAGGAACTGCTCTCAAATCCTGCGCAGACGGTTGCGCACGAAAATGCTAGTATATCTCATTGATGAGTGATTTTCTACGCTTAGGACACTGCCAGTGCTCCTCGTCGTGTCATGACGATAAAAATGATTTTTAATATTGCAGACGTTTTGTTGAGACCAAGAGGAGAACGACTAGGACCAAATGCCCCGTTGGCTCTGGTTTTCTTATCTGCAAAATAGCGGGCAGCGCGTCTCCACGCGCTGCCCGCTATTTTGCTGTCCAAACGCGGGGCACAAGGCATTTGGCTCTGATACCCTTTCCTTCGTTATTTCAAACTCAATTTTAGCAAGCTGTAAATCAAATTGAAGCTCTTGATCTCTACTTTCACACTGACAACGTCCCATGCCATACTTTTTGATTTGAACAAGAAATAGGGAAAAACTGTATTTTCGAAAATTTCTTGTTTTTCCCCTAGCTCAGCTCTTTTCACGTTTTCGTAGATCTTGCTTCTGTTCATAATGTAGACAAAACGACCCAACGCCTCTTCGATTATGGCAGAATCATTTGTGAAAAATCGTGAAAAGTGCGCTTTTTTAAACTTTGTTCTCTTTCAATGTTTTCGCAGCGATTTTTTTCCAACTTGGAGAATTAAGGCTCGGAATAATGAGTGCATTAGTTTAGACGACGTCCCAGAGAACAGGAACGACAATGCGAGGGTAAAAATCTAAAGGACACATCAAAAACTAACAAGGAAACCGTGTCGAGTCGAAGTGGCCTTTCCAGATGAGACCCATACTGCTTTGAAGAGCATTAATCGGTGATTCCAATCTGCTTTCTAAATCTGCCAAGCGCCTCTGGACGCCGAGTTGTGGGCGTTTTTCAGATCAAAAAATTGAACGCAAAACTGGGGCAAAATCGACCAAAATTGCTCAAATGGTCCAGTGTCAAGTATCAGAGCTGTTTATGTAATGGATATATTTTATTTAATATGCTAATACTTAACTTTGCTTTATCTGAGCGCTGGAAAGATTGAAACAATCAAATTTACCTAAATTCTGCATTCATTTTTCGTTCCGAAGAACGGTCATAACTCGGCATCCAGAGGCGCTTGGCAGATTTGGAAGGCAGATTTGGAATCACCGCTTAATACTCTTCAAAGCAGTGTGGGTCTCATCTAGAAAGGCCACTTCGACTCGACACGGTTCCCTTGTAAGTTGGCTTTGAGTGCACTTCCACCTGATGAGAATAAAACTCTGCGTTTTCAAAGCTGATTCTTTTCTTGTTTATGTTCTCTTGATAATCGTTACTTCCCAAACATAGTTGCTTGTGGAATAAACGCGAAGAAAAGATTAGTTTTCCTCGTTTCCACCCGTGTTGCTTACCTGGTCCTGAAGTGAAAACCTGCAATTCGAAATGCCACGAATTGAAAGAATTCAGATTTATAGCGTTCTATCCGCTCATCAGGAGTTTTATTTTGCTTCTACTGACTGTTTGCATTTTCTTCTTCTCTGATATACAAACAACCTTCATTTCTTATGTAGAAAATCAAACAATCTTCACTTTAGAGGCTCTGTCTCTAGACTATGGAAGGTATGATTTCGTTGTGTGAGATGACAATGAAGCAGTCATCGATATACAGACATTGATGGCAAGCGTGCTATCATTGCCTCCTCGATCTTACTCATAAAACATCGCCAGGACAGGCGCGAGCCTTTATGATGGTCAGATGCAGGTTTTGCTTAACCCAGACATAGCCATGGTGGAATGATATTTGTATTCCGAAATGTGCAGAGCGGCATTGTCATAAACGCTAGTGGAAGTGATGTTACGTCGAACGCTGATAACACTATCAGATTAAGACCTATGCATCGCAGTTGCTTTATAAATTGCTGGGTGTTAGACAGATGTGCTGGTAATTATTAGCAAAGGTTTATGTTGACTATAGGTAACTATTTCTCAATGAAATTCTTTGCTTGCATACTGAAAAAAAGTAATCTTGCCTTTTTGCATGCGCTTGCGTCGAAATTCTTCTTTAACATATACAAGCTACAGAACAGGGCAGGATACAAGCTGATCATTAAAAATATCTAAAAAGTGATTTTTCGAATTTTGGTCGCTAAGATTGCTTATACGTATACTGAGGTCTGAATTTACTTTTGGTCTCAGCTTCATGAATCTCTCTCTCTCTCTTTCTCTCTCTCTCTCTCTGAAGAAAATGTTGGTATTTATTCATTTGTTTTGACTTACTGATTTTGTCACAGGCGATTTTCTAAAATGTATTATAAAACACTAACTTTGATGTCATATATTGAATGATTTTTTAGCTTTTCAAACAAGTATTTTCTATTTTCGATGCAAGAAGTGTGCATCAACGTGATACGCAAAAATTTGAAGAGCAGAATTGCACTGAAAATTTGCACCAGCAGCTTCAATAAAATCTGCGTCATGCGCATTTATGCGTTTATTTATTAGGTTGTCCGGAAATTAATGCCCGTTTTGAATTTCGACCGCAATAAATCAATACTTCTCTCTTCTAAATAGATTGCAAAGTACCATTCGATAGAGCAAATCAAGCTCTACAAGATGGTTTTCTTGCTTTTGCAACAGCTCTCATCCATCTCGAGTTTCGAGCCAAAAACTAGAAAGACTCAGCAGCCCGAAAAATCGAAAAAAATCGTAACTCAGTTCATAAAAATCCTACAAAAATTCCTACTTGCTTACGTAAACACTATTCTCATAAAACATCTATATACGCCTTTGCCGTATTTCTTCCTCTGTTAGAAATCAAGGAAACGAAAAATTTCGTGCATTTGCCAAAGTGATGCTGTGTCGTCCTCACCTAGGTACTTGTTTACTATTAGGTTGTCGGATAATTTCTGTTACACTTTTTATTTTAATTCTTAAAAATCTCAGAAGCCTTGGAAAGATCTCATGTTCATAGTGTATGGGCAGGGTCAAAAGGCCCATACAAGGGTACCGTCGCATCCGCGATATCCATGCGCAAAACACTCACTTTGTGGCTAAAAATCCATTTCTTCCTATTTTTGTAAATGAGCTGGCGTTCTCTCAGGTGATGAGCGATAGACCGGACAATGTGTTGATCAGGTATGGCATAGTCTGTAGCGTTTAGCTAATGTGGGGGGATAACGCAGACATGTCTGCACACGTTTTTCTGACAGGTTCAAATCTCAGTGCGCGCCATCTTTGCAATCTTCGGAATTTTTACGAAGGAAACTTCTCCAAAAAATTTCCAAAAATCATTTTTATGTTTTTTGTATTCATTTCTATACGATGCACATAAAAAGAAGAATTTAGGAAAGTTTTTGAATTTTTTTGATATTTTTTCACCCCCCGTTTTTGAAACGCTAAAAGCATCGCAATGCCTCAGTGTAAGAGACAGTGCCAAAATACGTTCTAAAAAAATTCTAGAGAGGGAAAGGGCAGGTAGGTGCAGGAAAAAAGATCAGACAAAAACTGAAAAATTTGACTGCTCTTACAAAACTGCCGTAAACTTGTTGATCATTAGTGCACTTGCGGAATCAATCATGCTGGTGGGTAGACCCTGCTATGTCCTAAGCATGTTGCAGATTTGGGGTTTTCAGAAAGCTTCTTAAATTTTCTAGAAATTTTAGAAAAAAGTGTAACAGAAATTATCCGACAACCTAATACAAACCGCAGAAGTATAAACGTAAATTCTCAGCTCTTTACAGGCTTTAGTTCTCGAGAAATTTGAACTTTAGTTTGGACCACCTAACTAGAGAAAGCTGTATTCGGTATTTCTCGAGAACCAAAGCTTATAGAGCTGATAATTTAAGTCTATACTTCAACAGGCTTGTGGTATACAATTACCTATGTGGGGACGGCAGAGCATCACTTTCGCAAATGCACGAAAATTTCTGTTTTCTTGATTTCTAACAGAGGGAGAAATGCGGCGAAGGCGTATATAGATGTTTTATGTGGATAGTGTTTACGTGAGCAAGAAAGAACTTAGTTGCGATTTTTCTCGATTTTTCGGGCAGCCGAGTCTTTTTACTTTTCACCTTAAAACTCAAGGTGGATAAGAGCTGTTGCAAAAACAAAAGAGCCATCTTGTAGAGCTTGATTTGCTCTATCAAATGCTGTCTATTTAAAATTGAGAAGTTTATGATTTATTGCGGTTGAAATTCAAAACGGGCGTTAATTTCCGGCAACCTAATAGAAGCAACCGAATCTGCTAAGCACCTTGGTAGCATAGTTCACAGACAAAATGAGAAGCAAAGCAACACAAATTTTCACTTGCTCGCAGCTGTAACCTATACTTCATGAATAGGGGACTGGTGTGCAGAAATAGCAGGTATAGAGTTTCACATAACTGCCATGTTAACCTGTTCAACAACTACAGTTCGGTCGAGGAAATCTCTTTTTGGACAAAGATGAATACCTGGATAGAGAGAAGAACGGAACTTATATTGGAGCGCTAAAAAAGTTTCTTACTAGGCAGGTAATGCACTTTTCCCAAATTTCAAGCTT
The DNA here is from genome assembly GCA_958299035.1 of Cylicocyclus nassatus. Taxonomy (NCBI): domain Eukaryota; kingdom Metazoa; phylum Nematoda; class Chromadorea; order Rhabditida; family Strongylidae; genus Cylicocyclus; species Cylicocyclus nassatus. The sequence continues at coordinate 31,377,271 of CATQJL010000316.1, forward strand.
ATAGGCGTTCTCACATTTCTGAATTAAGATTGAAGAATTTCAAAGGGATGGTGGACTGCCTACTAACAAATCAAAAATAGAGAAAGATGTAGACGAAATCATCGACCTGGAGTTTAGAATTGCGGAAATTATGGATGCAGACGTAGATGATACCGACTCACACATTAAGATAAACCACTTGTGGGAAATGCAAAAACTCATGCCGCTTGTAAGTTTCCGAAAAAAAGGTAAAGTTATGTATTAGGTCGGTCCGTAAGTCCGTGCCGTTATTGAACCTATCCTGGAATAGTTCAAAATATATAGACAAACGCTCTAAACAGTTCCCGATGCGGAATGTCCTTCCTTTTCTAGCAAAGGCGTTTTTATTCCGATTTATTTTATATTCGCTTAATAATGTCAAGATCGGGGGGGGGGAGGGGCGCCCATTACTTGTGAGTGTCAATTAAGAACTGCCGCGACGCGGCATTACACTAGCTTGGGCGAGAAGCAGCAGAGCCAGAGGAAATGTCCCAGAGGAAATAGGGGTCAATTTATTACAGCGAAAGTTTACATTTTCTGATCAAAAACATTGTAGTATCCATTCAATACCGCTCCCATAATCTGCAAAATCTCCGTGAATGTCGCGAAATTCCGGGAATTCCGCAGTTCCCGGAATTTCGCGACATTCATGGAAATTTTGCACATTATGTGAGCGGTATTATGATTGACAGCCGAAATGTAAAATTTGCAATTTAGGGTGCGAAGGTGACCTCATATCACCAAGATTAGCGCTGATGGGCCAATGCTATGTCTTTCTTTTTATGATTGAAGCGGGCTTTGAGCTCTTTTGTAGGAATTTGTAAGGTAGGGCAGAGTCCATTTTTATGCATATCTATGTGGAAAATGGGGACGAAGTGTCCGGATACCCGTATTTGTGTTTATATCCGAAGGGGCTATACCAGAAAATTTACAGAAGAATCGGAGGTTGAATACACAAGAAGCTGATTTTAGGACGGTCTCGGACATGGAAATTTTTCGGGAAACTTTATAATAGATCAAAATGAAATAACAATTCCAGGAGAATTATCGAGGCGTTGGCATAGGAATATTTCGGTACACTTTTGATGCGCTATCAGCTGATGGAGGAAGTTGGAAAGCAGCATAAATGTGAGGGGCGCTGCCCTTTAGTATCTGGAGAGTTTTTAATTTGATCTCGATCTCTGTATATAAGTCGGTCGGTAGTGGTTTGTTGGTGTTTAGTGGTGGGTTAGTGGCCCGGGCACGGATGGGTTGGAATGGGAAGGTGGGGAAGAAGTGGGCGGAGACTTGGGTATGGGGCGGGGCCAAAAGTGGGCGGAGCCAGGCGAGAATTCCTCCAAAATATCGATTGTGTCAATTTTCGAGTGGCTACCTCGGAAACACCATTCATCGAATTTGGAGAATGGCACTTTGTATGAGTAATCTAGAATGTACGATGAGAAATCATTTAGCTTTGATCTAAGGTCTTTATTTATGTTCTGCGAGCGGGTTTTTGTTAGGGCGCAACCCAATATTTAATGTAGACAGGGAGCTATGATAGACATCATTTGATACAGTAGGTTCGCGGGTTTCTCAGTAGCTAAAAAATGCCAAATGTCTCGTGTGGAAGGCGAAAATGGCCCGCAAACTTTGCAAGAATCCATATTTAGTCAAAATCTAGCCACTCTCAGCGCTAAAGAAAAAAGGTATCATGTGAATCAGAAGTGTTTTTTGTAATCAGCAGGTCCAATAACCTCTATGCTCAAATTTTTCAAAGAAAATGGCGCCACTTGATTTTTTCTCTATTTTCGCACTTGACTTGGCCGCTGGTTTTGGCTGAAATATCAATGATCTTGGATTGGCCCGTGAGTTCACCACTCACAGTAGCTTTCAATCTCACTGTTAACGAAAAACTTAGTATTCCGCGCTAAAGAGTCTTACAGTGGTGTTCTAAATAGAAAAAACTGAGTCAAATGACGCAGGTTGGAGATTCGTCTGCACTTCTCGCCCGTCTAGGGAACTTGCATGCGTGTTTTTGTAAATTAACAACTCTGTGAATGACGCTATAGGACTATGTTTAGCATAGGCTCCTATCTGCTAAATCAGATTATGAAGTTACAAACTTACGTTCTCGTAAACTGTCTCTTAATGTTGAGAATCATGTCTTTTTGGCAGATTTTCATCCCTATGATGTACCACCGGCAGCAAAACAGTGTAAGGAATGTTGTCAGCACACTGAGTAATTCATCTAAGCGAAAACTTGAAAATTTACATCATTCACGCATTCAAACCTGTTCCATCGTCATAATTGTAGAAAAGCTTGTAAATCACTTCAGCATAAAGGTATGAATGAAAAAATTTACATGGCGTTTTTAACGGTTATCTGCTTGCAGCAGATGAGAGAAGAACCGTCTCGTTAGTTTATCAGCCAGATACAATACCGCTTTCATAATCATCTCCGTGAATGTCGCGAAGTTCCGGGAATTACGCGAAATTTCCGGGATTTCGCGAAATTCCTGGAATGTCGCGAGGTTCCGCGAAATTCGGGAATTCCGCGACATTCATGGAAATTTTGCCTCTATGTGAGCGTATTGTATTTTCCTTCACAGTCTTCCTTTTTGCTACAAATTTTCTTCGTCAAACATGTAAATTAATGTAGTACTATAAAATCTTTTACAAAGAAGGAACAGTATAGCTTTGCGAGTAGGCGACTCGAGGTCGCGAGTTTGCCAGCCTGTGGCGCGCGGCGACTGCGTAGTTGATAGTCACAAGTAATGGGATACACCTGTCAAGATCTTCAACACACGATTTTTTTATCTACCTTGTTTGAATTTCATTTCTAACTTTTGGAGAAGTTAGAAATGAAATCCAAATGGAGCCCTTGAATACTGCTTAATAAAGTGCTCAAAAGCAAGACAATGCACTTTTCGACATTACAGCTAAATTCAGAATTTTTCGAAATGATCTTCCTGATGTTGCCAAATACCATACCTGTCAGCCCAAACTAATGAACATCACCAGCGAGCAAATTGGGTGCCATTCGATGCAGATTGTTTTGCTCTTTCTAATGTACGTTTTTCTTCTTTATTCCTAGAGGCAGTGTCCAAGTGAATCTGGTCACATGGGTTTTTTTACATGAAAACACTAAGAGAGTCCTAGCTAAGGCACTGCCCGAACGGCAGCGCAAATGTTCCATTCGTGGCTGAGAAATCGTCCCCAAATTCTCCGCGCTTGCACCTTGACCGTGACTCGAAAATAACTTCTCTCACATAAACATTGCGTCGTGATGGGAACTATCCTACGTCATTCGCGTGTTACGATCAGTCGCGGAGGGTTTGAGAACGGATTAGGGATCGTTCAGACTGCGCACAAAGGCGCAGATGGGCACAAAGGCGCACGAAGGCGCGTCTTGTCTCGCCTCGTTTATCTCGACGCACACACACACGCCTTCGTGCGCCTTTGTGCGCCTTTGTGCGCCTTCGTGCGCGGTCTGAACAATCCCTTACCAGCCGTAAATCAATATTTGCGTCGGTCGGGCAGTACCTTAGCTAAACCCCTCATCATTTTCAAGCAAAAACCCATTAGCCCAAATTTGCCTGGACACTGCCTTTAAGGTTGAGGATAAAATCAACGTCAAATCAAAATCAGTCAAATGAAAATTTTTAAAAATTTGAGATAAAGCTTGATAGAAATTATGGGTTGAATATAGACGCTCTCTTGAGCAAGAGTCAGTTATTTTAGAACTAATACATCACTGCTAAAAAGAGGAAGATTTTTTGCATCGAAACACCCTCTGGAGCATTTGCTATCGTACTGACTCGAGGATAAATCGAAACGACTTTCGAACTGGCTGAATATATTTTTCTCAGGTCAATTGGCGGCAATTCTTCAGTGCTGTTGCTCCTTTCGATTCCCAAGAGTACCTCGCCTCGGATCCAAAAATACTTGTAAACGACCATGGGTATATGTCTAGGTGGAACCTCCATTTTCTTTCTGCTCATATAGCACTAGGGTGTAGAGCATGTGCATTTAGGGTGAACGAACTTTTACAGTCAACGGATCCTCGCATAATCACAAACTATGTGTTTATGTTATTTTCGCAAAGTTTTTCAATAACGGGTGAGATGGGAGAAAAGTATGAGGATATCAAGCAGGTAAACGAATATCACCAAGGTGTTTTATTGAAATTCCTATTAAGCGCAGTCTAGATGGAACGTTTGTGAATTCGAATAGCTATGTTTCAAAGTAAATTCGAATTTAGGAGTACATTCAAACGATGTATGAAAAGCAGCGGAAAATACCGCGATGGAAGTTTTGCACTGGTATCACTATGCGTTTGATGAATTACGCTACCACAGCGTTGTACGTAAAGAAAGCATTGCATGAGGTACGAAAAACGGTGCTAGAATCCTTCTATTCACTGTAATTTAGAATGCAAAGGAGGACGTATTTGAAATTGCCAATGCCCTGAAGGAAGAGTTTCGTGAGATCCTTAACACCAGCAAATGGATTGATGATGAAACTAGAAATGTAAGCTGACAGACTGAAAATTAAGCGACCGAACACTGTACACGCAGGAAGCATTGAATAAGTTGGAACATATGGTGCGTCAAGTAGCCTACCCAAAATTTATTCTAGATGAAGAAAGACTTGACAGATACTACGGCGAGGTAAGTAAACATCTACCGCTGGCCATTTGCGAACGTACATGCTAATTTAGATGGATGTGCGTGACACCGACTCGCTCGGTGAAATGGTGGAAAAGGTAATTCAATGGCGTATCAAGAACTTCTTCAAACAACTAATGACGGTGTTGAATCGTTTTGTAATCTTCAACTCAGCCGATGTTAACGCATCTTACAAGCCATATATCAACTCTCTACGTAAGTTTAATGCAGTTCTATGCTTTGATTCTTCATAAGTTAACATTTTGGTAATTTTCAGAGGTTAAAGCCGGCATTCTCCATCCTCCCTTTTTCCACCACACATTCCCAAGGCTAGTTTTCAATCAGATAAAGTACATTCTCTATTGCAGAAAACGCCAGTTGTCAAATTTAAAAACCGGGAAAGGGAACGTGGGAGGAGGGGAAATTCCTTATTTTGTGCAGCAATCTTCAGCTGACGAAGCATTGAAAAATGAATTATCAGTCCGTTTGTACAGTAGAAGAGTTATCTTTGCGTTTATGTGCTTTATCTTGGAAGTCTAACATGTCATTATTAGTTACATGCAATCGCTTCCCCAAAATTCCTTTCTCAGAAGGGAATGGTCAGAAGTCGAAGTGGCCAAACCAAACAAGCTGTATATCATTCGATGCAGTATAAAACGCTGACATCGAATATGTCTTCCTTATCTGCTTCCCGCTTCTGTGGACGAAGGTACAAGCGGTTTTATTGTGGAAAAATCATACATAAAAACAGCGAAATTGAGCACATTATTGCACTTTTAGCTCGGCTTCTGGCTTCAAAAATTTCAAGTAAGCTAGCTGCATGTTTTGGCCCAGCATTGAGGCGAACGAGGCTCTGTACGGCTAAATTCTCAATTTCACGCATAATTTCTAAGCAAAATAATGGTCTCTAATGGCTTATAACTTCGTCCAGAAAAGCGATAAGCAGATAAAGAAGACAGATTTAGAGTCAGCGCTTCATGCTGCATCTAACGCTATGCAGCTTGTCTGGAATGGCCACTTCGATTTCTGACCATTCCCTTGTCAGATTTGCTTTGAAAGCAGAAGCATAGATGACAAGCTCATAAGATACATTATGCTAAGAGATTATTCCTTACACAAAGAAAGTGATTTTGACGACTATTTCAGGCATTTGAAGTGTGCAGGGAACAAATGTAGAAGTTCGATCGATGCGGTAGCAAATGTAGTATACAATAAATGTACATCCTTTGACAATTCTAACCGCAAATTTGCATGTGGCGAAAAAATCTGCTTTTGTCGTTATTCATAAAGCGAACTTTGCGAATTAGGTACAGAGTTTTCCAAAAAAGATTTATACTATTTGGTCGCATCGTACTTACTGCTTTTTAGGTACCATATAGTAGTTGACTTCTACCAGATTTACAGTATAAAGCGATTCAATCTCTCTTCATTACTGCACTATTCATAAAAACGTTTAACAGGGTTTTGCCCAATAATGAAGTCTTGCCCCCTGAAAGTTTTCCAAAACACTTACAATTTTGCTACAAAGTATATCAGGGTTGCTGATATCAAGTTTGCACATTGCAAGTTACAGTCAAACTTTTAATCAAAATCTCGCCAGCTGACCTAAAAACAGTATTTGCGAGATTTGTCAATAATTCGATTACCTTTCTCAACAGCTTCACAGAGCGCATTTGCCAAAATCAGAGCCTTCGAAACCCCGTCACAAAAGGTTTAAGGTGCTTTGATAAAATTTTGAAGTGCTAAGTATTCAAAAAAAAACACCACTCTGTGAAAACCACTTCTGGTAAATGTGAGGCAGTGGTAACTCATTCCATCTTTTCTGAGTTCCAAGTCAGTTCTAATGAAGGAACTGAAGATCAGCGAAAGAAGTCAGAACATGAGAGGTATTACCAAGCAACAGTAGCAGCATTCTTAGACATCTATAAGTTAAGTAACCTCCCTACTAGTAGCCTTGCTCGATGTAAGGGTATGCAACTTCCAGATAAAGTTCATAGCTTCCGCTTTGTATGATGGATAGTGTCTACGTAAGTGAAGCATCTTGGCTTTCAGAGCGCTGAACTATGGCGGTATTGGAGCAGTCATCGGGCACGAAATCACCCATGGCTTTGATATTCGAGGTATTCCTTCTATGCTCAGAAGTGCTTGAAGTTCATTGAGATCACTTCGTTGTTTTCAATCCGAATTCATTAATTCTCGTATTTTAGGGCGTCGCTATGATGCCTTCGGCGTATTCAGAAAATGGTGGTATGATGACGAGGAGGAAGATGAGCAGCGATCTCAATGTCTCATCGATCAATACGGGAAGATTGAGGTTAGAGAGCTTGTTGGCGGATTTTCTGATTTTAGTTCAGATTAACAAAGGTAAATTGAGGTACCAGGAACTGGTTACAAAGTTAAGGGTAAGCGCACTCTGCAAGAAAATATTGCCGACCACGGGGGAGTGAAATTGGCGTACAGGGTGAATGTCTCGATCTGGTTCAGCAATACATGAAATGTATTTGTTTGGGCTTACAAAGCTTATCTGCGAAAGCATGGTGGTAAAGAAGAAAGGATCAAAGGTCTCGAACAATTTAACAACGAGCAGATGTTCTTCTTGGGTTATGCTACGGTAACGTTTTATGATCCACGAAAGTAAAGTGTGGTAACGGTCAGCTTGAGATCTGGTGTGGGCATAAAACGAATGATGCAATGATTGACACCATTCGTAAAGATGTGCATGCCCCAAAGCGTTACCGGTAGGTAAAGCCTAGTATATGGGTCGCACAAATTTAGCTACCTTTTCAGCGTCAACCAAGTGCTGGCGAATCAGCCAGAATTCGCTGCTGCCTTTAACTGTGAAGTGGGTAGTGCCATGAACCCCAGCAAGCGTTGTGCTGTTTGGTAGATGTCGAAGATGCCAATGACTAGCAGAGTGCTGCCGTATAGCCATATTAATTGTAATCCTGTTAATAAATCACTCGTTTTGATGTTCCTATTTTACACAATATGACTCGCATTTTTTACGCACCACAGCGGAACGATCTGATCGCAACGCTTGTGGGTGTTTTTGCAAAAAGAAGGAGATACTTAAAAGCAGACTGTATGCTGCTGAGTTTCCGCAACATTTGATGTGTTAAAAATTGTAACAATATGAGTTTCACCTTATTCTGATTTTTGACATGACCTCAATGTGTTTTCGTGTCGTTTGACGAAATCACGTCTCCTTCTCGTTGGAAGAGTGCAGTGAAGAAAATGCAGAAGTTGGTAGTCGGTAAATATAACAGAAGCAACGATAAGAAAAAATTTTGCGTGCGAAACTATGATCCACTACGAGTCAATTCAATTTGGGCTGATTTTGTTGTCGGAGAAAAATAATTAAGTGGAAACAATAAAAACATCTGTAATAAAGGGTATTCAATTTTTTAGGAGAGCTACTGCAAAGCGTTGTTAGAAATGAGATGTATAGGGTGCCCCATGCCTTCTCATAGGTATCTCCGCGGCGCACACGCAGCGCGTCGGTCGTATGTATCCAGAGCCTGTCATTCTGGCATATTTCCAACACTTCCTACAGAACCTGAAATTCCCAACTTAGGTATTAGCTGCAAGCCTGATGGTAAGCTCAGCTTTTTACCGACTCAGTGTTTTTCCAAAACTTTGCGTTTCTCTTTCTGGATAAACTGCAAGTCTTTCTTACTGAGGCTTGCTCGACGGCATCGTGATGCAATTTTGGTAACACTGTACACTGCTTAGTTCCTTCGCGGTCTATCACTTCTGAAGAGTGTTCTCCTACAATAGCTTCTTCGTTGGGCATATCATCCATCTGATAGCCAAAAGCTTGCTTAACCTAGGTAAATATAAGCTTTCAAAAATGGTTGATGTTGAAAAAAAAAGTTACGATATTTTCGAGTTGAAAGATATAATCGGACAGTACTTATGCAGCAGCATGATGCTTCAGAAGTGACCTCCTCCAGGCTTACCGTACAGTTCAGCTAATATCACAAAACACCTCTTTCCCAGTAACTGTAAATCATTTCAAAATTACCCCATCTATTTGAAGACAGCCTATTTCTAGCCAAAAATGTCAAAATGTGTATTTTAATGGTGCTTATTTTACCAACAAAAGACATCTAACAATTCAAACAGAACAAAACCACACCCGAAACCATTTCTCAAAAGTCACACAAAGTACTCACAGTATAATCAAACAACAAGTTATGGACGACAAAAGAAGAAAACTGCTCGATATAGCAGAAGTCATGTGGTCCGACTTCCATTGCTGTTCAACGTCCTCAGTGTCAGGAGGAAGTGACTCTGTCATCTCAGCTGTTGATGTACTTTCGGTCGTTGGATCTAAAACCACGACAGTAGCAGCTTTCGTGCTCGACGTAGTAGGTCTTCTCGCTGGTTTTGGTCGTACAGTATAGGAACACCCAGCTGTAAGTAAACTCGGTATGAAAAAGATATTATTGGTACAATTTTTCGACCCACATGTTTCCTCCAGCACTATAGTCTTTTCTGAGTTTTCAGCAAAATTGTAACCTCTTGCACAGTGTGCTCCAACGGATGAAAGGTATAAACGTCCTGATGAATGCTTCCCGACCTAATTATTTGAACGTTCATAATCAGCAGAACGTGATTCATAATCTACACTTACGAAACAAGTACGAGTGTCCTGATCTCTTATTGTATAGAGGAAAAGCAAGTCGTCTTCCCTCCAAGAGGCAATGCATTGATACTGTCTAGCTAAACAAATCCTATGAATAATCTAATCAAGAGCTTGGCACGTTTCGGGCTGGTGGTGCACAGTGCAGCACCGTTTTTTTGCATTTCACAGTGAGCTATGTCAACCTCAAGAACATCGAAATAGAGTCCAAGGCCGCACTTCCAGAAAAAATTTATGGAGGTATGCCGTCACTATTCGTTTCGGAGATAACTGAACAATGATTTCACAAAGAAAACGATGTTCACGATTACGGTGTGTACCGCGTGACGTAGCTAATTTGGTAGTCATTCCGTGTTGGTATTTTGTTTTTATTTTCTTAGAAAGCAGCCCTTCTTCACGTGACAAAATTCCAAATTTTGAACTTATTCGAAACTTTGGCGGAACTTATTTCACATGTAGATCAAAGGTATAGTATCCACGAAATGAAGAACTAAAATGCCTTTCGCAACCAGAAACTCAACTCGAGTCTGAGCCATACTCTGCCCAAGCGGGCATCAACATCCTCGCTTATTTGAAATTACGGTCCGGGGGGGGGGGGGGGGTGGCGGACTTTACGAACGAAAGTGCGCGCTTAGGAAGGCATGTGTTACTAAGGCGCGCACTGTTAGCTCGGCCTTTCGTTAGATGGACGGGTCTTCTGCACTACAGCTCTTTTCTGCACTACAGCTTTAACACTGGTTCACGACCATGTCCTTTAGTTTACTAGAAGCTCCTGATAGGAAAGTGAAACTTATAAGCTAGCAAACGCTTGGTTATTTACAGAATCTTGTGTTCCTTTATTTAATAAATTAATGACTTAAAGATGTGTTGATAGTGAAATTCAAGAGATTTGCTGATTTACCTATGAATGACCAGTTTCTTCTGGATATCCAACTTTGGAGTGTGAATTCAATCTAGAACACCTCAGGCATGATTGTTTGAGTGACCTCACATCTTACGACAAGTTCACACGCAATTTCGATTGAGTAACGGATCGATTCTTATTGAGGGTGGCAGTTTTTGGAAGCAAAACAAAAGCATCTTTTCTTAAAGCAGATCTACAAAATTACAAGTGAAGTGTGTGGTCTACCTGAGTACTGGAAAAAGTTTCTGTGATATGACCGCATTTTTCAGAACGAGTGATATCTGATTATGCGACACATTAGTAAAAGTAATCATGTACACCAGCTAATAGAATCAGTTTGCTTGAAAGAAAATTAGCCTATAACGCTTGTTTTGAAATTTTGCTCTAAGGAAATGTGCTTTTAGCTATGAGGGTTTTCAAAAACTACTCGTGTGATTAAAAAAAAAGATAATCATGTTGGTATTAGGTTGCCCAGAAATTGATGCAGGTTTTAAATTTCAACCGCAATAAGTCATACACTTCTCATTTCTAAATAGGTTACAAGGTGCCATTCGATAGAGCAAAGCAAGCTCTACAAGACGGCCATCCTGCTTTTGCAACAGCTCTCGTCCACCTCGAGTTTCGAGCCAAGAACTAAAAAGACTCAGCAGCCCAAAAAACCGAAAAAAATCGTAACTCAGTTCATAAAAATCCTACAAAAACTCTTGCTCGCTCACGTAACACTATCCACATAAAACATCTATATACGCCTTTGCCGTTTTTACCCTTTGTTAAAAACCAAGAAAACGGAAATTTTCATGCATTTGCCAAAGTGGTGCTGTGCCGCCCCCACATAAGTAATTGTATACTACAAACCTGTAGAAGTAAAAACGTAAATTTTCAGCTCTTTACAAGCTTTAGTTCTCGAGAAATCTGAATTTTAGCTTGGACCACCTAACTAATGAAGGCTATATTCGATATTTTATTTAAAACTAGCTGGCTTGCCCGGCTCCGCCGGGCCTGCCAGCTAGACCCGTGTACGTATGTTCCGAATAGAAATTTTTATCTCTGAACCGATTGGGACCGAACTTTGCACACATACACTTCGGGGCAGGGAGCGTGTCACAGCCCACTTTTCGTTATCGATCGATGTCGATTTTACCGATTTTTTGCAAAATTTGAGCTAGGGGGCTAGGATTTTGCACAGGGGGGTAATCGAGCATGCTGATCACCCCTTCGGGGTGATCAGCATGCTCGATTACCCCCCTCTGCCAAATCCCAGCCCTCTAGCTCGAATTTTGCAAAAAATCAATAAAATCGATATCGATCGATAACGAAAAGTAGCCTATGACACGCTCCCTGCCCTGAAGTATATGTGTGCCAAGTTTGGTCCCGATCGGTTCAGAAATAAAAATTTGTATTCGGAACATACGTACATACATACAGACAGACAGACATACAGACAGACAAACAGACATTCAGCTTTATATATAAGATTTCTCGAAAACTAAAGCTTGTAGAGAGCTGAAAATTTACGTTTGTACTTCTACAGGTTTGTAGTATGCAACTACTTATGTGGGGGCGGCACATTACCACTTTGGCAAATGCATGAAAATTTCCGTTATCTTAATTTCTAACAAAGGAAAAACTGCGGCAACGGCGTATATAGATGTCTTTTGTAGATAGTGCTTACGTGAGCAAGTTAGAATTTTTGTAGGATTTTTATGAACTGAGTTACGATTTTTTTCGGTTTTTTGGGCTGCTGAGTCTTTTTAGTTTTTGGCTCGAAACTCGAGGTGGACGAGAGCTGTTGCAAAAGCAGGATGGCCGTCTTGTAGAGCTTGCTTTGCTCTATCAAATGGTACCTTGCAACCTATTTAGAAATGAGAAGTGTATGACTTATTGCGGTTGAAATTCAAAACCTGCATCAATTTCCGGACAACCTAACATATTTTGATACTTTCGATATTTCAGCTACAATAATTATATTTCTTCGACAAGTTGATTTCTTTTCGAATTAAACTGGAGAGTTTACAATAAAAAAGTTCAATATGGTAACAAATATAAACAAAGTGAATTGAAACACTCCTTCCAGCATTTTCCGAAACAAATCTTTCTCATATTTGTAATGAGAAATCAATTCTAACCAACGTCTAGAAACAAAAAACCGAAATGGATTGGAAAAGCGTTTGCAAACTAATTTTTACTGAAAAATGATTCTGAAAGCTGATTTTCAAATTATTTGGAATTTTCAAAATCTATTGTATATCCAAACTGCAACGAGCTGAAGAAGCATGAAGAGATATTAGAGGGTTTCCTATGATTAGCAAGGGGCAGAGCCCAGCGTACCTCGTACGGTACCCAACTGGCGAGTGGCACATGCTATCGTTCATAAAGTCGCTCACCCCGGTGCGGGTTATAGTTAAAAGCTGATTTTCTGACCTTTAGATGAATCACATGAGTTGCCGCTTGAGCGATGGCTTCGTTATCTTATCTCTATTCAGTTCTCGCAAAAAGTCGAGTACCTAACCTTTCATTCAACAGGCTTGGCTCCTGGAAGGGGAGCTTTGTGCCTAATTAAGACCGCTTGCACCCGCGACGCAGTCTACGTCTCTTCGCGTGAGTGCTCTCTGATCGCCTAGCCTTAATTAGGTCACGAAGCCCCTCCCCCTTCTAGCCGCCAGGCCAGTTGAATCAAAGGGTAGGTCTGTTCGGGCACTGTCTTTGGTTTGCATTTACGTTGTTGTAGCAAAGATGAAAAATTGACAGTACGATCATTTTCCGTGTTAAGAGCCACTCTTTGAATGTATGCTAGTGTTCAAAGTTTCACATGTTAGTCCTAAGGTAAGAGAGAAAGTAACTCACAATCAAATACAATATTTGTTGAACAATGTGAAGCGGTAATCTTCATGCCAGAGGAGTTGTTACAGCCAATATTGACATCATAGCAATCTTCCGAATGCAAATCGGCTGGTGTAGCATACAGTCTGAAAATAGTAAAACTGAGTCACAGGGCAGAAATTGCATAAAGCGGAAGTTTACCCCATAGTACTACAAGATGAAGGACGAGCGTTACTGACTACAGCTGCTGTCCACGGCCAATGACTGAATTCTTCATCGGAACTGAAAGAAAATTATTTTCAATTATTTAACTAGCTGAAAAAGTTTCTGGCCATATATTTTCACCATGATTAGCAGTGGCGGCCCGAGAAACTTTTGTTGAAGGGAAAATAAAAATGCTTTTATGGATGAGCGTGGCCTAATCATACCTTTCAATATTCATGGGCCCACAACCCCAAAATTTGAAGAAGGGGAAGTGGCGAAAATTCTACCGAAGAGGATTTTTACTGCTGAATAATAGCGCATTTTGTGAAATTCGAAAGAATTTTTCTATTGTCTACAAGTGAAAACAAATTCTCTACACAATTTTATACTCTTATAGACACTCTTAAATATTCGCCACCCATTCTCGTTTGGAGGGGGGGGGAGGACATTTTATACTTACCTACAAGCGCTGGTATTTAACTCCTCTCGTGGAGTAGTTGTTTTGAATTCAATGAGACTTTCACTACGTGGAGCAAACCATAGACAGTGATAACCTATCGATTCGCCACTAAAGAACGTTACTATTACAAAAATATCACCAAGATATTTCCAAAAAATGGTATGAATTTACCATTTCGTCTCCGAATAAACCATTATCCTATCTTCGTTAACTTGAACACATCTAGATACCACGGCTACCGTACCCTCGCCCAGCTGGGCGTACTGTAGCCAGTCGGCGGTCACTGTGAGTGAGTCGTATTCGCCACGAACCCAAGTAGGAAATTGACATGGCGAAGAGATTTGCTCGCTTTGTACTGTAAGAAAATTCATGAAAAAAGACTGAGTGGAAGAAAAAGAATGAGTGAATGAGTGAAAGTGTCAAAAAATAATGATCGGCTTTCAAAAAAATTGTTTGTCTACTTATGGATTTTTTTATTTTTTTATTGTGACTATTTGGTTGACCTATTACATTATTTAACTGGAATGAGCCTTACTAGGAACTAAAAGCTGCCTTACTGCAGACATTAGTGACTTAGTGCACTACACAGCACGCGCGTTATCGGACGAAGTATATGCTGTGTGAAAGGTGGACTTTAAGGACTTTTTTTCAATTTCCATTTATTTTCACTTGATCTTTCATGGCTAAAGGCAAGCAGTAAGTGGTCTTTTTTTCTCAAAAAGATGTTCTAACAAACAGTTTTACTGACTGTTCGCAAATAGTCATAAAATGCCGCGCACGGTGTGGAGTCTCACACACTAAGTTACAAACAACTCTGCTATAGTGATAGTTTGAGGTAATCACCATTTTTCCGTTTCCGACAACATTCGCGCGTAAATGGTAATGTCTGCCTTAGGGACCCGTCATACTTCGCCGAGAAAAGCCCAAAGGCGCCCAAAAAAGCCCGAAAAAGCCCAAAAAATCGGGAAAAAGCCCGAAAAAGTCCGAGAGTTTGAACGCAGAAACGAACTTTTGATGTCCAGACGATAGAAAATGAAGCAAAAAGACTCGGTTGCAAATCAACACCCATGCCTTAGAGTCAAAACGGAAGAAGTGTTTCGGCTCTTTCGGGCTTCTTTGGGCTTTTTTGGGCTTTTTACGCAAAGTACAACGTCCGTTATGGCCATTACGCGCCTCAGCAAAAAATAACCATTACAGTAGTTTTCTTACTTGGCTTGAGATTGTAGGTTTCAAAAGCATTACTGCTTGTAAGTGATGCACAAGATGAATCATTCGAAAAATGAATGGTCAGCTCTTGGGTTGATGACGTCACAAGCAACTGAAATATTCGAATCAAAGATTTGAGATAACAACTACAAAGCCTTTGTTACCCCGCATCGGTATTCCTCGCTCTCCTCATTCTCGACTATGATGTATCGTTCCTTTTTTGGTCCAAGAAAAGAGCCAATGCATCTCAAGTACATATCTGAAAAATGGGAGCTTTTAACTATTTGTTAAGTACTTTTATAGAGAAGCCTACCAAAATCCGGAAAAGTACAGTTGCGAAACTTAACGTTCAGAATGCTTGAAGAATCACAATTATTTACCTAAATACTTTAAACACTGAAAAAATCAAACTAATATTTTGATACTGGAATCAAAAGCTCTACCTCCGACTCTGATCCTGCTTCGCATTTCAAATTCGCTCCTCTGAGTGTATATTCGAGAGAAAATCGCCCATCGACGTGGCATGTGACTGGCAGTGGATTTGCTCCTAGAAAGAGAGTTTGCATTTGTGAAATATCTGCAAAATGATAGTACAACTTCAGTTTGTAAATGATGACTCACTAAAAATCGTGGTACCATCTCTTGGCGTTACTTGAGCAGCGTCAAAACAAGCGGTTTTTGCTCCACTGACTGTTTCGTAGCAAGTATCACCTGAAATTGATATTACGTTCCAGCGGCTAAAAAATCTTTTCGGAAAATGAGCGCTTCAAGAAAGTTTTGGGCTGCTAAAAAATCGTTTAATGAGCTTACACGCCACTCTACATGTCTGCACAAGTTCTGAGTAAAAAGAATTCTTGCATTTTCAACACACAACGGGGGCCGATTTTTGATGACTGCATTTCGGACCAGAGCATATTTTGCAAAGTTGAGTTTGCGTGATATTTTCGGGTCACTGATGGGTCCTGTGGTCTGAATTGTTAATCTTTTGGGAATTACTCCAAGAAATGTACACAGAAGTTTACTCGGTTTGCCTAAAAAGTTTCACCGTCTAGAAAAATCAAAAACTTCAGAAAGCATGCGACCCACCGGTGGATCGTATTGCCCAAAATGGCAGGACATGTGCGACCCACCGGTGGATCGTATTGTCGTGAATGTGTTAATTATTGAAAAATTCAATTTTGGCACTTTTAGTTACCATGCAGAGAACCGAATGACGAACAGCTCTTTACCGCAAGAATAACGAACAGCAAGTAAAGAATGTTCTATCTTTACCGCAACGGATTATAACTCTACATGACCCCCTCATTATTGTTATGATTTGCGTTTTAGTCGAGACGATTTGTTTGGCAAGAATTTGCACCAGAGCTCTTTCCCTAATTTTGATGGAACTCGGACATTATGCTTACTGAGATTCCTAAGTGGATAATTGTAAAGGCATCCGCAATTTTTCAATCATGATTTAGATCATTATGAGCACGTTTTCGAGGAGCCATTTTTTAAGGTCTTTCTATGTGGACGAAACGTTTCCGTGCATCCCTACGCCTGGTCGCATGTGTGTGTAGCCTGTATAAAAAGCACTACCCCCCCCCCTGTGGCAAGCTCCGCCCACTTGGACAAAAATGTCAGAAATTGCCCAGATTCTGAGAGTTCATACGAATCCCATCGCTTTTGGGAAATAGGAGGAGCTTACCATTTGCCACTGCTTGCCAGGGGGCGAAGTTTGTCCGACTGTTGGCGGGGCGTGAATAAAAGTTACTTGAGGTCTTTGCGTTCATCTACGGCATCATACATGCTTTTTGTACACAAAAAAGGCCCTTGTGAGAGGCGTAGGAGTGGGCGGAGTTTGCAAAAGGGGAGGGGCTTCATAAAGTACATCTGAGCCTATGTTGATTACATGAACACAAACTGAGTGGATTGAACAGATAGTATTGAAATTGAGACCGCCGCGCATCATTGCGCGGCACTGTCGTCAACGTGTTAAGCTCACCTTGCTGATGTGCAAGCTGTAGCACATTCTCCGATCGTAATATAGGAGTGATGCACTTGTAACAGATGGGCCGACCCATTCTTCTAGAATTGCACAAAAAAATAAACGTTTTCAAACATGATACTATATAGTAACGACATACTTCATGCCAAACACATAAGAAAGTCCGAATTGCTCATAGCAATCACCATAGTCACTTATTGTTGTTGTGGAGATTGTTACCTATAAGAATAAATTACCTTGTATACAGTATCACGTACTTTGCGAAAAAAACAGTGTCCAGACAAATCTAGTTAAGAGCTTCCATTACAAACAAAAGACCTTGAGCAAGTCTGGCTCAAATGGCACTTCATATGATGCCAGAAATTCATTTATCAACCCACGCCCGGTACCGTACACTTAAGAATACGCATGAAAGATGCACGGTAAGGGCGAGATTCGAAGTTAGATTTTCCATGCATTAAACACTGATTTTTATTTCTGCCGCTTGGATAAAAGCATTGTTGACTCCCAAAAGCCAATTTCACTGAATAAGATTTGCCAGGACACTGCGTTTGCAATAACTGTCATTGCAGAAGGGAGCTAGTTTACCTCATCATAAATTACGGGGTCCTTGAATGTACTGTCAAATATGAGGTTGCGATTGGAGTGCATCTGCCGTTTGTAAACACCATGAAGACTGCTATCAATCCGGCAAGATAGCAAAATTCCTACAAAAGTTCAATCTATCGAAACTTATTTATATTCTTTTTACGTTACAGTGGAGGAAGGAACAGGGAAAAACCAATTTTTCAACAGGAGTTATAATAAAAGATGTCGTAATTGATTTTTGAGCTGAACAAAGAGAAAAATGACTCAGTATATCGAGTAATTTACTGCGATCGTAAGAAATCTGAGTGGAGAATCTACCTCGAATTTTACAGTTATTTTGAATCAATTCCTCCTTCCTTAGGGCAACAATCTTTAGGTAGGATTTCTTTTTCTAAAAGCTAAAAGTTTCTTCAGGAGTTTTTGATTATTATCAAGCTTTCGGTGAATTTTTCTGGAATTGCACTGGATTTTCTCTATCTAACAAAATTAAGCATGTGCAAATTCGTGGGGAAAGCAAGAAGTTATGATTTTTCAAACATGGGGCGACATAACTTCTGCATCAACCCATTATTGTCGTTCCGAGAGTAATGTCGCTTTTTTCAAATGGATTTCGTAAAACCAAACTTTCAAGAGATTTCGGGAGCATCCAATGCATCATTTCATCCTCTTTCTAATGGTTGTAATTTCACTGCGTAATATTCAATGAGCTCTCGAAAAATTACCAAAATCTGCGATTCATGCTTTTTGCCACGATCAAGTTCGGCTATTTCTATAAATCTTTGTACTAATTACCCAAAGAAGTACAAGTAACGGCTAGGTAGGGCAAATCCTATAGGACAAAAACAATTTTTTCTTTTCCTTAGCTTGCTTCTTAGAAACTCTGAAATCAATTTTTTAAGCTACCAAATTCCATATTTGGTTAACGATTTGCTCTATCCATTCATTTACTGGACTCCTTCCGAGTATTGTTACGAAAATTAGAAAAATTTGAAACTTGACCTTCTCAAAAAGCATGGTTCACAGATTTTGGTTATTTTTCAAAAGGTTATTGCATATCTTACAAAGGTCCTAGAGTCATTACAAAGAGAATGAAATGCTGCAGCGACTGCTACCAAGATCTCTTACAAATCTTCGTTCCACGAGATGTGGCGTACACATGATAAAAGCGACATTACTTTCGGAACGACCTAATATTATAATGCTCATTTCTTTCTGAAAAGAAACGTTACGGTGATTTTACTTCAAATCCTTACCAGCAGAATTTAGTAGGATACAGAGCCGCAGCATAATGTGGTGAGTGTTTGAAAATACAAATAGTTTAGTTCAGCCACGTACCACTCTTGCACAGTACTTCAAATTGTGGTATCAAAGGAAATGACTCTTCGTACGCGACAACACTCATCCGATGACCGTCGATCACGTCAGCGCGTACTTGTTGCTTGGTATGTCAACATAGCGATGGTTATATTCGAGTATGTGCATTTAGCGAGCATGAGGGAAACAAAAAGTCAGTTCATCATAGAAAAAAGACCAAATACCATTGGGTTGTCCCACAAGTTCCGTTTCCACTTTTCATCCCACTCCCCTTTTTCTTGGATCCTACTAAAGTTCTAGGATACCTTTTGATAGAGCAAGCGAGTCTTATGAGGCGGCATCCAGGAACGCAAAGTCAGTTTCATATTGAGCTAAACATTAAAAACCTTCAAGAGTCCGAAAACTCGCAAAATTCTGAACTCTGCTCAAAAACTTCTAGGATTCTGACTTGTTGATATATAAGTCTTCATCTAATATTTTCGCACCTTCGCGTTTTTTTACAGTGCTAAGTATGAGAAAGAGAGGCCAAAAATACGAGTATGTTGCTTATCATGGATTTTTAGGCTAAATTTGAAATTTTTTGAAATATATTGCTCGTGAAAGGCTAAAAATTTGTAGTTGTTCTTCTAAAGATTTATTGTATAGAATTACCTATGTAAGAGCAACTTAGCATCGCTTTAAAAAATACCATCTCGTTTGTCACTTTCTGGCAATGGAAAAGCACAGTAAGGGTGTATGAATGTTTGTTGAGGAGTGTATATGCATGAACAAGTTAGAATCTTCTAAAATCAAGGCGCTTTGATTTTTTTCGAGTTTTCGAGCTTTTGAAAGTTTTGGATTACGAGAATCAACTTGATGCGGAATGAATTCTGTGCAGATGTTTGAAAGCCACTCTGTAGATCTTGCTTTGCTCTATCGAAAGGTCTTAATGTTAATATTCTAAAGTTTTGCTATGATAATCAAGAAGTATAGGAATTGCTGGAATGAAAAGTGAGAAGCGACGGAAATTATGGGACAACCTGATACTATGTCGCTTTGTTTGGTATTATATCTTGTTAAACTACGTATTCCCCAAGCAGCAGATTTTTGAACACATTCAGGCCACCCAAGCTTCTTCATTTTCTGCCATTTAGGACCAATATCTTTCCGCTTTAGATCCGTATTGAAAAAGAGATATTTTGATCAAGCTGACCGAGATTTCTGTGAATACCACCACATGCTGCTAAATTTCATGGAAACCACACTAAGCTGGCTAAGTTGAACCTTTGAAAAACACGCACTCATCAGTGGCTCTTTAGTCCAAAATGGCGATAGAGATAAGATCCACGATAGATTGCAATGTAGCGAATGTGTTGAACGATTCTGAATTTCGAATTTTTGAGTTTACTCTAAGTATTTGTTAGTGAGTTTGCTAAATTTGAACTGTAGGTAGACATCCCTGCCCTTTTGTAATTAGTAATCATTATTCTCCAGATTCTGGAGGCTAACCACTTAGAAACTTCCCACTCAATTATGGGGGCCACGAACTGTCAGTAACGCTAATTAAGACTTATTCAATCCCTAATATGAGTAGAGATAAGGCTCTGCCCCTATCTAATGACGCCCTTTCATCCAACAGAGTTAAATGAAGACGCATCTGTTCATGAAGAAGGAATTCTGCCATAGCCTAAAATGAATTTTAGTGGGGTAAGGAGTTTATTCCGCCAAAATGATTACAACTCTATAGTTACACTGCAGTCCAAGGTAGCGTGCAGTCAAGTCTGAATGCGCTAGATGCAGCAGGATTGACAGTCTTGTGGTTGCTGCGTTGATATCAAAATAGTGGAAATTGCTTTGTTCCCAGGTCCCAATCAATGGATATACACCTACGATATTGTTCGTATATTTTGAAAAGACGACGCACATTTGCCCGATTCATGTGACATCACCGTAGCGTGGCCATATTTCGTTTTAAAGTGGACGAATTCCCAGTTCAGGGCACCATTCGACTCGCTCGGCGCAACGCATCTGCTGAAGTGCATGTTCGGACACGGTAGGAGGCCAAATTTGAAGAATCGTTCCAGATTTTTGCTTAAGTTAAGTTACTCAGTGCGCTTATTCGTTGCACTCGGCAACCTCCCGTCAGCAAATTCCGGAAATGATTCATGACATGTGGCTACTGTGTCCAAGAGGGCACTTTTATATACAGGGTGTCCGTAAAGTATGTATACACTCTTTGACCGTTGATATCTTTCTTCCTAACAAGTCTTTTGCCTTGCCTCAGGTACCATTTTGTAGAGCTGGCTCAACTTAGATTTACAGTATGGAGCGAATCACCGATTGCTCTTCATTACCGTAGGATTACGGTAGGAAATTGAAATATATGGTGTCAATGTGGAAAAAGCTGCCGTAATTTTTTCAAAAAATTGTGAAAACTTGTGTAATAGGGTTTTTATGGACGCTAATTTCAATACTCAACTATTCACGAAATTGCGAAGCTTTCTAAACGGTGTAACCGCACTTTTTAGGAATATTGAAAAATGACCGCTACCTCTTACCTGGCATGACTCTTCAATGAAGCATCATAATAAGCTGGGAGCTTTGCAATTAGAATCTACAACTCTAATTAGCCTAGTGTAAAATTTTTCAGGCTGTTTTGTTTCCTTTCTGAGGCAAAATATGGCCTTTCATGGCTCAAAACCCTCTTTGAAGTTTCTACCGTAATCCTATAATAATGAAGAAAAATGGGTGATTCGTTCCATACTGTAAATCTTAGTTGAAACCAGCTCTACAAGATTTACCTGAAGCAAGGCAAAAGACTTGTTGGGAAGAAAGATATTAACGATCAAACAGTGTATACATACTTTACGGACATCCTGTATAAGAGGCGCCGAGCCGAGCTGAGTCGAATGTTGCCCTTGGATTCAGAATACGTCCACTCTAAAACGAGATATGGCCACGCTAGTCACATGAAATTATATGCAATATTTAATGGCGCGTCATCATCGTACTGTGCTGATTTTATCAGTTAAAAAAAACATGCAAATCAATTGATGATCAACAAAACGAATCAATTCTTCTAATTGCTGTTGCTTTATAATCAGATTACCAAATATTTATGTCGCCCAATGCAGACAGTGGCGTATAATAAGTTAAGTTGCAGATTCAGGCACACGGGTTCATTGACATGATGAATAACATGGCGAATATACACAAATGAAATGAGCAAAAAAGTTACCCTTCACTTTTCTGACCTCGTTCTTATCAAACAAGGTAATGGACATCACAAAAGGAAGCGGAAAAGGAGAAATAAGAATATAGCAACTATACAAAGAGCTTTTATCATAAAGCGCACGCTGAATCTGGAGCCTTGGCTTTGGTAGAGCTTCTTATAATAGTCCACTACCTGAAAATTTTTCCTTTCACATGAACGCCATACATTTACAGAGAGAAAAGAATTTTCAGAAGTCCGTTTTTTTTGCGTACAATCAATACTGAAGCTCACCTCAGTCAAGTCATGATTATTTGTGGGTTTATAGTCGAGATCCTTTCTTGCGGCTTCAATCGAGTAAGTATTCGTCACACCGATAAGAGCCACCTCAAGCCTGAAAATCAACATACTGTGAGAAAATACCCTTTTGGGATTTTTTGGGTGTTTCCCGCTTAATTAGCATTTTTTGAATTACTAACTCCAATCTAAAAAAAACTTTCGTTCCAAGTCGCTGTTTGGAACGCACCATAGTTCCAGACAGCGACTTGGAACGAAAGTTTTTTAGGTCCTCATAGCCAAACTACTCTTAGCTACTCTCTTCCCTTAGCTCAATAGAATTTACTCGATGTTTTGGATACACCAAAGGATGGTATGGCAGGACTAAACGCAGCTTGCAAATTTACTGATTGTATATCTCGTTGTTCAAAGTCGGAGGGGTATGGTGCAAAAGGAACGATAGCAATTGCCAGCCGCTGCTGCCAATGCACTATCTGTCTAAAAAAGCGCTCATTTCAGACTTACGAGAATGAGTAGAATTGAAATAAATGCTCTACTCAAAATGTTCTGCTCAATGTCCAGTGATAAGTGTAAGTTAGTAGTGCTATCGCAGGAAGAAACTTAAAATGCTTGTAGTTTTACCCTTGAAACGCTTTTCTGATATTTCTAGCTTATTTTCACACCTCATTTTCGAGCAAACAGGACCTATCTAATTCTCCTGTTCAGCTAAAAGCATAATAAAAGGAAATGCTTTGAATCTCTGCGTGCTGATGGACGAAAATGAAGGTGAAAGATGCGCGAGTTATTGACACCCGCCAGCTATCATTCCTCTTGCTCGCCACCCAAGTCGGAGGTATTAAACCGCGAGCTTTTTGGGTGATCTCAATCGAAGTTCATATTCAGGAATAACTTTAAGATTCAAGGTACACAGTCACTTGAAATGCGAATCAACTCTGCAAACCATTTCTCATTATATGGAGAAAAACATGTCCCCTCCTCCCTCTGCCTTCCCCCAAGGCTGCGCTTCACTATTTCACGCTTAATCAAGTGCTATGCACGTTTAAGATGAACCCAGAATTCTTTTTTTGGTATCTCATGGGAAAGCCAGACTTAAGTAAGTGGAAGCCGCCATATACTTCGACCTCCATGTTGTTGCAAGATTTGGAGTTTATTCTACAGAACTAAAGAGGATGAGAAATTATTGAAATGGTCGCTTGCCCCAAAAATTGAAAATTTGTAAACTATGAAGATTATTTCGAAGTCAACATCTCTAGAAAGCCCAAAAGATATAGAAACAGATCGAAGATCCGCTAGGATACAGCATTTGAGATGAAAAATTGCAATTATGTAGGAGATGTTGCCTACTACATATTTGAAACCATACGAAAGGGTGACAAAAGAGTACCTATTCAGCAATGGCGGTATTCCAAACCAGACAGCCAGGCACTCGGTAAGATAGGCGAAGAAATATATAAGTGGAAATGGTAGCCTCAAAAAAGGCGGCGATTGTGACAGGGCCTTTATAAGCGGAGCCCAGAACATAAAAGAATCGACAGGTTCGTCATCAACTATGTGATAGACCTATAAATTAGGCGGTCATTCGAGGTTGAGGTCTGGGCATTCTCCCACCTTTCCTGCACATCTTGGACGTGGCTTGGCCAGTTCCATATCGGCTTTGTACATGGCTTGTGTGACATTGTAGATTCCGCTGTACTGAGTCAGAGCTTTGCCTTTCTCAGCAAAAGTCGCAATAAAGAATCCTTTGTGGATCATGTCCTAAACCACCAAATAGTAGAATTCCTCATACTATGTGCTCCTGCGTTTCTTATGTGGAAGCTGACTGTCCTAAGTAAAAAAAATGTCCAAGGCGCAGATCATATAACTCATTCGTTACGGGGAAAATCAACTATAAACGCTCGCCCAGACCGTGTTGTCTACACTGAATCCGGGAACTCGGATATACCGTTTGACTCAAAGTTCACAGTTGAATCTTTAGCCACCAATGAGTCGTGTAAGCTGCCCTTGAACTGTTTCTAGTCAGTCTTCGGATTAGTGTTTACACCAAGAACCCACATTTATCCAACCATTGTTTCGAAGGCAAAACTTACAGCAGCTCTGTCAGTAGACCTCGGTTCCCCTGGCCCAAAAATGCCTCTTAACCTTAGTGCACAAGTCCGCAATTCTGCACAATTCGAGGCCAAAACGAGCTTTTCTGCTCGAGCTTTTGATGCACTGTACCAAGAAAAATACTGCAAGACTTTTATCAATTTCTCCAAGCAGGAAGTTCTTTGAAGTACCTCTGATTCCTTGGGATAGGGATAGGTCTCGCTAGCATTGACGAGCTCCTTGCCAACAAAAATGACACCCACACTTGATGTGTATACGAAACGCGATATACCGAAACGTTTGCAGCAACTCATAAGCAACAGTGTTCCATCAACATTGATTCGGAAAATGAGGTCGCGGTTGAACTGAAAAATTCAGTAATGATTTTGGCAATTCTCATAACTTCCAGGGAGTTCTCAAGCGATTTTCCAAATTGGAGAAATGTTCTAATAAGAAAATTATAGCAATTGCTATATAGAAAGATCGAATAGTTGGGATATGATGGTGATTCAAGTTCAGTAGCTAGTAAGGTTTTGTGACGAATCTATATTCTGTTGTTTGCATGATTTTATTTCACTGCTCTGATTCAAAACACTATTTGACAAGGACGTTCTCAGGCTATAAATCGCTGTTCTTAATAAAAATTCAATTTTTTCTTCTATGCCTTCAGTCAGACTGAGAAGCTGTATGGAATTGTTTGCTTGTGGGATGTGGAAATAATTTCAAAACATCACAAGAGGGTCTCATGAACTTCGAGTAGCACCAAAATCACTTAGTTGGCGTCGTCTGAGCAGAACTTTATTAGTTAGGGCATTTATTACACTTTATAAATCTTTACTAAATCTGAGTTTTGAGACTTTTGGGAAAATAGTGCATCGCCATGCTTTGGCAGTGACGGTTGGCAATTGCTATCGTTCATCTTGCACCAAAAATGAAGAAAGTGAATGTATCCGATTTTATGAGTTATATCACCATGACGATTGTAGAGACAATTCTTGGGTTGAATAAATAATATAGATCAACTTACAGCTTGAATTCCAGACATGCCATAAGCTGCTATGTGAAAACATGACTCGCATCCTCGCAATGCTTCGCACACCTTCTCTTCATCCAGAACTGAACCCTAAATCAGTGATAAAGGTTTTGCTATGTATATCATAATACTAGGGCTCACCTGTACAATAGTTGTTAATCTCTCATCTAGTTTTATATTCGTATGCTCTGGAAAACTGACATCTAATAGAACCGTATGAGCACCAGTTGACTGGAGACGAGCAGCTAACTCACAACCCAGAAAGCCGCCACCGCCTACGATGCATACCCGCATAACTGAAAGAATTCCCCAAAAATTTAGAGGCAAAGTTTCAAAGTTGAGACGTATCAGTAGTATAGACATAGACGACATCTTGCGTGGTTGTTATTTTGTTAAAAACCGTTATGCAAGTAAAACAAAAAGGAGACATACATATTGGCTTGCATTTCCAAAGGGTCGAGTGTTGTAATCAAGTTCTCGCTTGAACATGCATTCTAACTAAGTTATGTAACCTCTACCTATTTTCGTTTTTGTCAGACAAATATCATTGGTTTTTAAAAAGATGCTATAGTAATACATCATCATCCTCTGAAGATAAAAGTGTTACTGAAAGCAAATGGAAAGAATTGAGCTCGTGAAACACAGTCTTGAAGACTAGAAGAAAATGCAATACATGAACTGCGAGCAACTCAATGAAATTTTAAAACATGAAATTTGAACCACACTTCTTTTAGTTTGCAACTTCTCAGCAGGCTTTCATTAGCAATCTGTTTTTTTCTGAAAGAGAGAAGTTGTGGACCTCAAACAATACCTTCAAAATCTTTCTGGGCCTAACTCAATAATTTCAATTTCGAACTTCTGCTAGGAAGTAAAATTGACCTTTTTACCATACCATAACATAGCGAAAGCAAATTTTCCGACAGTAAGGATTGGTACGATTGCGATTGAAAAAAATGAATCATTATTTTTCGCAATAGGAAAATTTTCCTTTTATAGTCACAAACTGCTACGAATAAATTTCATTTTTTTGGTAGTATAAGAAAAAACAGCAGCCAACATGCTTGCGGTAGCAAAGTACTACTGAAGTTTGACGCAGTGGTAAAAGCTGATAAGGAAGGGCATGACTGGGCTGACCCTAATAACACGAAAAAAGTGCGAAAAAGTGCATTGTAGGCAATGCAGTGATGTAGCAGATAAATTGGCTTATGACACACAATCTGTTTGGTTAAGATAGTATCGCTGCCAGCCGGTTTCTCGAAATTCTGTGGAAGCTTGCAAGCTATTATATAACATGTGAAGAAAATTTCTTAACGATGAAAATTTAAAAAAAACGAACTATTAACACTACTGTCACCATTTTGCGTCATACAATCAGCACCTATTTCTCTGTACAAAATATATTGTGGGTAACCTTGCATCAAAGCTCTTGCAACCTAAACAAAATTTGTGGAAGATGAATATATGCGTATGCTTTGACAACAATGTTCAGAGACTTGGCACTTGGTTCATGCGGATATTGATGGGAGGGTTATGCCTAGGTTACCAAGGCTTATCCAAGGTTATAGTTCAAGCAGCACAAGTGATTCATTCGCAGTACAGAAATCTGATTCTAAACCCCAGCCCATACCGTACTTTCTACTTGGGCGCTAATTTATCAGCCCGGAAGTAGTCTGGTCCGTATTTGGAGTTGAATTTCACGATCACGGAAGAACCACAGAACTGCCTCTTGGACAGGGGCCCGGTCCGGGCTTCGCTCTGTTTTTACGTAAGGTCCAGTGCCTAGATTGCGTGCCTCGTGCCTTCGCATTTTGGAGTGATTACGCGCTATTACGCGCTTATTACGCGCAATCTCATACCTTCAAGTCATCGAATTAGAAGCTCAGAAAGTGAAGAGCGAAAGATGTAGCTGTTGGCTTTAAAAATGTCAGTTTGTTGCCTCCAAGTAATATGACGCAAATTCTAGATAGCCGGCAGTAAGATCAAAGGCTTTCTATGTTACACCCCGATAGCATTTGAGACTGAAGTTACTGAATAAACAATCGAATTTTTATTTCATTGATAAAATTCCTTTACTTATGATACATAGATAGCAGATGCATGCGTTTCGCAGTTGATGTTTCTAGACAAAATGCTGAGGTTTATCTATCATCAAAAAATCTTCGTTTCTATTAGGTTGAACCGAAAGTTCTGTCCCTCCATTTTCAAAAATTCGTAACTTCGCCAGATTTCAACGGATTTGCTTGCTCGTAATTTTATTAGAAAGAATAGATCTTCCGCTTTCAAGCCCTGTTTTGCGGAGCTTCTGTTTCACACTGAGTTCCGAGATAAAAATGGAAAACTAAGACCATGTAAACTTTGACCATTTTAAGTTAGGTCACCAAAAATCTGGAATGCTGCAGAAAAATCTGAAATCGTCAGTACATATGTTTTTTGGCCTACCCTTTGCATCTGTGAAAAGTTTGTGTTGTTTGGACATCTCTGTGAGAAGTTATGAATATCGAGTTTACTATGGATAACGCCAAAATTAATTAATTTGGCAATTTTCGTGAAAATCATAACTTCTCGCAGAAACGTCCAAACAGCGCAAACTCTTCACAATTGCAAAGAGTAGGCCAAAAAACATATGTACTGACGATTTCAGATTTTTCTGCAGCATTTCAGATTTTTGGTGACCTAACTTAAAATGGTCAAACTTTACATGGTCTTAGTTTTCCATTTTTATTTCGGCACTCAGTGCGAAGCAGAAGCTACATAAAACAGCGCTTGAAAGCGGAAGATCTATTCTTTCTAATAAAATTACGAGCAAGCAAATCCGTTGAAATCTGGCGAAGTTACGAATTTTTGAAAATGGAGGGACAGAACTTTCGGTTCAACCTAATATAAAGCTAGTGTCCAAAGCGTCATCTACCGAAAAGAGTTTGAGATGACCAAATAGTCAGCGCCAACACGAAAGCCATAAAAACCTTATTAACGACTTTATTACAAAAGCATAGATAAGAAAGTGCAAACACTGTCTGCTATGAACTCATGAGATATTTGGTACTCCGAATTATTATTATAGAGCAATTGCGAGAGATGTAGGTTCGCTGCAACATGACCTAACTTTACTCTCACCTGTGATCTAAATCACAGCAAACGTCCAACTGCTTTGCGTAGGATGAAGGAGATTCAACATCTAGCTAGATCACCATAATTATATATTTTTTCGTACCTGGCACTAACTTTCAGATGATTTAGAAATCTGCGTAATGACGCAGTAGGAAAAACAGTATCATAGCAAGCCCAAGTACAATAATTACAGGTTATTTCAGATATTTTTCTTAACAAACAGACTACTACGCAAATTTCAATCCTGTTTTTACTTGCAACTCAGGCAATCCTGTTCAAAGAAAGATACGGCCTGTAGAACATTTTCGTACAAGTCATGATTGCGCGACTTTTAGACAAATTAGGTTGTCCAGAAAATAATGTCGCATGGAATCCTACCGCTACAGAGTGAAGACAAAACCAAGGAATAGGATATCATTCAATAGAGCAGCCCCACAAGAACTTAGCTAACCTCGCGGAAATCTCGCTGCACCTGAAGTTCGATCCAAAACATAAAACATTAAACCCGAAAAGTCGTATCTCCGTCCGTAGACGTCTTAGGAATCTCCAATTTGCACAGGCATGTAATCTCCACATTAGACATTCACCTTTATAGTTTGTGGCATTTTCCCATGGCTACAGTACAAACAAGAACAGGTCAAAACTGTATTGCATGATAAAATACGATGCGACATTATTTTCCAGACAACCCAGTAGATTTTTTAAGCATATTTGCTGCAATTATTTCGCTACTGTGAATTCAAAAATGGTCAAAAGGGATCTGGCAGTTATGATGAAGCTGTTCTATGTAGAATTCATACGAAGTAATTTTTTAGGTGAACGTAGACCTTAGTATAATATATACTTTTACATGAGGTATTTCCGGGAATTTACGATTTCAGCAAAAAGGAATTGTTGCTCCATTCAAAGGCGAGCCAACGCTGGGGTGCTCATTGGCAGCTGGTGTTTGATGTCAAAAAATTTGCACGGTGGTGCAAGACATGAGATTATTCTAGAAGTTTTTGAAGTTAGAACGGTGCTCCTGGAAAGTGTCCTCCTCTGTGTGAGTCATACTTTCACTTTCTTTTTACATTTGCACAAAATCTCAATTGATGGCAAGAAAAAGAGATAGAAATGGAAAAAAATATGGAAGAATGTATATGTGTAATATGTGGAAATAGAAACATAGAAACAGAAGTAAGATTTTCGGTTTTTTTTGTTCCCGTAAAATTTGCCCTTCAACCTATTCGACGTCTGATTTTACATGTAATCAGGTGATTAAACTATGCGAGCGATAAGATAACTAGATGACACCCGACTATGCCCCCTAATCTATAAGAAATGGTAAAAAATGCCAAATCACAGAAGTTATGTCAGTCAAATATTTTGCAATTGACGTAGAATTTCATCGAAATAAAGAGATGTCAACGAAAGACGAACTTTTGCAGAAGTGGCGAAGGATTTGCTAAGTGAAATAGTGAAATAGTCTCTGAGAACCGGAACTTGGAAGAAAAGTACAAGAAGAGATGTATCTGCGAGAAAGAGCGTGTTGGCTGCATTTGGAGTGAATTTTTCGTCCAGATAGGTATTGTTTACCGCGCACTTTCTCCACCTCGGACACACCATGTGCCAAGCACGAGTCGTGTAAGGGAGTGTAAGCACATCAGCTCCAATAAATAAACGTATGTGCATGTCACTGGTCAACGGCCATTTTGGGGTCATAGGTTTTTGCAGCGTCATTATATATTTCGGCCTCTGGAGAAGTGCTAATTCATCTATTAGAGTGTCCCATAATTTTTTACCGTTTTCACTACAGCCGTCGTCTCTTTGTATTTTTTTTCAATTAATGTGGCTTGAGTAATTATTCGACAGGGCAAAGCAAGCTTTACAAAATGGCCATGAAGAATTCGCCCAAATCGTATTTCACCGGAAGTTTTGAACTGAAATCTGATAGCAAACGAACTTTTCCTTCAAAAATTGTATCCCCGTTCGAAAATGCCCTAAAAATTCCCTATTTATCCTAACCCATTAGGGTGTCCCAAAATTATTTACTGTTTCCTTAAACATCAGCATTTCTCGAAAACTGAGGCACCTTTAAAATTTTCAAATACATGATCGTACTTCTGTATGTATGAGCCATATGATCATGTGTGTGGGAGGAGCTCAGGACTTCTAGGGGCGGAGTTTGCCATTTTACCTCATTCATTTTTTCTTTATTTCTAGCCATGGAAAAAAATCGAAAAGTACGCAATCGAATGTGCGATGTGTCAAGCATATGCCGGAATAAATTTGGAATTGTTTAGATACTTTGGGACGGAGATACGATTTTTGACAGAAAAGTTCGTTTTTGACTACTACCATATTTCAGCTCAAAACTTTAGGTGGATTATGACTTACGCAGACTCTTGATAGCCATCTTGTAGAGCTTGCTTTGCCCTATCGAATGCTTACTCAAGCCGCATCAGATGAAGGATAAATACAAAAAGACGACCGTCTAAGTAAAAACGGTAAATAATTATGGGACAACCTAATATTTACCCTTGACGCATCGCACACATTTAATTGCATTATTTTCGTATTTTGCTCATGGCTAGAAGCAAAGAAAAAATGAATGGGGTAAGATGCCTAACTCCGCGCCTAGACATCCCGAGCTCCTGCTACGCACGTTATCATTTAGCTCATGCATATAGAAGTACGAGCATATATTTGTAAACTTTGAAGGTGCCCCAGTTTCCGAGAAAAATTATGGGACACCCTAATAATTTGCACTAATGTCCATCTGAGCTATGGAGAACTAGACCATTAATATACGCCAGAGACTAAAGCATTATTATATGTCAGAGTTCCTTTAAGCGTTCCAAACGTGACTTACATATACCCTAGAGCTATGCTACTTCGCTGTGCCAAGAAAGCATTTACCACTTTACCACTTTCGAAAGATATAATCTTGAAAAATTGATTGTAAATGAGATAAATTTGATTGTTGTAATATTTGTTTATATGAACAGCATCTTTTAGGCTAAGACGTACCGTCTTTGAATTTTAGCTGCTGTAATAGGAAATACAAGTGAACGCTTCAACATCAGATACTCATAGTTCTTGGGTAACAATGTCAACTTATTTAGTACAAATTCATGTCTGAGGGAGGGGAAGGAGAAGGGTGAACTTGTTCGCTTATGAATTTCAGCAATTTCAAGGAGCAATATTTGATGACAAGCGGTTTTATAAAATCAAGCAATTTCAAATTAAAATGCTTGTCAACATACTGACCAAATTCAAAAAATTTATTTACTGGTGGGAAAACTCAAGTAGTTCTAGAGAGCAGTCTTCAACGACGAGCAGTTGAAAATAAAGTGTTGTTAAATGAAAATGCTCAACATGCTGACCACACTCAATTTTTGTTGGTCATGGCTGCAACGTAGCATCTTTCAAAGAACCGACAAGTTCTACCAAGAAGAATAAGATTTATTATTGACTCTCATTCGCATCTGAAATGCCATTTTAAAGATAGTAAAACGAAGAATCTTGCTGAAATAGTTATATTTTTGAGTCACAAGCAATCTTAGCAATCTTCCTAACTATAGGATTAGTGAATAAAAACGATCAGCTTTTTCGAGGAATTTCAATCAACATTCGTTGATTATATAATTTATTTATTTATAGCTCTGCTTATAGAGAAATCAACAAAGTTCCTTGTGCTTAAAGAAAGAAAAATGGTAAATTTAAGAACACGGAATCACCAAACGTATATTGAAAGCATAGTCGAATCGTAAAGTCGGCCAATCACCTAATGATTAGTTATGATAGTTTTAGAATGGTAAACAACGTGAAAGACCAAAGATAACTCTTGATGGGTGCTGCAATCTCAGGCAGGAAGCCAAAACAATTTCTGGTAAAATCTCAGGCAAAGTCCTCTGACTTGTTGAATGAATAGTAACTTCTTGCAGAATGTTGGAATATAATATTTCGGTTGATAGGAAACACATGCGTAGACACGCGGAAATCTATAAAGAATTCACGATAGTCTCTGACCCCTATTAAGACATGATCATTTTCTCCCACTATCCTTAAGAAAATCTCCTCTTCACATTACTAAACAAGCAACATCAGTAAAGGATATGAATTGCTAGCGATTGGAAGAAGAAATTGAAAACAAACTGCTCTGTTCTTTCCCGGTTGCGCAATTTATGCACAAAAGAGAATAGGAAGCATTTGAACTTTAAAGTAGATTTGAAGCTATCCCAGGGAATAGTACGGGAAGCAATCCACACTCCAACAAAAGACAACATGATTGATGATTGAAATTAGGCATGCATTGAGCATTTTACAGCCAGTATGATCATCTGTCTCAAGTAAGCATGGTACAAAGACTTGTGAACAGCCTTGCAAAACGGCCATTTCCATAAGAGTGTTTATGTAAATTACGATAACTTCCACATGGGACAATATGACCCACACGGCAATTCATAGTTGCTTTCGTTAAAGTGATGACTGTTCTGGGATAAAGTCACTTCGGAAGTCCTCGCGCTGCAATTAAGAAAACCTTTATGTTTTTCGCTCAAGATGATGTTAACACTCGAATGTTTTTAGCTAAAAGACTTTTATTAATCAGTAGGCTTGGTCCTATGCAGACAAAGAGAAATGGTCTTCATTGCCTTAGAAAATAAGCACTTAAAAGTGAGAACTCGCAACTCGCTCATTATTGCACCAATTTAACATTTCTCCTTCTTCTCAGAGACTTCTGGTGGTTTGAAGCACTTTACGTCTGATAGCACAAACTATTTAAGGGCTACAAATACGTGAGTGAGAAAAAAGTAAGAAAAGGAAGTGATTAGTTTTAACTGTGTAGTACAGAAAGTGTTTGGAGAAGAGCGTGGTTGAGCAACGTGTTGAATTCTTGGTTTCTGTGCTAATAATACGGTACAAAACGCGAAGAAGGCCTACATCAATTCCAAGCTACCTTTTACGACCAGCTTTCACACCATCATGGACACTCTCACTCTTTGTTGGGTTACTTGGATTGGCTGCTGAAAGGCCCTCTAGTCAGAGGATGAGCAAATAAACTCATAAAAGCCTATGTTGATATACCCTGTGCACATGTTTGGAGAAAAGATTGCTGATAAGTTTATTCTTTCGTAGCAGATGTCCACTGCATCAAATCACATTTGAGTCTAAGCGTGGTCGCGTCCAACTTTGGCCAGATATGATTGGGCTTCCTCGTTGAATCTCGTGCCCAAAATATCCCACGCTGTCTGCTGTTCAGCAGAAAGATTTGCTCCCTTGCTGTTCAAGTAACCGGTCCAGAACTCCCAGAAAGGCTAAGAAAAATACGCTCAATTTGATACATTACTGACAATACTAATAGTATCCTAACCTTCCAGAGTTTAGGATCAATGTTTCTCGTGAAATGCTCAATCATCACTCTATGGACAAAAGCGCGAAAAACGGATTCCTGCAAAAACATTGTTCTACGAATAATCTGAATAATCATCTAATCTGCATAGGTCTTACATTTTCATAAGTGTTGGCTAGAACGTGCACGAAAAGCAGTATGGCATCTCCCAGCTTGTCAAATCTGTAGAAAAAGACAGGAGTGAGAGTTTACTCAACTTTTCCTCACAAACCTCTCGCTCTTTAACACATCTTTACCACTGTAATTTTCAGCTCCCTTGTAGAAGTGACGATGTTCAGGGTGGGTTTCAAAGAAACTAAAATTGATTCTGAATTTTGTGCACTTTCAATTTCTCATTTCTGACTATTTGTAGAAATCCCTTCCATGGTGGCCATCTCCGACAGGAGCTGCTCGGAGTGATGCGACAGTATGTTTAGTGACCTCGGTTGGTTGCCTGAAAAGGTCTGAAGCTTAAAAACAACTTTTGATGAGATTTGAAGAAGTCTATTGCATGTTGAGCGTGAAAACCAAGTTCTCCACAGCCGCTCATTCATAAATGTTGTGGAAAAAGCAAGTGACTCGACTTGGTATGCCCAAATCACAATAGAAACTCAGAATGCTCGGTATTTTCTTGTAACCAAAGGCCTGCTTCTTTCAAGCTTGAATGCAAGTTGGTTGGGCGGGTTTTACCAATATTACTACCAATACACCTGCTTCCAACATATACATTTGCTTATGTTGAATAAGAGCATTTTTGCTAAAAGCAGGGGGCATGAGACAGACTCCATCGAACCTCTATACATGTGATGACTTCATATTAGTCTAGACAAGCTCACTCCCTTTCTATCCCTAGAAAATATTTTGCGGGCTGGACTTGAGCTGATTCAGTGGGGTGTTTGCCTGTTTTTGTTCCTTTTTTGTCCCTATTTGTTTAGTGTGATGCTTCGTTCTGTGTATTGGGCACGCCTTGTGCGTATCAAATAAATAAATAAATAAAGTCGGAGTGGGTGAAAAGGTGCGATGATGAAATTCAAGCAAGCGTAAATTAGGTACTGATCTCGCTCAAATGCATGATGTATCATAAGAAAAAGTACGAAAAACTGCGAAAAAAACTGTTTACAAACTGTTTTGTAACTGATTTTGTGTATAAGCTCTGGAACGAAGCGCGATTAATCACGGGAACTCCTCTGTTGCAGCAGAGGGAGAGACTGCACTGCGAAGTTGTATAGCGTGCTGTCATTGAAAAAAGCGTTCACCGTAAGCAGACGTTTTTGTTGGAAATTTTGTTGCAACGTTAGTCATGGACAAAAAGCGGAAAAAATCTTGTTGCAATGATTGTCATGAAAAAGACGTTCGGCGTAGGCATTTTGTTGGTGCAGCGTTTGTCATCGGTGATTCCTTCCGGCAAATCCATTCGTTCGAAACTAGTTGTAACTTAGTGATGCTTGCATAATTAAAGCATGCATCTCAGACGAATTGTAAGCAGGAAAGATCAAGAGTCTATTCTAAGCAATTTTATTTCACCGAGTGCTCAAGCAAGACAGCAGAGATTTCAATAAACTTATAAACTTACATTATCCGGTAGATGAGAACTTCTGCAAGCAATATTACAAAAATTCTACGTCCATTAACAAGTACTTTCAAATTATATGTTTTCAAGTGAACTGCAACAACAAATGTAATAATGAAACTAAACCATCAGTGTTGCTGAAGATGTGTGCAAGTGAGAAATTCGAAGATTGCTTGTTGTAGTTTGTAGTTCGCTTGCAAAACAATTATTTTTGAGAGGAGATTCCTAGATTAGTAACAAAAAAATCTTAGTGGAATGGATTGCTGCAGCTTCTTCAACTGCGTCGCTTATATTCGTTTAGCAAGCTCAATTATTGAAGTACCGTTTACCGATTTTGCTCTAAAAACCAT
This sequence comes from Cylicocyclus nassatus, assembly GCA_958299035.1. Classification (NCBI taxonomy): domain Eukaryota; kingdom Metazoa; phylum Nematoda; class Chromadorea; order Rhabditida; family Strongylidae; genus Cylicocyclus; species Cylicocyclus nassatus. The sequence continues at coordinate 31,413,070 of CATQJL010000316.1, forward strand.
TGAACATACCTAAAACAATCTTTTTTCAACCCTTTCAGAAAAAAGCTGCTATCAAGGACATTTATCCTTAATGAGGAGTTTGCGAGCTTTACAATGATCAAACATCAGTAGCAAACGATGGGGCAGAATACATTCCTTAATAATAGTCCAGCGATAAGAGCCTTAAGGCTATAAAGCAAGCTAATTGAGTTATACTAAGTTCCTTACAATATAAAAGAGAACCACACTTGAGTAAGTTTTTGCACCAAACTGAGCAAAGAGGTACTCTGTTGTATCTTTTAGCGAAACTATCTACACATTTATGTCTGATCCCGTAAGCGATATATTACCGATCCAGATATCGCTGTAGTTGAATCATAAACCTCATTTTTGCCAAGCTCTTCCTTCTTTTTAAAATCTGCAATATTCTAGCAAAGTTTCCAACTCTGTGCAGTTGTCACGTCCTACGCAGAAATTAGCAGGAAGCGGATTTTACAGCAGTTAGAGATTATCCGTCTGGAGCGTGCACCCCATCATATATGCGCTCTTGTTAAGCTATAAATATGGTGCTGAAGCAGATTCAACATGTGGAAGCATTTTCTGCCTTTAAAATCAAACAAACACCTCTACAAATCTGAAAACTTGCTTTCCTCCTCTGTTCCTATAGATGCTGTTGTGTTGAGCAGAACCTTTAAGTGGCCTAATCTCGTACATTTGTATGGACGTTGCAAACAATTCCTGACAAATACCGTTGTCAATAGTTGTTGAAGTATGGAAAAGATGCATATCAAGGGTTTCTCACAAGTGCGCATATTCAGATAAAAGTAATTTCTAGCTACTGACTTGCTTGTAGTAGAGCAACGTTCTTTTGTCATTTTTCGGGACTGGGACTCCTGATATGTGAAAATGGCATTTCTAGCTGATAGACATCCACCCAGACGCATCTTAACTCTGTCTTTGCTGACCACTGAACATCCAAGAAAGACATATGAATCACGAACATCGCACAAAAGAAATTCGAATTGTTGTCATTCTGACTCTTGAATTCCCAAACATCAGCTTAATCTAGAATTTTCGTCCGTGCTGCTGGAGATAGACGTTTAAAAGCTTCTACCTACTTTTTTTCAGCACCACTTGCTTGCTGTGCGTGATGTAAGTTCTTGATCTCTGAAAATTTTCAGTTGTGCACATTAAAATGCTCTGTTTGCAGTTTGGGTAGGTAATATAAATTGTATTGTGGGTTGGTACTTTTTTCTTTAAATTGAAAAAATTAAATGCTTAAAAAATGCTACTTTCATGTATGACAGGGGAGTAGGTGACATTTTCTTGCCTCTCCTACTCCTCTAAATTCCGTACAGTCACAGCTCATCTCCGCACATGTTTTGTTTCCATTTCTAATGCGTTATACGCATTATGTCATTATTGCTCATTAAGGAAGCCCGCTGACGTCAGAAGGCACACCGTCGAATCTCTCAAGGTGGCTCCACTTGGTGATGGCCATCACGGAAGAGATTTCTACAAATAGTTCGTTATGAGCAGGTCTGTTTTGCGAAAGAAGCGTTGCTTTTAGTTTCTTCACCTCTCATCCTGAACATCGTCACTTCTACAAAGGTGCTGAGAACTACACTGGTGATGATGTGGAAAAGAGCGAGAGGTATTAATGAAGGTTTGCCCTTCCTGAGCATACGTACTTTTTGCAGATTTGACAAATTGGGAGACGCTATACTCTTGTTCGTGCACGTCCTGGCTAATGTCTGTGAAAATGTAGGTATAGAGATTTTCTGTTCAGTTATTTTCGAACACTTTAAAGTTTTTCAGGAATCGGTGTATCGATCATTTGTGCGCAGAGTCATGTATGAGCATTTCGATAGATCAATTGATCCTGCACTTTGGAAGGTAACGTCTACATTAAATTCTTCAACTATTTTCCTAGCTCAATTAAAGCTGTTCCAAACCGCTCTTTTTTAGCCATTCTGGGATTACTGGGTAGGATTCCTAGAAAGCAAAGGACCAGCTTTGACTGCAGAACAAAAAGAGGCATGGAAGAATTTTGGTACTGTGTTCAACGCTGAATGCCAAGCTTACCTTACACGAATGGAGCGCCCGCATGCGTAAAATGCCTTCCTTTGGTCATTCCGTAGCTAGTCTGCTCAATAAATTTTACCGATCAGGGGTTATTTATCAGTGTGAAGTCATCATTATTAAAGGGAAAAAGACCTTGACGCAACATCACCACTGCTCGTAGAGACCTTAGGCAATATCAACCTCTTCTGATAAGAAATGTACAGCAGGGTAGGCAATGTCGACCTAGGAAGAACCCATCAGCTTGATCGACATGAGCTTAAGGAATAACTTGGATAACCAAGACCGAATATCTACAGCTAGCGTTGAACTTCTGATACTCGGATCGCGCTCAGAACTTGTTCCATAATATTCTTAACACCGAACGATTAAGCCAAGGCTGCTGAGACACTGTCTTTAAGTTTTTGTAGAAATGGATTTGTGGTATCATAGCAGATCTCAACTGACTAACTCAGCTTGGGGGTCTTTATTAGTGTGGTACGAATAGCATGTTAGCATTGAAAGTGCGATGTCAAAAGCTCCGCTCCATACTTGATCACATGCTACCCGATTCAATACAAATTTGAAATTTATACATTTTACAATTTTATTAATACCACCTTGATCACAAAGTATCGTCAGCAATTTGAAACATCTGTTCAACCACAACAATTTTGCAGTTGACTAAAAAAATCTGAAGTACAGGCTACCTACAAGTCTGCGCTGGAATCGCCAAAATTTACAAAGGCGCTCATAATTATGATCTGCCTTGCTGACATGTTACTCGAGAAGTCGTTGAGCACAAGTTCTAATTATCGTCGTGCGCGTGAAGCTATGAAGGAAGACAACATGCTCATGGACCTAAGATCTTAACGAACTTAGTAGTAAAGCTGTTCTTATTTTTACAAAAACAAAGCCTATACTGGAATGGGGTGAAATCACGCACATTACCATAAAACAGCCCCTGCATTTCTCGCTCCATAGCTGACGTCAACATGTAAAAGAGGTGAGTCATCAAGAAATGTACGAAAAGGGAGGGATCATGCAAATTGCACATCGAGTGGCCCCATCGGGAGCGAAAGTCATCCTTAACGCCTTTTGCAATCTTCGTAGACTTCGATCATAACGTTAACGAAAGAAGAGGATCTTGATTACTTTTGAAGGTTTACCTAATCAATCCAAGAACAGAAAAACAAAAAAACCTGATGATTACCCAATTTTTCTATCTTTATGAGATACAGTACTTTTTTTGCCCCCCTTTGAATCGACCTCAAAATATTGGCGTAATCATCAGGTTTTTTTTGTTTTTCTGTTCTTGGATTGATTAGATGAACCTGCAAAAGTAATCAAGATCCTCTTTTTTCGTTAACATGATCGAAGTTTAGGAAGATGACAAAAAGCGTTAAGGATGGCTTCCGCTCCCAATGGGGCCACTAGATGTGCAGTCTGCATGATCCCTCCCTTTTCGTAGATTTATTGATGACTCACGTTTTTTACATGTTGACGTCAGCTATGAAGCGAGAAATGCGGGTTTGTTTTATGGTAATGTGCGCAATTTCACGCCATCCCAGTATACCGGCTTTGTTTTTGTAAAACTGAGAACAGCTTTACTTTTACTAAGTTCGTTAAAGGAGTGTCTCACCAAAGTTGAGGTCGCGCGGATCTTCACATATTCTATTATAGAGACCTCTAAGTAGGCCATTGCAACAAGTCCCACTCAATTTGACCCCTTCCACGATGAGAAAAATTCGCTCAAAGTGGGACGCGGAGAGCGACTTGGTACCAGGGTCAAGCGTGTCGATGCGATCCGAGACCCCCATTTACGACCCCCCCCCTGAGGGTACCCATCCGTACGACCCCCGCCCATCTACTCCCCCTCCCCATCTACCCCCTTAGTTCTCCTGCCCACACTCCTCGCGGTAACCTGCATAAACGAATGTCAGTCTCAAAAAAACATCAGCGTGGAACTTCAGTGAGGTTTCGGAAGCACACTTTCTAGGCCAATGGGTGCGCCCAGCATCTCTAGCACACATACACACCTTCAATAATGTTTGAGATTCTGCAATTTTTTTTTGAATTTACAGACATACTTCAGACCAGCAAATTCGATTCCCATATGCGATACAAATTTTTGTACGGAGAAAAAATGACATTTTTGAACTATAAAAATTTTTCGACTAAGAAGCTTACTTCCTACCTCTTCCACAGTTTTCTCCCGCGAAAAAAAACCGCTTTAGCGCCGTCCAGAACGATGTCAAAAACGTGCATGAGCACGGTAGTTTGAAAATTCGTAACTAAGGCCAGGAAAAGATCGAGAGGCTGCAAAGCACAGATTCTGTAGAATGGTGCCCAAACTATTCAAAGAAAAAGTTTCAGCTTTTGAGGAGCAGTAAACTCGAAAATTTAGATGCGATCTCGCAAATTTAGATGCGATCCTAAAAAGCAAAAACTGGGATTTTTGAGCTTAAAATTTTGTAACTCATCGGAGAAGTAATAAAACGGCCTAAAATTTTTAGGATAGAAAGCAGGAGGATGGCCTCGTATTATAGCAAAATTGCAGCCAACAAGCTTTAATAGCTTCGGAAAAGTTTAGATGCGACCCGGATACGACCCCCCCCCCCCCTTTTGTCATTTTTGCCACATACATGAAATCATAAGAAAATCCGAAGGCCATAAAGTAGGACCAAATTTTGCACAAGTGTAGTAAAGCACCTCCTAAGCACACATAAATTGTAAGGACGTATGGAAAGCATTACAAACAGATTTACAAATTATTGATAATTAGCGTTGATAGAGATATGCGCTTTTGTCGAGCGTGCGAGTCTTCAGTGAGCCTTCGGAAGCAGGATGTCTACATCAATCGGTACATCCAACATCTTTATCATCTTTATCTTTATCATCTTTAGTATCACTTGAGCTTCCAAAAGGCTTAGTTTTTAATTTTAGTCATGCCAGCAGGGTTCGATCCCCGTTTGCGACAATATTTTGCGGGAGAAATAGTGATTCCCACAGAAAAAAATGAGCTAACAAGGGAATGGTCAGAAGTCGAAGTGGCCAAACCAAACAAGCTGTATATCATTCGATGCAGTATAAAACGCTGACTTCGAACCTGTCTTCCTTACCTGCTTCCCGCTTCTGTGGACGAAGCTACAAGCGGTTTTATTGTGAAAAAAATCATACATAAAAACAGCGAAATTGAGCACATTGTTGCACATTTAGCACGGCTTCTGGCTTCAAAAATTTTAAGTAAGCTAGCTGCATGTTTTGGCACAGTATTGAGGCGAACGAGGCTTTGTACGGCTAAATTTTTAATTTCACGCATAATTTCCAAGCAAAATAATGGTCGCTAATGGCTTATAACTTCGTCCAGAAAAGCGATAAGCAGATAAAGAAGACAGATGCAGAGTCAGCGCTTCATGCTGCATCTAACGCTACGCAGCTTGTCTAGAATGGCCACTTCGATTTCTGACCATTCCCTTGTAAGTCATAATCTTTCAAAAGGGCAGCAAATGAAGCGAATTTCTACGTTTGCAATGTTTTCAAATTACTGTTCACGTTTCATTTGATACATTGGACACGGCATTCCATGAATTTATTGTTAAGAACATGTAATAATTATTTGCCTTCTGATTTCCTTCCATGCTTACGAATTCTCAATCCAAACTATTTCCTTTTAGGACCTCCCCCCACCGTAGGTAACAGTTGCATCACACGCTTGACCCTGCTTGGTACGCGCGGACGACTCCTTCGGTCTCCTCCCTTACGCGTTTGAACATGTCCCTCCACCTGGCATCCACCCCCCCCCCCCCCGCCTCTGTTGTTGCCATTGGGCTGAGGCTGAAGTTGGAAAACATAACTCGTCCATGTTGCTTCGCGGGGCCTCCAGAAAACGGGGTTTTTGGGAACTTCGTGCGATTTTAAGCCCAAGCAGTGCTAGACAGGGTTCGACAGACTTGCAAAATGTAAAAATCTCGGCAACTAAAATTAGGTGAGACACTGCCTTTAAGATCTCAGATCCATGAGCTTGTTGTCTTCCTTCATAGCTTCACGCGCACGACGATAATTAGAACTTGTGCTCAACGACTTCTCGAGTAACATGTCAGCAAGGCAGATCATAATTATGAGCGCCTTTGTAAATTTTGGCGATTCCAGCGCAGACTTGTAGGTAGCCTGTACTTCAGATTTTTTTAGTCAACTGCAAAATTGTTGTGGTTGAACAGATGTTTCGAATTGCTGACGATACTTTGTGATCAAGGTGGTATTAATAAAATTGTAAAATGTATAAATTTCAAATTTGTATTGAATCGGGTAGCATGTGATCAAGTATGGAGCGGAGCTTTTGACATCGCACTTTCAATGCTAACATGCTATTCGTACCACACTAATAAAGACCCCCAAGCTGAGTTAGTCAGTTGAGATCTGCTATGATACCACAAATCCATTTCTACAAAAACTTAAAGACAGTGTCTCAGCAGCCTTGGCTTAATCGTTCGGTGTTAAGAATATTATGGAACAAGTTCTGAGCGCGATCCGAGTATCAGAAGTTCAACGCTAGCTGTAGATATTCGGTCTTGGTTATCCAAGTTATTCCTTAAGCTCATGTCGATCAAGCTGATGGGTTCTTCCTAGGTCGACATTGCCTACCCTGCTGTACATTTCTTATCAGAGTACTCTGCGTTGATACCACTGCTT